>JBAMCL010000673.1:290000-602448 GCA_037075165.1 Hirtodrosophila histrioides | reverse complement strand
CCGCCAGAGTCGCCGTTGTACGGACTACGCGAAATCCGCCAGAGCGCAGCTGGAGAGCTATATAAGTGCTCGCTCTTGCTCAGGCAGCGATGGCGGCGAGGTGAGCGACGCCAGCACGATTGAGAGAGCCATAAGTTACGACCACGGTTGAGAGACAGTAGGTTACGCCATGCGCATGTCCGTTAGGCGCCGTTATTCGGCGAGCGAGCGCGTGACGTCACATGACCCAACGCGCTTAAAAATGTATGAAAATCAACGACTAATTTTACAAGACCTTAGTCTGTGCCTGTAAATTAAGTCAGATGTGATAGAGAACTATATTGCGCATCGATTGAGTGGCTTTGGTGCTCTGTAAGTTCAATACTTATTAAATAATACGTATTTAAAGTTAGAAAATGTTGCCAGCCCGAATTTTTACAATCTAACTTTTTGCTCAATTTTAAAACTATGATTATGAAACTTGGCACAAGTCTTTATTTTCGGTGCAGGCAGTACATATTTGAAAATCAGCCGGATCAGATCACTATATCATATAGCTCCCATAGGAATAATAGGTTGACAACTATGTTCTTGTATGAAAAACCAAGGCAAGCAGCTGCCCCTCTTGCTGCGCCCACTGCCGCGCCCTGGGTCAGGAGGCCTGTGGAGATGTGGTCTGCAGTGGTTACGAGCACGGACCCGAATATCACGGGTAAGCAGGTCGCCGAGAAGGTGATGATGGTGGTGTACGAGTACACGATGTGCGTGGTGCTAAACGGTTCCAGCGAGGTGTACACGTTCGACAATCGCAGAGCCCAGAGAAGACTGTATTTACAGACTGAGTAGCCGGCGTGCTCCAGGTCTATACGGCATCACCGGTGCGATATGCAAAGAGGTATGGCGTGCCATCCCTCAGCACCTCACAGCGTTGTATACCCGCTGCTTGGCTGAAGGCTATTTTCCCCTAGAGTGGAAACGCACGCGCGTGGTTGCGTTGCTCAAGGGGCCCGAGAAGGGCAGGAGCGATCGTGCCTCCTATCGTGGCATATGCCTGCTGCCAGTTTTTGGCAAGGTGCTGGAGGGACTCAAGGTGAATCGGCTGAAGGATGTGCTACCGAATGGCTGCAGATGGCAAATTGGATTTAGACCAGGACGCTGTGGGGAAGACGCTTGGAGAAACGGCGTGAGCACTGTTTTTGCCAGCTCGGCGAAATATGTGCTCGAAATCTTCGTGGATTTCAAGGTTGCTTTCGACCACGTGGAGTGGAATTCTGCACTTCGCCGCCTGATTGACTCTGGCTGCCGTGAAGCCAGCTTGTGGGGAAGCTTCTTCTCCGGCAGGAGTGCAAGTATCGTCAGCAGTTTTGGAGAAGTAACTGAGTCACCGGGACAGAGGTTGCCCACAGGGGTCCATCAGTGGTCTATTCATATGGAACCTCGTGATGTACGTGCTTCTACAGCGCTTGAAGCCGCACTGTGCGCTCAGCGCATATCCAGACGACTTGCTACTTTTCGTCATGCAAAGCAATAGCAAAAGCTCGCGGCCTACGTGACCACAAAAGGAATAGGCAAGGATTAGCGATAAAACCCGAGAGAGTGAGTGAACAATGATCGAAATGATCAAATTAGTCATCGACGGGAACTTAATTGTGAACGAAGTGTGCGCGCAATACAACGCGATCAAAGTTTAAGCAGCGGAGCAAACGCATCTACGCGATAAAACATACACACCTACGCCACAAGAAGACCAACAAAAACGGTAAGCGAGCCAACGGCATTATTTGTGTAGAAGCTAGGGAAGCAGCGAAGTGTATAGGTATAGGCAAATTTTGTACAGTTACCACCTAAGTTAGCTAAAGTGAATAAACAACACCTATTCTGGATAAAAGCGAAGTCAACCCGCTTATCCTTTCTTTAGTGTGAGAAGGAGGCTGTTACTATCGACTAATTTCCTGTTAGCGATATTTGCCTATTTTCTGTGCTGTCAGTGTTGGCTGTTTTAAGACTTCACCGAGCATACCGACAGAGTCGTGCAGCGGGCATATTTGCATAGCCTGGGCTTTTTCTTCCTACTAGTTATAACATTAGCGACCCTAATTGTCATATTTACAGTCCCAGCACTACTATAAATTTTGTTGTAAGTGGCCTTGGCCAGACTGAGTTATACCCCAGCCAGATACTTCCTTACAGTTTGCTGGAGCAAGCCTACCATACGTTGACAAATTCCGGTATCTGGGCATCACAGTCAGCGAGCGGTTGAGTTTTCGACTGCATATCGCGTCTTTACGTGATCGGCTGACTGGAGTCGTTAAGGCATTGGCCCGCGTACTGCGGGGGGTCGACTGGGGTGTCACTCCCTGCGAAAAGCGGACCATATACGCCGGACTCATGGCCTTGTGCACTGCTTGGTGCCTCAGTGTGGTATGCCGTGGCGATGAGACAGGTGGTTGCCCGGAGGCAGCTGATGTCCTGCCAAAGGCTAATCCTACTTGGATTCCTGCCGGTTTGCCGTACAGTGTCCACTGTGGCACTGCAAGTTCTTGATGGCGCTCCCCCGTTTGATCTGGCTGCCAAGCGATTGGCAATCAGATATGAACTGAGGCGTGACTACCCGCTGGAGGAAAGCGATTGGCTATACGGTCAAGACTTAGCAGGTCTTGGCTGAAGGCAGAAGATGGCGTTGCTGGACGAATGCTTGTTGCGAGAGTGGCATCTCAGGTGGGATGACGGTGATGACTCCGGACGGGTGACACACCGATTTTTCCCGGTTTTCCCGATTCGCAAGTTTCGTCTATAGCAGGCGAGACTTCGGGTTTGATTTCTGCTGACAGGCCATGAATTGCTTAACGCATTTCTGCATACGAAATATCTGAGCGACATACCTGCATGTTTATGCGGGGAGGAGCTAGAGGACTGGTTACACGTGCTATGTGTATGCCCACTCTATGCAGATTTGCGGGACCTCGATGGACTTGGAGTGCAGCATCACAGCGGCGACTGGATTGTTTCTGGAGTGACGGAGTCCCAGGAGAGGATGCAACGGTTGCAAGCATTTGCTAATGCTGTGTTCACACGTCGTCTGCAAATGCGCGAGGAGGCGACACGTGGGCGGCCAGTCCCGGGCTGTCTAGTCAAAACTGGCGCACCTGTGTGGTTAGCGGGCACGAGAATGCTACCACAGTAATTCTCTGGTTGTCGTATGAGATGACTAAGGAGATGCCTGGCGCTCCTCTATTACCGTGCCTGCCCGGTGCAAAAATGGGGAGGACCCACCGAGTCCTCAATTTTCGGTACCACGGGTTGAGACAGTTCTCCAAGACTTCTCTTTGATACCTACATCGCGAGTAGAGCCTTATGGTTCGGCGTTGCGTTTTCCAACCGGGTGCTGTTGCCCAGAAAGCAGTAGAGATAGATTTTAGATAGATCTCGCCCCCCCACCAAGGGGGAATGTATGCCCGGCAGCATATATTCGATTTGGTACCTGAGAGGACATCTATGCCCGAAGGAGCGTTGGTTGGCGCATCATACCAAATCCGCTACGTTATACGCACCTTGTGTGCATATATGAACACCGTGGTTTTAATCCCTCATGAGGAATATGCCACGTTAAATAAACATGGAGAGATCCGACTAAATTGTCCTCCACCACAACATTTGGTCCTTGGAGCCGGATCTGTACATTCAAAATCCGCTCGCCCCAGCAAGCTACAGGATAAGCAAGATAAATATTTATTTTAATTAGCTAATAAGAAAAATTACATACCGCCATTTTGGCAGTCGCCATATTTTTTCTCCTAGAGAATAATATTCCACAGCGGCCAACGCAATAAATTTTTTATTAACCGGCCGATACAGAAACGAGTCGAGTGCTAATAAAATATTTGCACACACTGAATAAATCCAAATAATAATTTTATTTGAAATTGTTTTATATTCTGTGTTCATTGTTTATAAAAAAAATTGTAATACTTTACACATTTAACACATCATACACATTTAATATCTTAACTATCGATCAACTACAACTCTCGCATTCAATTTTTTGTTCACTAACGCCCACTATTTGATTTGGACCGTTTCCACTGTCTATGTTTGCAGTCCGTGCAATGTTAAATTTTTAGGTTTGTCATTTATTGATTTCGCCGATTGAATATTTGGGAACAACCGCGGTTTAATCAAATAATCTATCTATATCTATAAAAGAGTTCATGCTGACTGATTGACTGACTGACTGATTGGCAATCACCGCACAGCCCAAACCTTAAGAGCTAGGATGCTGAAATTTAGGTTCCATCTATGATGAAAGTGCAAAAAACGGTTGCATGCAACTTTTTTGTTTGCCATTCAATCACCGATTTTCGAAAATCCATCCCCATGGGCGGAAAATGGGGTCTCAAGGTTATATGGGCGAAAGTCTAATTTTAGTCCCATCACCTTCAAATTCATTCTCAATGCTCTTCACGCCGCCATAGTCGCAGTTGCGCGTCCCGCCGCCAGAGTCGCAGTTCCGCGTTTAGCCACCAGAGGCGTAGTGCGGTTTCTTGCCGCCAGAGTCGCCGTTGCACGGACAATGCGAAATCCGCCAGAGCGCAGCTGGAGAGCGATTTGAGCGCTCGCTCTCGCTTAGGCAGTGATGGTGGCGAGGTGAGCGACGCCAGTATGGCGTCCACAGCGGGTCACCGTGGGAAAAGGGGTAAGGGCAGAGGAAGAGTCCGTTCAGCCCAGTCGTCGCCAAATCTGAACACGGAGCAGCCGTCATGCAGCAAAAGACAAGCCCTTGAGTGCGCCCCCGCCGTCGCAACGCTAGATGCTGCATTGGCTGCTGCCATCACAGTCCCAGCTACCGAACTTGCTGCTCCTCCTGCAGCACGCCCCGCTGCTGCCATCCCCGTTGCCGCCAGAGTCGCTGCCGCTTGCCGTGTTGTAGCAAGTGGGACACCAGCCGTTGTCGCTGAGCTGTCTGCCGTGCAGAAACGGGTGAGAGAGGCGATCATCCACGCAGGGATGGAGCCCGACCCAGCCTGCGCTGTCTTAGACGCAGTGAGCCGCTATGACGAGCTCGTAATGGCCCTTGCAGTCAGAAACGCCATTCTGGAGACTGGCAATGGAACGATGCAGCCATCAGCTGCCCCCGGACCAAGGCAAGCAGCTGCCCCTCTTGCTGCGCCCACTGCCGCGCCCTGGGTCAGGAGGCCTGTGGAGATGTGGTCTGCAGTGGTTACGAGCACGGACCCGAATATCACGGGTAAGCAGGTCGCCGAGAAGGTGATGATGGTGGTGTACGAGTACACGATGTGCGTGGTGCTAAACGGTTCCAGCGAGGTGTACACGTTCGACAATCGCAGAGCCCAGAGAAGACTGTATTTACAGACTGAGTAGCCGGCGTGCTCCAGGTCTATACGGCATCACCGGTGCGATATGCAAAGAGGTATGGCGTGCCATCCCTCAGCACCTCACAGCGTTGTATACCCGCTGCTTGGCTGAAGGCTATTTTCCCATAGAGTGGTAACGCACGCGCGTGGTTGCGTTGCTCAAGGGGCCCGAGAAGGGCAGGAGCGATCGTGCCTCCTATCGTGGCATATGCCTGCTGCCAGTTTTTGGCAAGGTGCTGGAGGGACTCAAGGTGAATCGGCTCAAGGATGTGCTACCGAATGGCTGCAGATGGCAAATTGGATTCAGACCAGGACGCTGTGGGGAAGACGCTTGGAGACACGGCGTGAGCACTGTTTTTGCCAGCTCGGCGAAATATGTGCTCGAAATCTTCGTGGATTTCAAGGTTGCTTTCGACCACGTGGAGTGGAATTCTGCACTTCGCCGCCTGATTGACTCTGGCTGCCGTGAAGCCAGCTTGTGGGGAAGCTTCTTCTCCGGCAGGAGTGCAAGTATCGTCAGCAGTTTTGGAGAAGTAACTGAGTCACCGGGACAGAGGTTGCCCACAGGGGTCCATCAGTGGTCTATTCATATGGAACCTCGTGATGTACGTGCTTCTACAGCGCTTGAAGCCGCACTGTGCGCTCAGCGCATATCCAGACGACTTGCTACTTTTCGTCATGCAAAGCAATAGCAAAAGCTCGCGGCCTACGTGACCACAAAAGGAATAGGCAAGGATTAGCGATAAAACCCGAGAGAGTGAGTGAACAATGATCGAAATGATCAAATTAGTCATCGACGGGAACTTAATTGTGAACGACGTGTGCGCGCAATACAACGCGATCAAAGTTTAAGCAGCGGAGCAAACGCATCTACGCGATAAAACATACACACCTACGCCACAAGAAGACCAACAAAAACGGTAAGCGTGCCAACGGCATTATTTGTGTAGAAGCTAGGGAAGCAGCGAAGTGTATAGGTATAGGCAAATTTTGTACAGTTACCACCTAAGTTAGCTAAAGTGAATAAACAGCACCTATTCTGAATAAAAGCGAAGTCAACCCGCTTATCCTTTCTTTAGTGTGAGAAGGAGGCTGTTACTATCGACTAATTTCCTGTTAGCGATATTTGCCTATTTTCTGTGCTGTCAGTGTTGGCTGTTTTAAGACTTCACCGAGCATACCGACAGAGTCGTGCAGCGGGCATATTTGCATAGCCTGGGCTTTTTCTTCCTACTGGTTATAACATTAGCGACCCTAATTGTCATATTTACAGTCCCAGCACTACTATAAATTTTGTTGTAAGTGGCCTTGGCCAGACTGAGTTATACCCCAGCAAGATACTTCCTTACAGTTTGCTGGAGCAATCCTACCATACGTTGACAAATTCCGGTATCTGGGCATCACAGTCAGCGAGCGGTTGAGTTTTCGACTGCATATCGCGTCTTTACGTGAACGGCTGACTAGAGTCGTTAAGGCATTGGCCCGCGTACTGCGGGTCGACTGGGGTGTCACTCCCTGCGAAAAGCGGACCATATACGCCGGACTCATGGCCTTGTGCACTGCTTGGTGCCTCAGTGTGGTATGCCGTGGCGATGAGACAGGTGGTTGCCCGGAGGCAGCTGATGTCCTGCCAAAGGCTAATCCTACTTGGATTCCTGCCGGTTTGCCGTACAGTGTCCACTGTGGCACTGCAAGTTCTTGATGGCGCTCCCCCGTTTGATCTGGCTGCCAAGCGATTGGCAATCAGATATGAACTGAGGCGTGACTACCCGCTGGAGGAAAGCGATTGGCTATACGGTCAAGACTTAGCAGGTCTTGGCTGAAGGCAGAAGATGGCGTTGCTGGACGAATGCTTGTTGCGAGAGTGGCATCTCAGGTGGGATGACGGTGATGACTCCGGACGGGTGACACACCGATTTTTCCCGGTTTTCCCGATTCGCAAGTTTCGTCTATAGCAGGCGAGACTTCGGGTTTAGCCTACGCGCTTGATTTCTGCTGACAGGCCATGGATTGCTTAACGCATTTCTGCATACGAAATATCTGAGCGACATACCTGCATGTTTATGCGGGGAGGAGCTAGAGGACTGGTTACACGTGCTATGTGTATGCCCACTCTATGCAGATTTGCGGGACCTCGATGGACTTGGAGTGCAGCATCACAGCGGCGACTGGATTGTTTCTGGAGTGACGGAGTCCCAGGAGAGGATGCAACGGTTGCAAGCATTTGCTAATGCTGTGTTCACACGTCGTCTGCAAATGCGCGAGGAGGCGACACGTGGGCGGCCAGTCCCGGGCTGTCTAGTCAAAACTGGCGCACCCGTGTGGTTAGCGGGCACGAGAATGCTACCACAGTAATTCTCTGGTTGTCGTATGAGATGACTAACGAGATGCCTGGCGCTCCTCTATTACCGTGCATGCCCGGTGCAAAAATGGGGAGGACCCACCGAGTCCTCAATTTTCGGTACCACGGGTTGAGACAGTTCTCCAAGACTTCTCTTTGATACCTACATCGCGAGTAGAGCCTTATGGTTCGGCGTTGCGTTTTCCAACCGGGTGCTGTTGCCCAGAAAGCAGTAGAGATAGATTTTAGATAGATCTCGCCCCCCCACCAAGGGGGAATGTATGCCCGGCAGCATATATTCGATTTGGTACCTGAGAGGACATCTATGCCCGAAGGAGCGTTGGTTGGCGCATCATACCAAATCCGCTACGTTATACGCACCTTGTGTGCATATATGAACACCGTGGTTTTAATCCCTCATGAGGTATATGCCACGTTAAATAAACATGGAGAGATCCGACTAAATTGTCCTCCACCACAACATTTGGTCCTTCGAGCCGGATCTGTACATTCAAAATCCGCTCGCCCCAGCAAGCTACAGGATAAGCAAGATAAATATTTATTTTAATTAGCTAATAAGAAAAATTACATACCGCCATTTTGGCAGTCGCCATATTTTTTCTCCTAGAGAATAATATTCCACAGCGGCCAACGCAATAAATTTTTTATTAACCGGCCGATACAGAAACGAGTCGAGTGCTAATAAAATATTTGCACACACTGAATAAATCCAAATAATAATTTTATTTGAAATTGTTTTATATTCTGTGTTCATTGTTTATAAAAAAAATTGTAATACTTTACACATTTAACACATCATACACATTTAATATCTTAACTATCGATCAACTACAACTCTCGCATTCAATTTTTTGTTCACTAACGCCCACTATTTGATTTGGACCGTTTCCACTGTCTATGTTTGCAGTCCGTGCAATGTTAAATTTTTAGGTTTGTCATTTATTGATTTCGCCGATTGAATATTTGGGAACAACCGCGGTTTAATCAAATAATCTATCTATATCTATAAAAGAGTTCATGCTGACTGATTGACTGACTGACTGATTGGCAATCACCGCACAGCCCAAACCTTAAGAGCTAGGATGCTGAAATTTAGGTTCCATCTATGATGAAAGTGCAAAAAACGGTTGCATGCAACTTTTTTGTTTGCCATTCAATCACCGATTTTCGAAAATCCATCCCCATGGGCGGAAAATGGGGTCTCAAGGTTATATGGGCGAAAGTCTAATTTTAGTCCCATCACCTTCAAATTCATTCTCAATGCTCTTCACGCCGCCATAGTCGCAGTTGCGCGTCCCGCCGCCAGAGTCGCAGTTCCGCGTTTAGCCACCAGAGGCGTAGTGCGGTTTCTTGCCGCCAGAGTCGCCGTTGCACGGACAATGCGAAATCCGCCAGAGCGCAGCTGGAGAGCGATTTGAGCGCTCGCTCTCGCTTAGGCAGTGATGGTGGCGAGGTGAGCGACGCCAGTATGGCGTCCACAGCGGGTCGCCGTGGGAAAAGGGGTAAGGGCAGAGGAAGAGTCCGTTCAGCCCAGTCGTCGCCAAATCTGAACACGGAGCAGCCGTCATGCAGCAAAAGACAAGCCCTTGAGTGCGCCCCCGCCGTCGCAACGCTAGATGCTGCATTGGCTGCTGCCATCACAGTCCCAGCTACCGAACTTGCTGCTCCTCCTGCAGCACGCCCCGCTGCTGCCATCCCCGTTGCCGCCAGAGTCGCTGCCGCTTGCCGTGTTGTAGCAAGTGGGACACCAGCCGTTGTCGCTGAGCTGTCTGCCGTGCAGAAACGGGTGAGAGAGGCGATCATCCACGCAGGGATGGAGCCCGACCCAGCCTGCGCTGTCTTAGACGCAGTGAGCCGCTATGACGAGCTCGTAATGGCCCTTGCAGTCAGAAACGCCATTCTGGAGACTGGCAATGGAACGATGCAGCCATCAGCTGCCCCCGGACCAAGGCAAGCAGCTGCCCCTCTTGCTGCGCCCACTGCCGCGCCCTGGGTCAGGAGGCCTGTGGAGATGTGGTCTGCAGTGGTTACGAGCACGGACCCGAATATCACGGGTAAGCAGGTCGCCGAGAAGGTGATGATGGTGGTGTACGAGTACACGATGTGCGTGGTGCTAAACGGTTCCAGCGAGGTGTACACGTTCGACAATCGCAGAGCCCAGAGAAGACTGTATTTACAGACTGAGTAGCCGGCGTGCTCCAGGTCTATACGGCATCACCGGTGCGATATGCAAAGAGGTATGGCGTGCCATCCCTCAGCACCTCACAGCGTTGTATACCCGCTGCTTGGCTGAAGGCTATTTTCCCATAGAGTGGTAACGCACGCGCGTGGTTGCGTTGCTCAAGGGGCCCGAGAAGGGCAGGAGCGATCGTGCCTCCTATCGTGGCATATGCCTGCTGCCAGTTTTTGGCAAGGTGCTGGAGGGACTCAAGGTGAATCGGCTCAAGGATGTGCTACCGAATGGCTGCAGATGGCAAATTGGATTCAGACCAGGACGCTGTGGGGAAGACGCTTGGAGACACGGCGTGAGCACTGTTTTTGCCAGCTCGGCGAAATATGTGCTCGAAATCTTCGTGGATTTCAAGGTTGCTTTCGACCACGTGGAGTGGAATTCTGCACTTCGCCGCCTGATTGACTCTGGCTGCCGTGAAGCCAGCTTGTGGGGAAGCTTCTTCTCCGGCAGGAGTGCAAGTATCGTCAGCAGTTTTGGAGAAGTAACTGAGTCACCGGGACAGAGGTTGCCCACAGGGGTCCATCAGTGGTCTATTCATATGGAACCTCGTGATGTACGTGCTTCTACAGCGCTTGAAGCCGCACTGTGCGCTCAGCGCATATCCAGACGACTTGCTACTTTTCGTCATGCAAAGCAATAGCAAAAGCTCGCGGCCTACGTGACCACAAAAGGAATAGGCAAGGATTAGCGATAAAACCCGAGAGAGTGAGTGAACAATGATCGAAATGATCAAATTAGTCATCGACGGGAACTTAATTGTGAACGACGTGTGCGCGCAATACAACGCGATCAAAGTTTAAGCAGCGGAGCAAACGCATCTACGCGATAAAACATACACACCTACGCCACAAGAAGACCAACAAAAACGGTAAGCGTGCCAACGGCATTATTTGTGTAGAAGCTAGGGAAGCAGCGAAGTGTATAGGTATAGGCAAATTTTGTACAGTTACCACCTAAGTTAGCTAAAGTGAATAAACAGCACCTATTCTGAATAAAAGCGAAGTCAACCCGCTTATCCTTTCTTTAGTGTGAGAAGGAGGCTGTTACTATCGACTAATTTCCTGTTAGCGATATTTGCCTATTTTCTGTGCTGTCAGTGTTGGCTGTTTTAAGACTTCACCGAGCATACCGACAGAGTCGTGCAGCGGGCATATTTGCATAGCCTGGGCTTTTTCTTCCTACTGGTTATAACATTAGCGACCCTAATTGTCATATTTACAGTCCCAGCACTACTATAAATTTTGTTGTAAGTGGCCTTGGCCAGACTGAGTTATACCCCAGCAAGATACTTCCTTACAGTTTGCTGGAGCAATCCTACCATACGTTGACAAATTCCGGTATCTGGGCATCACAGTCAGCGAGCGGTTGAGTTTTCGACTGCATATCGCGTCTTTACGTGAACGGCTGACTAGAGTCGTTAAGGCATTGGCCCGCGTACTGCGGGTCGACTGGGGTGTCACTCCCTGCGAAAAGCGGACCATATACGCCGGACTCATGGCCTTGTGCACTGCTTGGTGCCTCAGTGTGGTATGCCGTGGCGATGAGACAGGTGGTTGCCCGGAGGCAGCTGATGTCCTGCCAAAGGCTAATCCTACTTGGATTCCTGCCGGTTTGCCGTACAGTGTCCACTGTGGCACTGCAAGTTCTTGATGGCGCTCCCCCGTTTGATCTGGCTGCCAAGCGATTGGCAATCAGATATGAACTGAGGCGTGACTACCCGCTGGAGGAAAGCGATTGGCTATACGGTCAAGACTTAGCAGGTCTTGGCTGAAGGCAGAAGATGGCGTTGCTGGACGAATGCTTGTTGCGAGAGTGGCATCTCAGGTGGGATGACGGTGATGACTCCGGACGGGTGACACACCGATTTTTCCCGGTTTTCCCGATTCGCAAGTTTCGTCTATAGCAGGCGAGACTTCGGGTTTAGCCTACGCGCTTGATTTCTGCTGACAGGCCATGGATTGCTTAACGCATTTCTGCATACGAAATATCTGAGCGACATACCTGCATGTTTATGCGGGGAGGAGCTAGAGGACTGGTTACACGTGCTATGTGTATGCCCACTCTATGCAGATTTGCGGGACCTCGATGGACTTGGAGTGCAGCATCACAGCGGCGACTGGATTGTTTCTGGAGTGACGGAGTCCCAGGAGAGGATGCAACGGTTGCAAGCATTTGCTAATGCTGTGTTCACACGTCGTCTGCAAATGCGCGAGGAGGCGACACGTGGGCGGCCAGTCCCGGGCTGTCTAGTCAAAACTGGCGCACCCGTGTGGTTAGCGGGCACGAGAATGCTACCACAGTAATTCTCTGGTTGTCGTATGAGATGACTAACGAGATGCCTGGCGCTCCTCTATTACCGTGCATGCCCGGTGCAAAAATGGGGAGGACCCACCGAGTCCTCAATTTTCGGTACCACGGGTTGAGACAGTTCTCCAAGACTTCTCTTTGATACCTACATCGCGAGTAGAGCCTTATGGTTCGGCGTTGCGTTTTCCAACCGGGTGCTGTTGCCCAGAAAGCAGTAGAGATAGATTTTAGATAGATCTCGCCCCCCCACCAAGGGGGAATGTATGCCCGGCAGCATATATTCGATTTGGTACCTGAGAGGACATCTATGCCCGAAGGAGCGTTGGTTGGCGCATCATACCAAATCCGCTACGTTATACGCACCTTGTGTGCATATATGAACACCGTGGTTTTAATCCCTCATGAGGTATATGCCACGTTAAATAAACATGGAGAGATCCGACTAAATTGTCCTCCACCACAACATTTGGTCCTTCGAGCCGGATCTGTACATTCAAAATCCGCTCGCCCCAGCAAGCTACAGGATAAGCAAGATAAATATTTATTTTAATTAGCTAATAAGAAAAATTACATACCGCCATTTTGGCAGTCGCCATATTTTTTCTCCTAGAGAATAATATTCCACAGCGGCCAACGCAATAAATTTTCATTAACCGGCCGCATAAATTAATGAACTATAAAACAAAAAGTAAACAAGTGATGTGTTTCCGATACAGAAACGAGTCGAGTGCTAATAAAATATTTGCACACACTGAATAAATCCAAATAACAATTTTATTTAAAATTGTTTTATATTCTGTGTTTATTGTTTATAAAAAAAAAATACTAATACTTTACACATTTAACACATCATACACATTTAATATCTTAACTATCGATCAACTACAACTCTCGCATTCAATTTTTTGTTCACTAACGCCCACTATTTGATTTGGACCGTTTCCACTGTCTATGTTTGCAGTCCGTGCAGTGTTAAATTTTTAGGTTTTTTCATTTATTGATTTCGTCGATTGAATATTTGGGTACAACCGCGGTTTAATCAAATAATCTATCTATATCTATAAAAGAGTTCATGCTGACTGATTGACTGACTGACTGATTGGCAATCACCGCACAGCCCAAACCTTAAGAGCTAGGATGCTGAAATTTTCACAGTAGATTCCATCTATGATGAAAGTGCAAAAAACGGTTGTATGCAACTTTTTTGTTTACCATTCAATCAGCTTCAAACTCATTTTAAGAGATCTACACAAAAATTCATTTGACACTTATTTTACCGATTTTCGAAAATCCATCCCCATGGGCGGAAAATGGGGTCTCAAGGTTATATGGGCGAAAGTCTAATTTTAGTCCCATCACCTTCAAATTCATTCTCAATGCTCTTCACGCCGCCATAGTCGCAGTTGCGCGTCCCGCCGCCAGAGTCGCAGTTCCGCGTTTAGCCACCAGAGGCGTAGTGCGGTTTCTTGCCGCCAGAGTCGCCGTTGCATGGACAATGCGAAATCCGCCAGAGCGCAGCTGGAGAGCGATTTGAGCGCTCGCTCTCGCTTAGGCAGTGATGGTGGCGAGGTGAGCGACGCCAGTATGGCGTCCACAGCGGAAACGGGTGAGAGAGGCGATCATCCACGCAGTGATGAAGCCCACGATTGAGAGAGCTCATAGGTTATGACAAGACGACTGCAACTTTTGGCTCTCACTGCGCATGTACGTCACGAGTCATGGAATTCAGCGCGCGCTTTTGAATTTGTTCGAAAATCACTGACTTTTTTTACTGTATCGGCTCGTGGGGCTGTAATTCCAGTCCGATTTTGAATCTTGAATCTTGCCAGCATATTGTAGGGAACTTCATACCGCGTCGATTGATAGGTCTTGGTGCTCTGTAGGTGCTATACTTTTTAAATAATACGTATTTAAACTTAGAAAATTTTGCCAGGCCGAATGTTTGCATTCAAACTTATCGCTCAATTTTAAAGCTATGAATATGAAACTTGGCACAAGTCTTTATTTTCGATGCTACCAGTACATATTTGAAAACTAGCAGGATCGAATCACAATATCATATAGCTCCCATACAAATAATAGGTTGACAACTATGTTCTTGTATGAAAAACTTTTTTGTTTTTATAGATAGCGTAACAAAACTTACTAAAATTTAAGTTTAATCATGTTCTACATATGCTAACCAAATTTTATTAAAATCTGACAAATAATCTTGTACATGCCCTTGGAGCGACAGGAGTTGTTGTATGCAAACGCTGCAAAATGTGCTGGAATGCCTGAAGAACGAAATAAAACTACAATAAATGAATTAAATACTACCCGTTTGACTTGTTAAATAGTATTGCCATCAAAAGTGGTAAATTTGCATACATTTTTCATACAACAAGTCAAGTTGCAACCGATTGCTCCCACGGCAGGTACAAGATACATTAGATCGCTCCTAGGGCAGGTATAAGATATATATGTCCGATTTCAATGAAATTTGGTAAGCATATGTAGAACATGATTAAACTTAAATTTTGTGAGTTTTGTTACTCTATCTACAAAAACAAAAAAGTTTTTCATACAAGAACATAGTTGTCAATCTATTATTCGTATGGGAGCTATATGATATAGTGATTCAATCTGGCTGGTTTTCAAATATGTACTGGTTGCATCGAAAATAAGGACTTGAGCCAAGTTTCATAATCATAGCTTTAAAATTGAGCGATAAGTTTGAATGCAAACATTCGGCCTGGCAACATTTTCTAAGTTTAACTACGTATTATTTAAAAAGTATAGCACCTACAGAGCACCAAGACCATTGATAGGTCTTGAAGTTCCCTACAATATGCTGGCAAGATTTTCAAAATCGGACTGGAATTACAGCCCCACGAGCCGATACAGTAAAAAAAGTCAGTGATTTTCGAACAAATTCAAAAGCGCGAGCTGAATTCCATGACTTGTGACGTCACAGGTTTGCTCGCCGAATAACGGCGACTAACGGACATGCGCATGGCGTAACCTACTGTCTCTCAATCGTGGATGGAGCCCGACCCAGCCTGCGCTGTCTTAGACGCAAAGAGCCGCTATGACGAGCTCGTAATGGCCCTTGCAGTAAGAAACGCCATTCTGGAGACTGGCAATGGAACGATGCAGCCATCAGCTGCCCCCGGACCAAGGCAAGCAGCTGCCCCTCTTGCTGCGCCCTGGGTCAGGAGGCCTGTGGAGATGTGGTCTGCAGTGGTTACGAGCACGGACCCGAATATCACGGGTAAGCAGGTCGCCGAGAAGGCAAGTATCGTCAGCAGTTTTGGAGAAGTAACTGAGTCACCGGGACAGAGGTTGCCCACAGGGGTCCATCAGTGGTCTATTCATATGGAACCTAGTGATGTACGTGCTTCTACAGCGCTTGAAGCCGCACTGTGCGCTCAGCGCATATCCAGACGACTTGCTACTTTTCGTCGTGGGAAATTCACGAGCCATCTGGAGGAGAAACGTGAGGGACTACTGTCCATCGCTGGTGCGTGGAGAGCCGAGATCGCCGTTGCCGTCTAGACCAGTAAGACGGCTGTCATGTTGCTGAAAGGTGCGCTGTCACCGAGTAGGCGTCATATGGTATAGTTTTGTGACGCCCCATAGGACGCCACAATATATCTTTGTGATTGTCCTATATATATATTTGTTAGATTTAAGTTAGTTATAAGGCTCAAGAAGAGCGGATATTATAATTTTACCCCATGAAGGGAAGACAACAATCGCCAGGTATTATTATTAACTGATAGCAGCGAGCATCACTAACAGAAACTGGGCATCTCTGATTGCAGTGAGCATCACTGACAAATAAGCAATAGCAAAAGCTCGCGGCCTACGTGACCACGTAAGGAATAGGCAAGGATTAGCGGTAAAAGCCGAGAGAGTGAGTGAACAATGATCGAAATGATCAAATTAGTCATCGACGGGAACTTAATTGTGAACGACGTGTGCGCGCAATACAACGCGATCAAAGTTTAAGCAGCGGAGCAAACGCATCTACGCGATAAAACATACACACCTACGCCACAAGAAGACCAACAAAAACGGTAAGCGAGCCAACGGCATTATTTGTGTAGAAGCTAGGGAAGCAGCGAAGTGTATAGGTATAGGCAAATTTTGTACAGTTACCACCTAAGTTAGCTAAAGTGAATAAACAACACCTATTCTGGATAAAAGCGAAGTCAACCCGCTTATCATTTCTTTAGTGTGAGAAGGAGGCTGTTACTATCGAATAATTTCCTGTTAGCGATATTTGCCTATTTTCTGTGCTGTCAATGTTGGCTGTTTTCAAGCCTACACCGCGTGCGTCGTCAGTGATATTTTGTGTTGTCAATGTTGGCTGTTTTGATCCTCCACCGAGCGCGTCATCAGGACGAGTTTGTAATGTCAGTGTTGGCTGTTCTAAGACTTCACCGAGCATACCGACAGAGTCGTGCAGCGGGCATATTTGCATAGCCTGGGCTTTTTCTTCCTACTATTTATAACATTAGCGACCCTAATTGTCATATTTACAGTCCCAGCACTACTATAAATTTTGTTGTAAGTGGCCTTGGCCAGACTGAGTTATACCCCAGCCAGATACTTCCTTACAGTTTGCTGGAGCAAGCCTACCATACGTTGACAAATTCCGGTATCTGGGCATCACAGTCAGCGAGCGGTTGAGTTTTCGACTGCATGTCGCGTCTTTACGTGATCGGCTGACTGGAGTCGTTAAGGCATTGGCCCGCGTACTTCGGGTCGACTGGGGTGTCACTCCCTGCGAAAAGCGGACCATATACGCCGGACTCATGGCCTTGTGCACTGTTTGGTGCCTCAGTGTGGTATGCCGTGGCGATGAGACAGGTGGTTGCCCGGAGGCAGCGGTTTTCCCGATTCGCAAGTTTCGTCTATAGCAGGCGAGACTTCGGGTTTAGCCTACGCGCTTGATTTCTGCTGACAGGCCATGGATTGCTTAACGCATTTCTGCATACGAAATATCTGAGCGACATACCTGCATGTTTATGCGGGGAGGAGCTAGAGGACTGGTTACACGTGCTATGTGTATGCCCACTCTATGCAGATTTGCGGGACCTCGATGGACTTGGAGTGCAGCATCACAGCGGCGACTGGATTGTTTCTGGAGTGACGGAGTCCCAGGAGAGGATGCAACGGTTGCAAGCATTTGCTAATGCTGTGTTCACACGTCGTCTGCAAATGCGCGAGGAGGCGACACGTGGGCGGCCAGTCCCGGGCTGTCTAGTCAAAACTGGCGCACCCGTGTGGTTAGCGGGCACGAGAATGCTACCACAGTAATTCTCTGGTTGTCGTATGAGATGACTAACGAGATGCCTGGCGCTCCTCTATTACCGTGCCTGCCCGGTGCAAAAATGGGGAGGACCCACCGAGTCCTCAATTTTCGGTACCACGGGTTGAGACAGTTCTCCAAGACTTCTCTTTGATACCTACATCGCGAGTAGAGCCTTATGGTTCGGCGTTGCGTTTTCCAACCGGGTGCTGTTGCCCAGAAAGCAGTAGAGATAGATTTTAGATAGATCTCGCCCCCCCACCAAGGGGGAATGTATGCCCGGCAGCATATATTCGATTTGGTACCTGAGAGGACATCTATGCCCGAAGGAGCGTTGGTTGGCGCATCATACCAAATCCGCTACGTTATACGCACCTTGTGTGCATATATGAACACCGTGGTTTTAATCCCTCATGAGGAATATGCCACGTTAAATAAACATGGAGAGATCCGACTAAATTGTCCTCCACCACAACATTTGGTCCTTCGAGCCGGATCTGTACATTCAAAATCCGCTCGCCCCAGCAAGCTACAGGATAAGCAAGATAAATATTTATTTTAATTAGCTAATAAGAAAAATTACATACCGCCATTTTGGCAGTCGCCATATTTTTTCTCCTAGAGAATAATATTCCACAGCGGCCAACGCAATAAATTTTCATTAACCGGCCGCATAAATTAATGAACTATAAAACAAAAAGTAAACAAGTGATGTGTTTCCGATACAGAAACGAGTCGAGTGCTAATAAAATATTTGCACACACTGAATAAATCCAAATAACAATTTTATTTAAAATTGTTTTATATTCTGTGTTTATTGTTTATAAAAAAAAAATACTAATACTTTACACATTTAACACATCATACACATTTAATATCTTAACTATCGATCAACTACAACTCTCGCATTCAATTTTTTGTTCACTAACGCCCACTATTTGATTTGGACCGTTTCCACTGTCTATGTTTGCAGTCCGTGCAGTGTTAAATTTTTAGGTTTGTCATTTATTGATTTCGCCGATTGAATATTTGGGAACAACCGCGGTTTAATCAAATAATCTATCTATATCTATAAAAGAGTTCATGCTGACTGATTGACTGACTGACTGATTGGCAATCACCGCACAGCCCAAACCTTAAGAGCTAGGATGCTGAAATTTAGGTTCCATCTATGATGAAAGTGCAAAAAACGGTTGCATGCAACTTTTTTGTTTGCCATTCAATCACCGATTTTCGAAAATCCATCCCCATGGGTGGAAAATGGGGTCTCAAGGTTATATGGGCGAAAGTCTAATTTTAGTCCCATCACCTTCAAATTCATTCTCAATGCTCTTCACGCCGCCATAGTCGCAGTTGCGCGTCCCGCCGCCAGAGTCGCAGTTCCGCGTTTAGCCACCAGAGGCGTAGTGCGGTTTCTTGCCGCCAGAGTCGCCGTTGCACGGACAACGCGAAATCCGCCAGAGCGCAGCTGGAGAGCGATTTGAGCGCTCGCTCTCGCTTAGGCAGTGATGGTGGCGAGGTGTGGTGGTGGCGCCAGTATGGCGTCCACAGCGAGTCGCCGTGGGAAAAGGGGTAAGGGCAGAGGAAGAGTCCGTTCAGCCCAGTCGTCGCCAAATCTGAACACGGAGCAGCCGTCATGCAGCAAAAGACAAGCCCTTGAGTGCGCCCCCGCCGTCGCAACGCTAGATGCTGCATTGGCTGCTGCCATCACAGTCCCAGCTACCGAACTTGCTGCTCCTCCTGCAGCACGCCCCGCTGCTGCCATCCCCGTTGCCGCCAGAGTCGCTGCCGCTTGCCGTGTTGTAGCAAGTGGGACACCAGCCGTTGTCGCTGAGCTGTCTGCCGTGCAGAAACGGGTGAGAGAGGCGATCATCCACGCAGGGATGGAGCCCGACCCAGCCTGCGCTGTCTTAGACGCAGTGAGCCGCTATGACGAGCTCGTAATGGCCCTTGCAGTCAGAAACGCCATTCTGGAGACTGGCAATGGAACGATGCAGCCATCAGCTGCCCCCGGACCAAGGCAAGCAGCTGCCCCTCTTGCTGCGCCCACTACCGTGCCCTGGGTCAGGAGGCCTGTGGAGATGTGGTCTGCAGTTGTTACGAGCACGGACCCGAATATCACGGGTAAGCAGGTCGCCGAGAAGGTGATGATGGTGGTGTACGAGTACACGATGTGCGTGGTGCTAAACGGTTCCAGCGAGGTGTACACGTTCGACAATCGCAGAGCCCAGAGAAGACTGTATTTACAGACTGAGTAGCCGGCGTGCTCCAGGTCTATACGGCATCACCGGTGCGATATGCAAAGAGGTATGGCGTGCCATCCCTCAGCACCTCACAGCGTTGTATACCCGCTGCTTGGCTGAAGGCTATTTTCCCATAGAGTGGAAACGCACGCGCGTGGTTGCGTTGCTCAAGGGGCCCGAGAAGGGCAGGAGCGATCGTGCCTCCTATCGTGGCATATGCCTGCTGCCAGTTTTTGGCAAGGTGCTGGAGGGACTCAAGGTGAATCGGCTCAAGGATGTGCTACCGAATGGCTGCAGATGGCAAATTGGATTCAAACCAGGACGCTGTGGGGAAGACGCTTGGAGACACGTCGTGAGCACTGTTTTTGCCAGCTCGGCGAAATATGTGCTCGAAATCTTCGTGGATTTCAAGGTTGCTTTCGACCACGTGGAGTGGAATTCTGCACTTCGCCGCCTGATTGACTCTGGCTGCCGTGAAGCCAGCTTGTGGGGAAGCTTCTTCTCCGGCAGGAGTGCAAGTATCGTCAGCAGTTTTGGAGAAGTAACTGAATCACCGGGACAGAGGTTGCCCACAGGGGTCCATCAGTGGTCTATTCATATGGAACCTCGTGATGTACGTGCTTCTACAGCGCTTGAAGCCGCACTGTGCGCTCAGCGCATATCCAGACGACTTGCTACTTTTCGTCGTGGGAAATTCACGAGCCATCTGGAGGAGAAACGTGAGGGACTACTGTCCATCGCTGGTGCGTGGAGAGCCGAGATCGCCGTTGCCGTCTAGACCAGTAAGACGGCTGTCATGTTGCTGAAAGGTGCGCTGTCACCGAGTAGGCGTCCTATGGTATAGTTTTGTGACGCCGCATAGGACGCCACAATATATCTTTGTGATTGTCCTATATATATATTTGTTAGATTTAAGTTAGTTATAAGGCTCAAGAAGAGCGGATATTATAATTTTACCCCATGAAGGGAAGACAACAAACGCCAGGTATTATTATTAACTGATAGCAGCGAGCATGGCTAGCAGAAACCGGGCATCTCTGATAGCAGCGAGCATCACTAACAGAAACTGGGCATCTCTGATTGCAGCGAGCATCACTGACAAAAAAGCAATAGCAAAAGCTCGCGGCCTACGTGACCACAAAAGGAATAGGCAAGGATTAGCGATAAAAGCCGAGAGAGTGAGTGAACAATGATCGAAATGATCAAATTAGTCATCGACGGGAACTTAATTGTGAACGACGTGTGCGCGCAATACAACGCGATCAAAGTTTAAGCAGCGGAGCAAACGCATCTACGCGATAAAACATACACACCTACGCCACAAGAAGACCAACAAAAACGGTAAGCGAGCCAACGGCATTATTTGTGTAGAAGCTAGGGAAGCAGCGAAGTGTATAGGTATAGGCAAATTTTGTACAGTTACCACCTAAGTTAGCTAAAGTGAATAAACAACACCTATTCTGGATAAAAGCGAAGTCAACCCGCTTATCATTTCTTTAGTGTGAGAAGGAGGCTGTTACTATCGAATAATTTCCTGTTAGCGATATTTGCCTATTTTCTGTGCTGTCAATGTTGGCTGTTTTCAAGCCTACACCGCGTGCGTCGTCAGTGATATTTTGTGTTGTCAATGTTGGCTGTTTTGATCCTCCACCGAGCGCGTCATCAGGACGAGTTTGTAATGTCAGTGTTGGCTGTTCTAAGACTTCACCGAGCATACCGACAGAGTCGTGCAGCGGGCATATTTGCATAGCCTGGGCTTTTTCTTCCTACTATTTATAACATTAGCGACCCTAATTGTCATATTTACAGTCCCAGCACTACTATAAATTTTGTTGTAAGTGGCCTTGGCCAGACTGAGTTATACCCCAGCCAGATACTTCCTTACAGTTTGCTGGAGCAAGCCTACCATACGTTGACAAATTCCGGTATCTGGGCATCACAGTCAGCGAGCGGTTGAGTTTTCGACTGCATGTCGCGTCTTTACGTGATCGGCTGACTGGAGTCGTTAAGGCATTGGCCCGCGTACTGCGGGTCGACTGGGGTGTCACTCCCTGCGAAAAGCGGACCATATACGCCGGACTCATGGCCTTGTGCACTGTTTGGTGCCTCAGTGTGGTATGCCGTGGCGATGAGACAGGTGGTTGCCCGGAGGCAGCTGATGTCCTGCCAGAGGCTAATCCTACTTGGATTCCTGCCGGTTTGCCGTACAGTGTCCACTGTGGCACTGCAAGTTCTTGATGGCGCTCCCCCGGTTGATCTGGCTGCCAAGCGATTGGCAATCAGATATAAACTGAGGCGTGACTACCCGCTGGAGGAAAGCGATTGGCTATACGGTCAAGACTTAGCAGGTCTTGGCTGAAGGCAGAAGATGGCGTTGCTGGACGAATGCTTGTTGCGAGAGTGGCATCTCAGGTGGGATGACGGTGATGACTCCGGACGGGTGACACACCGATTTTTCCCGGTTTTCCCGATTCGCAAGTTTCGTCTATAGCAGGCGAGACTTCGGGTTTAGCCTACGCGCTTGATTTCTGCTGACAGGCCATGGATTGCTTAACGCATTTCTGCATACGAAATATCTGAGCGACATACCTGCATGTTTATGCGGGGAGGAGCTAGAGGACTGGTTACACGTGCTATGTGTATGCCCACTCTATGCAGATTTGCGGGACCTCGATGGACTTGGAGTGCAGCATCACAGCGGCGACTGGATTGTTTCTGGAGTGACGGAGTCCCAGGAGAGGATGCAACGGTTGCAAGCATTTGCTAATGCTGTGTTCACACGTCGTCTGCAAATGCGCGAGGAGATGACACGTGGGCGGCCAGTCCCGGGCTGTCTAGTCAAAACTGGCGCACCCGTGTGGTTAGCGGGCACGAGAATGCTACCACAGTAATTCTCTGGTTGTCGTATGAGATGACTAACGAGATGCCTGGCGCTCCTCTATTACCGTGCCTGCCCGGTGCAAAAATGGGGAGGACCCACCGAGTCCTCAATTTTCGGTACCACGGGTTGAGACAGTTCTCCAAGACTTCTCTTTGATACCTACATCGCGAGTAGAGCCTTATGGTTCGGCGTTGCGTTTTCCAACCGGGTGCTGTTTCCCAGAAAGCAGTAGAGATAGATTTTAGATAGATCTCGCCCCCCCACCAAGGGGGAATGTATGCCCGGCAGCATATATTCGATTTGGTACCTGAGAGGACATCTATGCCCGAAGGAGTGTTGGTTGGCGCATCATACCAAATCCGCTACGTTATACGCACCTTGTGTGCATATATGAACACCGTGGTTTTAATCCCTCATGAGGAATATGCCACGTTAAATAAACATGGAGAGATCCGACTAAATTGTCCTCCACCACAACATTTGGTCCTTCGAGCCGGATCTGTACATTCAAAATCCGCTCGCCCCAGCAAGCTACAGGATAAGCAAGATAAATATTTATTTTAATTAGCTAATAAGAAAAATTACATACCGCCATGCCAACGCAATAAATTTTTTATTAACCGGCCGATACAGAAACGAGTCGAGTGCTAATAAAATATTTGCACACACTGAATAAATCCAAATAACAATTTTATTTGAAATTGTTTTATATTCTGTGTTCATTGTTTATAAAAAAAATTTTAATACTTTACACATTTAACACATCATACACATTTAATATCTTAACTATCGATCAACTACAACTCTCGCATTCAATTTTTTGTTCACTAACGCCCACTATTTGATTTGGACCGTTTCCACTGTCTATGTTTGCAGTCCGTGCAGTGTTAAATTTTTAGGTTTGTCATTTATTGATTTCGCCGATTGAATATTTGGGAACAACCGCGGTTTAATCAAATAATCTATCTATATCTATAAAAGAGTTCATGCTGACTGATTGACTGACTGACTGATTGGCAATCACCGCACAGCCCAAACCTTAAGAGCTAGGATGCTGAAATTTAGGTTCCATCTATGATGAAAGTGCAAAAAACGGTTGCATGCAACTTTTTTGTTTGCCATTCAATCACCGATTTTCGAAAATCCATCCCCATGGGTGGAAAATGGGGTCTCAAGGTTATATGGGCGAAAGTCTAATTTTAGTCCCATCACCTTCAAATTCATTCTCAATGCTCTTCACGCCGCCATAGTCGCAGTTGCGCGTCCCGCCGCCAGAGTCGCAGTTCCGCGTTTAGCCACCAGAGGCGTAGTGCGGTTTCTTGCCGCCAGAGTCGCCGTTGCACGAACAACGCGAAATCCGCCAGAGCGCAGCTGGAGAGCGATTTGAGCGCTCGCTCTCGCTTAGGCAGTGATGGTGGCGAGGTGAGCGACGCCAGTATGGCGTCCACAGCGGGTCGCCGTGGGAAAAGGGGTAAGGGCAGAGGAAGAGTCCGTTCAGCCCAGTCGTCGCCAAATCTGAACACGGAGCAGCCGTCATGCAGCAAAAGACAAGCCCTTGAGTGCGCCCCCGCCGTCGCAACGCTAGATGCTGCATTGGCTGCTGCCATCACAGTCCCAGCTACCGAACTTGCTGCTCCTCCTGCAGCACGCCCCGCTGCTGCCATCTCCGTTGCCGCCAGAGTCGCTGCCGCTTGCCGTGTTGTAGCAAGTGGGACACCAGCCGTTGTCGCTGAGCTGTCTGCCGTGCAGAAACGGGTGAGAGAGGCGATCATCCACGCAGGGATGGAGCCCGACCCAGCCTGCGCTGTCTTAGACGCAGTGAGCCGCTATGACGAGCTCGTAATGGCGCTTGCAGTCAGAAACGCCATTCTGGAGACTGGCAATGGAACGATGCAGCCATCAGCTGCCCCCGGACCAAGGCAAGCAGCTGCCCCTCTTACTGCGCCCACTGCCGTGCCCCGGGTCAGGAGGCCTGTGGAGATGTGGTCTGCTGTGGTTACGAGCACGGACCCGAATATCACGGGTAAGCAGGTCGCCGAGAAGGTGATGATGGTGGTGTACGAGTACACGATGTGCGTGGTGCTAAACGGTTCCAGCGAGGTGTACACGTTCGACAATCGCAGAGCCCAGAGAAGACTGTATTTACAGACTGAGTAGCCGGCGTGCTCCAGGTCTATACGGCATCACCGGTGAGGTATGGCGTGCCATCCCTCAGCACCTCACAGCGTTGTATACCCGCTGCTTGGCTGAAGGCTATTTTCCCATAGAGTGGAAACGCACGCGCGTGTTTGCGTTGCTCAAGGGGCCCGAGAAGGGCAGGAGCCTCCTATCGTGGCATATGCCTGCTGCCAGTTTTTGGCAAGGTGCTGGAGGGACTCAAGGTGAATCGGCTCAAGGATGTGCTACCGAATGGCTGCAGATGGCAAATTGGATTCAGACCAGGACGCTGTGGGGAAGACGCTTGGAGACACGGCGTGAGCACTGTTTTTGCCAGCTCGGCGAAATATGTGCTCGAAATCTTCGTGGATTTCAAGGTTGCTTTCGACCACGTGGAGTGGAATTCTGCACTTCGCCGCCTGATTGACTCTGGCTGCCGTGAAGCCAGCTTGTGGGGAAGCTTCTTCTCCGGCAGGAGTGCAAGTATCGTCAGCAGTTTTGGAGAAGTAACTGAGTCACCGGGACAGAGGTTGCCCACAGGGGTCCATCAGTGGTCTATTCATATGGAACCTAGTGATGTACGTGCTTCTACAGCGCTTGAAGCCGCACTGTGCGCTCAGCGCATATCCAGACGACTTGCTACTTTTCGTCGTGGGAAATTCACGAGCCATCTGGAGGAGAAACGTGAGGGACTACTGTCCATCGCTGGTGCGTGGAGAGCCGAGATCGCCGTTGCCGTCTAGACCAGTAAGACGGCTGTCATGTTGCTGAAAGGTGCGCTGTCACCGAGTAGGCGTCCTATGGTATAGTTTTGTGACGCCGCATTGTGATTGTCCTATATATATATTTGTTAGATTTAAGTTAGTTATAAGGCTCAAGAAGAGCGGATATTATAATTTTACCCCATGAAGGGAAGACAACAAACGCCAGGTATTATTATTAACTGATAGCAGCGAGCATGGCTAGCAGAAACCGGGCATCTCTGATAGCAGCGAGCATCACTAACAGAAACTGGGCATCTCTGATTGCAGCGAGCATCACTGACAAAAAAGCAATAGCAAAAGCTCGCGGCCTACGTGACCACAAAAGGAATAGGCAAGGATTAGCGATAAAAGCCGAGAGTGAGTGAACAATGATCGAAATGATCAAATTAGTCATCGACGGGAACTTAATTGTGAACGACGTGTGCGCGCAATACAACGCGATCAAAGTTTAAGCAGCGGAGCAAACGCATCTACGCGATAAAACATACACACCTACGCCACAAGAAGACCAACAAAAACGGTAAGCGAGCCAACGGCATTATTTGTGTAGAAGCTAGGGAAGCAGCGAAGTGTATAGGTATAGGCAAATTTTGTACAGTTACCACCTAAGTTAGCTAAAGTGAATAAACAACACCTATTCTGGATAAAAGCGAAGTCAACCCGCTTATCATTTCTTTAGTGTGAGAAGGAGGCTGTTACTATCGAATAATTTCCTGTTAGCGATATTTGCCTATTTTCTGTGCTGTCAATGTTGGCTGTTTTCAAGCCTACACCGCGTGCGTCGTCAGTGATATTTTGTGTTGTCAATGTTGGCTGTTTTGATCCTCCACCGAGCGCGTCATCAGGACGAGTTTGTAATGTCAGTGTTGGCTGTTCTAAGACTTCACCGAGCATACCGACAGAGTCGTGCAGCGGGCATATTTGCATAGCCTGGGCTTTTTCTTCCTACTATTTATAACATTAGCGACCCTAATTGTCATATTTACAGTCCCAGCACTACTATAAATTTTGTTGTAAGTGGCCTTGGCCAGACTGAGTTATACCCCAGCCAGATACTTCCTTACAGTTTGCTGGAGCAAGCCTACCATACGTTGACAAATTCCGGTATCTGGGCATCACAGTCAGCGAGCGGTTGAGTTTTCGACTGCATGTCGCGTCTTTACGTGATCGGCTGACTGGAGTCGTTAAGGCATTGGCCCGCGTACTGCGGGTCGACTGGGGTGTCACTCCCTGCGAAAAGCGGACCATATACGCCGGACTCATGGCCTTGTGCACTGTTTGGTGCCTCAGTGTGGTATGCCGTGGCGATGAGACAGGTGGTTGCCCGGAGGCAGCTGATGTCCTGCCAGAGGCTAATCCTACTTGGATTCCTGCCGGTTTGCCGTACAGTGTCCACTGTGGCACTGCAAGTTCTTGATGGCGCTCCCCCGGTTGATCTGGCTGCCAAGCGATTGGCAATCAGATATAAACTGAGGCGTGACTACCCGCTGGAGGAAAGCGATTGGCTATACGGTCAAGACTTAGCAGGTCTTGGCTGAAGGCAGAAGATGGCGTTGCTGGACGAATGCTTGTTGCGAGAGTGGCATCTCAGGTGGGATGACGGTGATGACTCCGGACGGGTGACACACCGATTTTTCCCGGTTTTCCCGATTCGCAAGTTTCGTCTATAGCAGGCGAGACTTCGGGTTTAGCCTACGCGCTTGATTTCTGCTGACAGGCCATGGATTGCTTAACGCATTTCTGCATACGAAATATCTGAGCGACATACCTGCATGTTTATGCGGGGAGGAGCTAGAGGACTGGTTACACGTGCTATGTGTATGCCCACTCTATGCAGATTTGCGGGACCTCGATGGACTTGGAGTGCAGCATCACAGCGGCGACTGGATTGTTTCTGGAGTGACGGAGTCCCAGGAGAGGATGCAACGGTTGCAAGCATTTGCTAATGCTGTGTTCACACGTCGTCTGCAAATGCGCGAGGAGATGACACGTGGGCGGCCAGTCCCGGGCTGTCTAGTCAAAACTGGCGCACCCGTGTGGTTAGCGGGCACGAGAATGCTACCACAGTAATTCTCTGGTTGTCGTATGAGATGACTAACGAGATGCCTGGCGCTCCTCTATTACCGTGCCTGCCCGGTGCAAAAATGGGGAGGACCCACCGAGTCCTCAATTTTCGGTACCACGGGTTGAGACAGTTCTCCAAGACTTCTCTTTGATACCTACATCGCGAGTAGAGCCTTATGGTTCGGCGTTGCGTTTTCCAACCGGGTGCTGTTTCCCAGAAAGCAGTAGAGATAGATTTTAGATAGATCTCGCCCCCCCACCAAGGGGGAATGTATGCCCGGCAGCATATATTCGATTTGGTACCTGAGAGGACATCTATGCCCGAAGGAGTGTTGGTTGGCGCATCATACCAAATCCGCTACGTTATACGCACCTTGTGTGCATATATGAACACCGTGGTTTTAATCCCTCATGAGGAATATGCCACGTTAAATAAACATGGAGAGATCCGACTAAATTGTCCTCCACCACAACATTTGGTCCTTCGAGCCGGATCTGTACATTCAAAATCCGCTCGCCCCAGCAAGCTACAGGATAAGCAAGATAAATATTTATTTTAATTAGCTAATAAGAAAAATTACATACCGCCATGCCAACGCAATAAATTTTTTATTAACCGGCCGATACAGAAACGAGTCGAGTGCTAATAAAATATTTGCACACACTGAATAAATCCAAATAACAATTTTATTTGAAATTGTTTTATATTCTGTGTTCATTGTTTATAAAAAAAATTTTAATACTTTACACATTTAACACATCATACACATTTAATATCTTAACTATCGATCAACTACAACTCTCGCATTCAATTTTTTGTTCACTAACGCCCACTATTTGATTTGGACCGTTTCCACTGTCTATGTTTGCAGTCCGTGCAGTGTTAAATTTTTAGGTTTGTCATTTATTGATTTCGCCGATTGAATATTTGGGAACAACCGCGGTTTAATCAAATAATCTATCTATATCTATAAAAGAGTTCATGCTGACTGATTGACTGACTGACTGATTGGCAATCACCGCACAGCCCAAACCTTAAGAGCTAGGATGCTGAAATTTAGGTTCCATCTATGATGAAAGTGCAAAAAACGGTTGCATGCAACTTTTTTGTTTGCCATTCAATCACCGATTTTCGAAAATCCATCCCCATGGGTGGAAAATGGGGTCTCAAGGTTATATGGGCGAAAGTCTAATTTTAGTCCCATCACCTTCAAATTCATTCTCAATGCTCTTCACGCCGCCATAGTCGCAGTTGCGCGTCCCGCCGCCAGAGTCGCAGTTCCGCGTTTAGCCACCAGAGGCGTAGTGCGGTTTCTTGCCGCCAGAGTCGCCGTTGCACGAACAACGCGAAATCCGCCAGAGCGCAGCTGGAGAGCGATTTGAGCGCTCGCTCTCGCTTAGGCAGTGATGGTGGCGAGGTGAGCGACGCCAGTATGGCGTCCACAGCGGGTCGCCGTGGGAAAAGGGGTAAGGGCAGAGGAAGAGTCCGTTCAGCCCAGTCGTCGCCAAATCTGAACACGGAGCAGCCGTCATGCAGCAAAAGACAAGCCCTTGAGTGCGCCCCCGCCGTCGCAACGCTAGATGCTGCATTGGCTGCTGCCATCACAGTCCCAGCTACCGAACTTGCTGCTCCTCCTGCAGCACGCCCCGCTGCTGCCATCTCCGTTGCCGCCAGAGTCGCTGCCGCTTGCCGTGTTGTAGCAAGTGGGACACCAGCCGTTGTCGCTGAGCTGTCTGCCGTGCAGAAACGGGTGAGAGAGGCGATCATCCACGCAGGGATGGAGCCCGACCCAGCCTGCGCTGTCTTAGACGCAGTGAGCCGCTATGACGAGCTCGTAATGGCGCTTGCAGTCAGAAACGCCATTCTGGAGACTGGCAATGGAACGATGCAGCCATCAGCTGCCCCCGGACCAAGGCAAGCAGCTGCCCCTCTTACTGCGCCCACTGCCGTGCCCCGGGTCAGGAGGCCTGTGGAGATGTGGTCTGCTGTGGTTACGAGCACGGACCCGAATATCACGGGTAAGCAGGTCGCCGAGAAGGTGATGATGGTGGTGTACGAGTACACGATGTGCGTGGTGCTAAACGGTTCCAGCGAGGTGTACACGTTCGACAATCGCAGAGCCCAGAGAAGACTGTATTTACAGACTGAGTAGCCGGCGTGCTCCAGGTCTATACGGCATCACCGGTGAGGTATGGCGTGCCATCCCTCAGCACCTCACAGCGTTGTATACCCGCTGCTTGGCTGAAGGCTATTTTCCCATAGAGTGGAAACGCACGCGCGTGTTTGCGTTGCTCAAGGGGCCCGAGAAGGGCAGGAGCCTCCTATCGTGGCATATGCCTGCTGCCAGTTTTTGGCAAGGTGCTGGAGGGACTCAAGGTGAATCGGCTCAAGGATGTGCTACCGAATGGCTGCAGATGGCAAATTGGATTCAGACCAGGACGCTGTGGGGAAGACGCTTGGAGACACGGCGTGAGCACTGTTTTTGCCAGCTCGGCGAAATATGTGCTCGAAATCTTCGTGGATTTCAAGGTTGCTTTCGACCACGTGGAGTGGAATTCTGCACTTCGCCGCCTGATTGACTCTGGCTGCCGTGAAGCCAGCTTGTGGGGAAGCTTCTTCTCCGGCAGGAGTGCAAGTATCGTCAGCAGTTTTGGAGAAGTAACTGAGTCACCGGGACAGAGGTTGCCCACAGGGGTCCATCAGTGGTCTATTCATATGGAACCTAGTGATGTACGTGCTTCTACAGCGCTTGAAGCCGCACTGTGCGCTCAGCGCATATCCAGACGACTTGCTACTTTTCGTCGTGGGAAATTCACGAGCCATCTGGAGGAGAAACGTGAGGGACTACTGTCCATCGCTGGTGCGTGGAGAGCCGAGATCGCCGTTGCCGTCTAGACCAGTAAGACGGCTGTCATGTTGCTGAAAGGTGCGCTGTCACCGAGTAGGCGTCCTATGGTATAGTTTTGTGACGCCGCATTGTGATTGTCCTATATATATATTTGTTAGATTTAAGTTAGTTATAAGGCTCAAGAAGAGCGGATATTATAATTTTACCCCATGAAGGGAAGACAACAAACGCCAGGTATTATTATTAACTGATAGCAGCGAGCATGGCTAGCAGAAACCGGGCATCTCTGATAGCAGCGAGCATCACTAACAGAAACTGGGCATCTCTGATTGCAGCGAGCATCACTGACAAAAAAGCAATAGCAAAAGCTCGCGGCCTACGTGACCACAAAAGGAATAGGCAAGGATTAGCGATAAAAGCCGAGAGTGAGTGAACAATGATCGAAATGATCAAATTAGTCATCGACGGGAACTTAATTGTGAACGACGTGTGCGCGCAATACAACGCGATCAAAGTTTAAGCAGCGGAGCAAACGCATCTACGCGATAAAACATACACACCTACGCCACAAGAAGACCAACAAAAACGGTAAGCGAGCCAACGGCATTATTTGTGTAGAAGCTAGGGAAGCAGCGAAGTGTATAGGTATAGGCAAATTTTGTACAGTTACCACCTAAGTTAGCTAAAGTGAATAAACAACACCTATTCTGGATAAAAGCGAAGTCAACCCGCTTATCATTTCTTTAGTGTGAGAAGGAGGCTGTTACTATCGAATAATTTCCTGTTAGCGATATTTGCCTATTTTCTGTGCTGTCAATGTTGGCTGTTTTCAAGCCTACACCGCGTGCGTCGTCAGTGATATTTTGTGTTGTCAATGTTGGCTGTTTTGATCCTCCACCGAGCGCGTCATCAGGACGAGTTTGTAATGTCAGTGTTGGCTGTTCTAAGACTTCACCGAGCATACCGACAGAGTCGTGCAGCGGGCATATTTGCATAGCCTGGGCTTTTTCTTCCTACTATTTATAACATTAGCGACCCTAATTGTCATATTTACAGTCCCAGCACTACTATAAATTTTGTTGTAAGTGGCCTTGGCCAGACTGAGTTATACCCCAGCCAGATACTTCCTTACAGTTTGCTGGAGCAAGCCTACCATACGTTGACAAATTCCGGTATCTGGGCATCACAGTCAGCGAGCGGTTGAGTTTTCGACTGCATGTCGCGTCTTTACGTGATCGGCTGACTGGAGTCGTTAAGGCATTGGCCCGCGTACTGCGGGTCGACTGGGGTGTCACTCCCTGCGAAAAGCGGACCATATACGCCGGACTCATGGCCTTGTGCACTGTTTGGTGCCTCAGTGTGGTATGCCGTGGCGATGAGACAGGTGGTTGCCCGGAGGCAGCTGATGTCCTGCCAGAGGCTAATCCTACTTGGATTCCTGCCGGTTTGCCGTACAGTGTCCACTGTGGCACTGCAAGTTCTTGATGGCGCTCCCCCGGTTGATCTGGCTGCCAAGCGATTGGCAATCAGATATAAACTGAGGCGTGACTACCCGCTGGAGGAAAGCGATTGGCTATACGGTCAAGACTTAGCAGGTCTTGGCTGAAGGCAGAAGATGGCGTTGCTGGACGAATGCTTGTTGCGAGAGTGGCATCTCAGGTGGGATGACGGTGATGACTCCGGACGGGTGACACACCGATTTTTCCCGGTTTTCCCGATTCGCAAGTTTCGTCTATAGCAGGCGAGACTTCGGGTTTAGCCTACGCGCTTGATTTCTGCTGACAGGCCATGGATTGCTTAACGCATTTCTGCATACGAAATATCTGAGCGACATACCTGCATGTTTATGCGGGGAGGAGCTAGAGGACTGGTTACACGTGCTATGTGTATGCCCACTCTATGCAGATTTGCGGGACCTCGATGGACTTGGAGTGCAGCATCACAGCGGCGACTGGATTGTTTCTGGAGTGACGGAGTCCCAGGAGAGGATGCAACGGTTGCAAGCATTTGCTAATGCTGTGTTCACACGTCGTCTGCAAATGCGCGAGGAGATGACACGTGGGCGGCCAGTCCCGGGCTGTCTAGTCAAAACTGGCGCACCCGTGTGGTTAGCGGGCACGAGAATGCTACCACAGTAATTCTCTGGTTGTCGTATGAGATGACTAACGAGATGCCTGGCGCTCCTCTATTACCGTGCCTGCCCGGTGCAAAAATGGGGAGGACCCACCGAGTCCTCAATTTTCGGTACCACGGGTTGAGACAGTTCTCCAAGACTTCTCTTTGATACCTACATCGCGAGTAGAGCCTTATGGTTCGGCGTTGCGTTTTCCAACCGGGTGCTGTTTCCCAGAAAGCAGTAGAGATAGATTTTAGATAGATCTCGCCCCCCCACCAAGGGGGAATGTATGCCCGGCAGCATATATTCGATTTGGTACCTGAGAGAACATCTATGCCCGAAGGAGTGTTGGTTGGCGCATCATACCAAATCCGCTACGTTATACGCACCTTGTGTGCATATATGAACACCGTGGTTTTAATCCCTCATGAGGAATATGCCACGTTAAATAAACATGGAGAGATCCGACTAAATTGTCCTCCACCACAACATTTGGTCCTTCGAGCCGGATCTGTACATTCAAAATCCGCTCGCCCCAGCAAGCTACAGGATAAGCAAGATAAATATTTATTTTAATTAGCTAATAAGAAAAATTACATACCGCCATGCCAACGCAATAAATTTTTTATTAACTGGCCGATACAGAAACGAGTCGAGTGCTAATAAAATATTTGCACACACTGAATAAATCCAAATAACAATTTTATTTGAAATTGTTTTATATTCTGTGTTCATTGTTTATAAAAAAATTTTAATACTTTACACATTTAACACATCATACACATTTAATATCTTAACTATCGATCAACTACAACTCTCGCATTCAATTTTTTGTTCACTAACGCCCACTATTTGATTTGGACCGTTTCCACTGTCTATGTTTGCAGTCCGTGCAGTGTTAAATTTTTAGGTTTGTCATTTATTGATTTCGCCGATTGAATATTTGGGAACAACCGCGGTTTAATCAAATAATCTATCTATATCTATAAAAGAGTTCATGCTGACTGATTGACTGACTGACTGATTGGCAATCACCGCACAGCCCAAACCTTAAGAGCTAGGATGCTGAAATTTAGGTTCCATCTATGATGAAAGTGCAAAAAACGGTTGCATGCAACTTTTTTGTTTACCATTCAATCACCGATTTTCGAAAATCCATCCCCATGGGTGGAAAATGGGGTCTCAAGGTTATATGGGCGAAAGTCTAATTTTAGTCCCATCACCTTCAAATTCATTCTCAATGCTCTTCACGCCGCCATAGTCGCAGTTGCGCGTCCCGCCGCCAGAGTCGCAGTTCCGCGTTTAGCCACCAGAGGCGTAGTGCGGTTTCTTGCCGCCAGAGTCGCCGTTGCACGAACAACGCGAAATCCGCCAGAGCGCAGCTGGAGAGCGATTTGAGCGCTCGCTCTCGCTTAGGCAGTGATGGTGGCGAGGTGAGCGACGCCAGTATGGCGTCCACAGCGGGTCGCCGTGGGAAAAGGGGTAAGGGCAGAGGAAGAGTCCGTTCAGCCCAGTCGTCGCCAAATCTGAACACGGAGCAGCCGTCATGCAGCAAAAGACAAGCCCTTGAGTGCGCCCCCGCCGTCGCAACGCTAGATGCTGCATTGGCTGCTGCCATCACAGTCCCAGCTACCGAACTTGCTGCTCCTCCTGCAGCACGCCCCGCTGCTGCCATCCCCGTTGCCGCCAGAGTCGCTGCCGCTTGCCGTGTTGTAGCAAGTGGGACACCAGCCGTTGTCGCTGAGCTGTCTGCCGTGCAGAAACGGGTGAGAGAGGCGATCATCCACGCAGGGATGGAGCCCGACCCAGCCTGCGCTGTCTTAGACGCAGTGAGCCGCTATGACGAGCTCGTAATGGCCCTTGCAGTCAGAAACGCCATTCTGGAGACTGGCAATGGAACGATGCAGCCATCAGCTGCCCCCGGACCAAGGCAAGCAGCTGCCCCTCTTGCTGCGCCCACTGCCGTGCCCTGGGTCAGGAGGCCTGTGGAGATGTGGTCTGCTGTGGTTACGAGCACGGACCCGAATATCACGGGTAAGCAGGTCGCCGAGAAGGTGATGATGGTGGTGTACGAGTACACGATGTGCGTGGTGCTAAACGGTTCCAGCGAGGTGTACACGTTCGACAATCGCAGAGCCCAGAGAAGACTGTATTTACAGACTGAGTAGCCGGCGTGCTCCAGGTCTATACGGCATCACCGGTGAGGTATGGCGTGCCATCCCTCAGCACCTCACAGCGTTGTATACCCGCTGCTTGGCTGAAGGCTATTTTCCCATAGAGTGGAAACGCACGCGCGTGGTTGCGTTGCTCAAGGGGCCCGAGAAGGGCAGGAGCGATCGTGCCTCCTATCGTGGCATATGCCTGCTGCCAGTTTTTGGCAAGGTGCTGGAGGGACTCAAGGTGAATCGGCTCAAGGATGTGCTACCGAATGGCTGCAGATGGCAAATTGGATTCAGACCAGGACGCTGTGGGGAAGACGCTTGGAGACACGGCGTGAGCACTGTTTTTGCCAGCTCGGCGAAATATGTGCTCGAAATCTTCGTGGATTTCAAGGTTGCTTTCGACCACGTGGAGTGGAATTCTGCACTTCGCCGCCTGATTGACTCTGGCTGCCGTGAAGCCAGCTTGTGGGGAAGCTTCTTCTCCGGCAGGAGTGCAAGTATCGTCAGCAGTTTTGGAGAAGTAACTGAGTCACCGGGACAGAGGTTGCCCACAGGGGTCCATCAGTGGTCTATTCATATGGAACCTAGTGATGTACGTGCTTCTACAGCGCTTGAAGCCGCACTGTGCGCTCAGCGCATATCCAGACGACTTGCTACTTTTCGTCGTGGGAAATTCACGAGCCATCTGGAGGAGAAACGTGAGGGACTACTGTCCATCGCTGGTGCGTGGAGAGCCGAGATCGCCGTTGCCGTCTAGACCAGTAAGACGGCTGTCATGTTGCTGAAAGGTGCGCTGTCACCGAGTAGGCGTCCTATGGTATAGTTTTGTGACGCCGCATAGGACGCCACAATATATCTTTGTGATTGTCCTATATATATATTTGTTAGATTTAAATTAGTTATAAGGCTCAAGAAGAGCGGATATTATAATTTTACCCCATGAAGGGAAGACAACAATCGCCAGGTATTATTATTAACTGATAGCAGCGAGCATCACTAACAGAAACTGGGCATCTCTGATTGCAGTGAGCATCACTGACAAATAAGCAATAGCAAAAGCTCGCGGCCTACGTGACCACAAAAGGAATAGGCAAGGATTAGCGGTAAAAGCCGAGAGAGTGAGTGAACAATGATCGAAATGATCAAATTAGTCATCGACGGGAACTTAATTGTGAACGACGTGTGCGCGCAATACAACGCGATCAAAGTTTAAGCAGCGGAGCAAACGCATCTACGCGATAAAACATACACACCTACGCCACAAGAAGACCAACAAAAACGGTAAGCGAGCCAACGGCATTATTTGTGTAGAAGCTAGGGAAGCAGCGAAGTGTATAGGTATAGGCAAATTTTGTACAGTTACCACCTAAGTTAGCTAAAGTGAATAAACAACACCTATTCTGGATAAAAGCGAAGTCAACCCGCTTATCCTTTCTTTAGTGTGAGAAGGAGGCTGTTACTATCGAATAATTTCCTGTTAGCGATATTTGCCTATTTTCTGTGCTGTCAGTGTTGGCTGTTCTAAGACTTCACCGAGCATACCGACAGAGTCGTGCAGCGGGCATATTTGCATAGCCTGGGCTTTTTCTTCCTACTATTTATAACATTAGCGACCCTAATTGTCATATTTACAGTCCCAGCACTACTATAAATTTTGTTGTAAGTGGCCTTGGCCAGACTGAGTTATACCCCAGCCAGATACTTCCTTACAGTTTGCTGGAGCAAGCCTACCATACGTTGACAAATTCCGGTATCTGGGCATCACAGTCAGCGAGCGGTTGAGTTTTCGACTGCATGTCGCGTCTTTACGTGATCGGCTGACTGGAGTCGTTAAGGCATTGGCCCGCGTACTGCGGGTCGACTGGGGTGTCACTCCCTGCGAAAAGCGGACCATATACGCCGGACTCATGGCCTTGTGCACTGTTTGGTGCCTCAGTGTGGTATGCCGTGGCGATGAGACAGGTGGTTGCCCGGAGGCAGCTGATGTCCTGCCAGAGGCTAATCCTACTTGGATTCCTGCCGGTTTGCCGTACAGTGTCCACTGTGGCACTGCAAGTTCTTGATGGCGCTCCCCCGGTTGATCTGGCTGCCAAGCGATTGGCAATCAGATATAAACTGAGGCGTGACTACCCGCTGGAGGAAAGCGATTGGCTATACGGTCAAGACTTAGCAGGTCTTGGCTGAAGGCAGAAGATGGCGTTGCTGGACGAATGCTTGTTGCGAGAGTGGCATCTCAGGTGGGATGACGGTGATGACTCCGGACGGGTGACACACCGATTTTTCCCGGTTTTCCCGATTCGCAAGTTTCGTCTATAGCAGGCGAGACTTCGGGTTTAGCCTACGCGCTTGATTTCTGCTGACAGGCCATGGATTGCTTAACGCATTTCTGCATACGAAATATCTGAGCGACATACCTGCATGTTTATGCGGGGAGGAGCTAGAGGACTGGTTACACGTGCTATGTGTATGCCCACTCTATGCAGATTTGCGGGACCTCGATGGACTTGGAGTGCAGCATCACAGCGGCGACTGGATTGTTTCTGGAGTGACGGAGTCCCAGGAGAGGATGCAACGGTTGCAAGCATTTGCTAATGCTGTGTTCACACGTCGTCTGCAAATGCGCGAGGAGATGACACGTGGGCGGCCAGTCCCGGGCTGTCTAGTCAAAACTGGCGCACCCGTGTGGTTAGCGGGCACGAGAATGCTACCACAGTAATTCTCTGGTTGTCGTATGAGATGACTAACGAGATGCCTGGCGCTCCTCTATTACCGTGCCTGCCCGGTGCAAAAATGGGGAGGACCCACCGAGTCCTCAATTTTCGGTACCACGGGTTGAGACAGTTCTCCAAGACTTCTCTTTGATACCTACATCGCGAGTAGAGCCTTATGGTTCGGCGTTGCGTTTTCCAACCGGGTGCTGTTTCCCAGAAAGCAGTAGAGATAGATTTTAGATAGATCTCGCCCCCCCACCAAGGGGGAATGTATATGCTATATTCGATTTGGTACCTGAGAGGACATCTATGCCCGAAGGAGTGTTGGTTGGCGCATCATACCAAATCCGCTACGTTATACGCACCTTGTGTGCATATATGAACACCGTGGTTTTAATCCCTCATGAGGAATATGCCACGTTAAATAAACATGGAGAGATCCGACTAAATTGTCCTCCACCACAACATTTGGTCCTTCGAGCCGGATCTGTACATTCAAAATCCGCTCGCCCCAGCAAGCTACAGGATAAGCAAGATAAATATTTATTTTAATTAGCTAATAAGAAAAATTACATACCGCCATTTTGGCAGTCGCCATATTTTTTCTCCTAGAGAATAATATTCCACAGCGGCCAACGCAATAAATTTTTTATTAACCGGCCGATACAGAAACGAGTCGAGTGCTAATAAAATATTTGCACACTGAATAAATCCAAATAACAATTTTATTTGAAATTGTTTTATATTCTGTGTTCATTGTTTATAAAAAAAATTTTAATACTTTACACATTTAACACATCATACACATTTAATATCCTAACTATCGATCAACTACAACTCTCGCATTCAATTTTTTGTTCACTAACGCCCACTATTTGATTTGGACCGTTTCCACTGTCTATGTTTGCAGTCCGTGCAGTGTTAAATTTTTAGGTTTGTCATTTATTGATTTCGCCGATTGAATATTTGGGAACAACCGCGGTTTAATCAAATAATCTACCTATATCTATAAAAGAGTTCATGCTGACTGATTGACTGACTGACTGATTGGCAATCACCGCACAGCCCAAACCTTAAGAGCTAGGATGCTGAAATTTAGGTTCCATCTATGATGAAAGTGCAAAAAACGGTTGCATGCAACTTTTTTGTTTACCATTCAATCACCGATTTTCGAAAATCCATCCCCATGGGTGGAAAATGGGGTCTCAAGGTTATATGGGCGAAAGTCTAATTTTAGTCCCATCACCTTCAAATTCATTCTCAATGCTCTTCACGCCGCCATAGTCGCAGTTGCGCGTCCCGCCGCCAGAGTCGCAGTTCCGCGTTTAGCCACCAGAGGCGTGGTGCGGTTTCTTGCCGCCAGAGTCGCCGTTTCACGGACAACGCGAAGTCCGCCAGAGCGCAGCTGGAGAGCGATTTGAGCGCTCGCTCTCGCTTAGGCAGTGATGGTGGCGAGGTGAGCGACGCCAGTATGGCGTCCACAGCGAGTCGCCGTGGGAAAAGGGGTAAGGGCAGAGGAAGAGTCCGTTCAGCCCAGTCGTCGCCAAATCTGAACACGGAGCAGCCGTCATGCAGCAAAAGACAAGCCCTTGAGTGCGCCCCCGCCGTCGCAACGCTAGATGCTGCATTGGCTGCTGCCATCACAGTCCCAGCTACCGAACTTGCTGCTCCTCCTGCAGCACGCCCCGCTGCTGCCATCCCCGTTGCCGCCAGAGTCGCTGCCGCTTGCCGTGTTGTAGCAAGTGGGACACCAGCCGTTGTCGCTGAGCTGTCTGCCGTGCAGAAACGGGTGAGAGAGGCGATCATCCACGCAGGGATGGAGCCCGACCCAGCCTGCGCTGTCTTAGACGCAGTGAGCCGCTATGACGAGCTCGTAATGGCCCTTGCAGTCAGAAACGCCATTTTGGAGACTGGCAATGGAACGATGCAGCCATCAGCTGCCCCCGGACCAAGGCAAGCAGCTGCCCCTCTTGCTGCGCCCACTGCCGTGCCCTGGGTCAGGAGGCCTGTGGAGATGTGGTCTGCAGTGGTTACGAGCACGGACCCGAATATCACGGGTAAGCAGGTCGCCGAGAAGGTGATGATGGTGGTGTACGAGTACACGATGTGCGTGGTGCTAAACGGTTCCAGCGAGGTGTACACGTTCGACAATCGCAGAGCCCAGAGAAGACTGTATTTACAGACTGAGTAGCCGGCGTGCTCCAGGTCTATACGGCATCACCGGTGCGATATGCAAAGAGGTATGGCGTGCCATCCCTCAGCACCTCACAGCGTTGTATACCCGCTGCTTGGCTGAAGGCTATTTTCCCATAGAGTGGAAACGCACGCGCGTGGTTGCGTTGCTCAAGGGGCCCGAGAAGGGCAGGAGCGATCGTGCCTCCTATCGTGGCATATGCCTGCTGCCAGTTTTTGGCAAGGTGCTGGAGGGACTCAAGGTGAATCGGCTCAAGGATGTGCTACCGAATGGCTGCAGATGGCAAATTGGATTCAGACCAGGACGCTGTGGGGAAGACGCTTGGAGACACGGCGTGAGCACTGTTTTTGCCAGCTCGGCGAAATATGTGCTCGAAATCTTCGTGGATTTCAAGGTTGCTTTCGACCACGTGGAGTGGAATTCTGCACTTCGCCGCCTGATTGACTCTGGCTGCCGTGAAGCCAGCTTGTGGGGAAGCTTCTTCTCCGGCAGGAGTGCAAGTATCGTCAGCAGTTTTGGAGAAGTAACTGAGTCACCGGGACAGAGGTTGCCCACAGGGGTCCATCAGTGGTCTATTCATATGGAACCTCGTGATGTACGTGCTTCTACAGCGCTTGAAGCCGCACTGTGCGCTCAGCGCATATCCAGACGACTTGCTACTTTTCGTCGTGGGAAATTCACGAGCCATCTGGAGGAGAAACGTGACGGACTACTGTCCATCGCTGGTGCGTGGAGAGCCGAGATCGCCGTTGCCGTCTAGACCAGTAAGACGGCTGTCATGTTGCTGAAAGGTGCGCTGTCACCGAGTAGGCGTCCTATAGTATAGTTTTGTGACGCCGCATAGGACGCCACAATATATCTTTGTGATTGTCCTATATATATATTTGTTAGATTTAAGTTAGTTATAAGGCTCAAGAAGAGCGGATATTATAATTTTACCCCATGAAGGGAAGACAACAAACGCCAGGTATTATTATTAACTGATAGCAGCGAGCATGGCTAGCAGAAACCGGGCATCTCTGATAGCAGCGAGCATCACTAACAGAAACTGGGCATCTCTGATTGCAGCGAGCATCACTGACAAAAAAGCAATAGCAAAAGCTCGCGGCCTACGTGACCACAAAAGGAATAGGCAAGGATTAGCGATAAAAGCCGAGAGAGTGAGTGAACAATGATCGAAATGATCAAATTAGTCATCGACGGGAACTTAATTGTGAACGACGTGTGCGCGCAATACAACGCGATCAAAGTTTAAGCAGCGGAGCAAACGCATCTACGCGATAAAACATACACACCTACGCCACAAGAAGACCAACAAAAACGGTAAGCGAGCCAACGGCATTATTTGTGTAGAAGCTAGGGAAGCAGCGAAGTGTATAGGTATAGGCAAATTTTGTACAGTTACCACCTAAGTTAGCTAAAGTGAATAAACAACACCTATTCTGGATAAAAGCGAAGTCAACCCGCTTATCATTTCTTTAGTGTGAGAAGGAGGCTGTTACTATCGAATAATTTCCTGTTAGCGATATTTGCCTATTTTCCGTGCTGTCAATGTTGGCTGTTTTCAAGCCTACACCGCGTGCGTCGTCAGTGATATTTTGTGTTGTCAATGTTGGCTGTTTTGATCCTCCACCGAGCGCGTCATCAGGACGAGTTTGTAATGTCAGTGTTGGCTGTTCTAAGACTTCACCGAGCATACCGACAGAGTCGTGCAGCGGGCATATTTGCATAGCCTGGGCTTTTTCTTCCTACTATTTATAACATTAGCGACCCTAATTGTCATATTTACAGTCCCAGCACTACTATAAATTTTGTTGTAAGTGGCCTTGGCCAGACTGAGTTATACCCCAGCCAGATACTTCCTTACAGTTTGCTGGAGCAAGCCTACCATACGTTGACAAATTCCGGTATCTGGGCATCACAGTCAGCGAGCGGTTGAGTTTTCGACTGCATGTCGCGTCTTTACGTGATCGGCTGACTGGAGTCGTTAAGGCATTGGCCCGCGTACTGCGGGTCGACTGGGGTGTCACTCCCTGCGAAAAGCGGACCATATACGCCGGACTCATGGCCTTGTGCACTGTTTGGTGCCTCAGTGTGGTATGCCGTGGCGATGAGACAGGTGGTTGCCCGGAGGCAGCTGATGTCCTGCCAGAGGCTAATCCTACTTGGATTCCTGCCGGTTTGCCGTACAGTGTCCACTGTGGCACTGCAAGTTCTTGATGGCGCTTCCCCGTTTGATCTGGCTGCCAAGCGATTGGCAATCAGATATAAACTGAGGCGTGACTACCCGCTGGAGGAAAGCGATTGGCTATACGGTCAAGACTTAGCAGGTCTTGGCTGAAGGCAGAAGATGGCGTTGCTGGACGAATGCTTGTTGCGAGAGTGGCATCTCAGGTGGGATGACGGTGATGACTCCGGACGGGTGACACACCGATTTTTCCCGGTTTTCCCGATTCGCAAGTTTCGTCTATAGCAGGCGAGACTTCGGGTTTAGCCTACGCGCTTGATTTCTGCTGACAGGCCATGGATTGCTTAACGCATTTCTGCATACGAAATATCTGAGCGACATACCTGCATGTTTATGCGGGGAGGAGCTAGAGGACTGGTTACACGTGCTATGTGTATGCCCACTCTATGCAGATTTGCGGGACCTCGATGGACTTGGAGTGCAGCATCACAGCGGCGACTGGATTGTTTCTGGAGTGACGGAGTCCCAGGAGAGGATGCAACGGTTGCAAGCATTTGCTAATGCTGTGTTCACACGTCGTCTGCAAATGCGCGAGGAGATGACACGTGGGCGGCCAGTCCCGGGCTGTCTAGTCAAAACTGGCGCACCCGTGTGGTTAGCGGGCACGAGAATGCTACCACAGTAATTCTCTGGTTGTCGTATGAGATGACTAACGAGATGCCTGGCGCTCCTCTATTACCGTGCCTGCCCGGTGCAAAAATGGGGAGGACCCACCGAGTCCTCAATTTTCGGTACCACGGGTTGAGACAGTTCTCCAAGACTTCTCTTTGATACCTACATCGCGAGTAGAGCCTTATGGTTCGGCGTTGCGTTTTCCAACCGGGTGCTGTTTCCCAGAAAGCAGTAGAGATAGATTTTAGATAGATCTCGCCCCCCCACCAAGGGGGAATGTATGCCCGGCAGCATATATTCGATTTGGTACCTGAGAGGACATCTATGCCCGAAGGAGTGTTGGTTGGCGCATCATACCAAATCCGCTACGTTATACGCACCTTGTGTGCATATATGAACACCGTGGTTTTAATCCCTCATGAGGAATATGCCACGTTAAATAAACATGGAGAGATCCGACTAAATTGTCCTCCACCACAACATTTGGTCCTTCGAGCCGGATCTGTACATTCAAAATCCGCTCGCCCCAGCAAGCTACAGGATAAGCAAGATAAATATTTATTTTAATTAGCTAATAAGAAAAATTACATACCGCCATGCCAACGCAATAAATTTTTTATTAACCGGCCGATACAGAAACGAGTCGAGTGCTAATAAAATATTTGCACACACTGAATAAATCCAAATAACAATTTTATTTGAAATTGTTTTATATTCTGTGTTCATTGTTTATAAAAAAAATTTTAATACTTTACACATTTAACACATCATACACATTTAATATCTTAACTATCGATCAACTACAACTCTCGCATTCAATTTTTTGTTCACTAACGCCCACTATTTGATTTGGACCGTTTCCACTGTCTATGTTTGCAGTCCGTGCAGTGTTAAATTTTTAGGTTTGTCATTTATTGATTTCGCCGATTGAATATTTGGGAACAACCGCGGTTTAATCAAATAATCTATCTATATCTATAAAAGAGTTCATGCTGACTGATTGACTGACTGACTGATTGGCAATCACCGCACAGCCCAAACCTTAAGAGCTAGGATGCTGAAATTTTCACAGTAGATTCCATCTATGATGAAAGTGCAAAAAACGGTTGCATGCAACTTTTTTGTTTACCATTCAATCACCGATTTTCGAAAATCCATCCCCATGGGTGGAAAATGGGGTCTCAAGGTTATATGGGCGAAAGTCTAATTTTAGTCCCATCACCTTCAAATTCATTCTTAATGCTCTTCACGCCGCCATAGTCGCAGTTGCGCGTCCCGCCGCCAGAGTCGCAGTTCCGCGTTTAGCCACCAGAGGCGTAGTGCGGTTTCTTGCCGCCAGAGTCGCCGTTGCACGGACAACGCGAAATCCGCCAGAGCGCAGCTGGAGAGCGATTTGAGCGCTCGCTCTCGCTTAGGCAGTGATGGTGGCGAGGTGAGCGACGCCAGTATGGCGTCCACAGCGGGTCGCCGTGGGAAAAGGGGTAAGGGCAGAGGAAGAGTCCGTTCAGCCCAGTCGTCGCCAAATCTGAACACGGAGCAGCCGTCATGCAGCAAAAGACAAGCCCTTGAGTGCGCCCCCGCCGTCGCAACGCTAGATGCTGCATTGGCTGCTGCCATCACAGTCCCAGCTACCGAACTTGCTGCTCCTCCTGCAGCACGCCCCGCTGCTGCCATCCCCGTTGCCGCCAGAGTCGCTGCCGCTTGCCGTGTTGTAGCAAGTGGGACACCAGCCGTTGTCGCTGAGCTGTCTGCCGTGCAGAAACGGGTGAGAGAGGCGATCATCCACGCAGGGATGGAGCCCGACCCAGCCTGCGCTGTCTTAGACGCAGTGAGCCGCTATGACGAGCTCGTAATGGCCCTTGCAGTCAGAAACGCCATTCTGGAGACTGGCAATGGAACGATGCAGCCATCAGCTGCCCCCGGACCAAGGCAAGCAGCTGCCCCTCTTGCTGCGCCCACTGCCGTGCCCTGGGTCAGGAGGCCTGTGGAGATGTGGTCTGCAGTGGTTACGAGCACGGACCCGAATATCACGGGTAAGCAGGTCGCCGAGAAGGTGATGAAAGAGGTCGCGCCCGCACTTGGTGTACGAGTACACGATGTGCGTGGGCTTAAGCGTGGTGGTGCTGTTATACTCACACCATTGGTGAGCGAGCTGAGCTAGGTGGTTGCCAACTCCAAGTTCAAGGTGGGACTGAAAGTGGCGCAGAACAAGGATGGAAGGAAGGCGGTGCGCCTGCAGTCGAAGCCTTGGTTCGTCACTGAGGGCGCCAGAGTCAATCTGACGCTCGAGGTGGACGATGCTGCACTGGCAACACTTGAGAAGACCGGTCGGGTTTTAATCAAGTGGTTCTCATACCGATGCCGGTCGCTCGTCCGCACCTATGCTTGCTACATGTGTATCGGATTCGACCATAAGGTGTCGGAGTGCCGCTTCAAGGGCAAAGTCTACCGCCAGTGTGGACAGACGAGCCACGTCGCAGCCAAGTGCACGAGCACGGTGGACTGCCGGAACTGCCGTTTCAAGGGGCTCCCCTCAGGACAATACATGCTCTCGGGGTCGTGCCCGATATTCGGTGCGGTGCTGGCGACGGTGCATGCTAGACATTAATGTTTAGTTTTACTCAAGCGAATTGTGGCCGTGGCCGAGCTACCACCATCGAGCTCGGAGTCCGCATACGAGACTCTGGCCACATGTTCGCACTGGTTCAGGAGCCCTACGTCAGCAAGGCGGGACGCATCACGGTCCTCCCATCAGGGATGTGTGTGTTTGTGGACCGACGTGAAAGGCAGCTATCATTGGCGACAACCCGGATGCCATCCGCATGCCATTGGAGCCGCTCATCACCCAAAGGCGTATGCGTGAGTGTCACTGGAAGATTTGGCTCAATCTTAGGTGCGGTGCTACTGCATGCCAGCAGTCTTTGGCTTAGATGCGAACGCAGTGTCCCCCATGTGGTTCAGCAAGTTTTCCGAGCACTCTCGGGGGCGGCTGAATCATCAGCGGGGTGAACTGCTAGGTGACTGAATACAAGGGAGTCAAGCCGAGGTGCTAAACGGTTCCAGCGAGATGTACACGTTCGACAATCGCAGAGCCCAGAGCGACATCGACGTGACAACTGTCAGCGAAGCAGCGTCTATGTGGGCCACATACGACTGGAGAGTGGACGAGTGGGACATGAGCGACCACAACATCATTACTGTTGTGGTGACGCGAGAGCCCAGACACACAGTTGAGAGCACTGCTCCTGTGCCGTCCTGGAATCTTACCAATGCACGATGGCGATTGTTCGGTGATGAAGTGGTTAGATTAGCAGCCGAACTGCCAGAGGAGTTTGCGGAGACGCCGTTAGACATCCAAGTGTCTGCACTGCGCTCTCTCATACACGATGTATGCGACAGAGTGCTGGGACGCAGATTGCCGAGAGCCGTGCGGAAAGTGGTCTGGTGGAATGCCGACCTTAGTACCAAGCGCCAAGAGGTCAGGAGACTGAGGCGCCGGCTACAGAACGCTCGTTTGCGTGGCAGCAACTTGTTCTTGACTTGCGGATCTCCGTGATCCAATACAAGAAGCTCATTCTGTCGGCGAAGGAGGAACAATGGCGACACTTCGTGGGAGAGCACATTGACGGTCAATGGGGGCACGTCTATCGGATTTGCCGCAAAAAGAGTTCAGAGAACGGATGCCTGCGTTCCTGTGGCGAGCTAGTCGTAACCTGGCACGACTGTGCGCAAGTGCACCTCCGTAATTTTGTTACCAGTTGCGGAGTTGACTACACCGATTGCCATCCTAGATACCGCTCCTCCGATGCTAGAGGCCTCTAAGGTGATGACTGTATTCACTTACTGAGTAGCCGGCGTGCTCCAGGTCTATACGACATCACCGGTGCGATATGCAAAGAGGTATGGCGTGCCATTCATCAGCATCTCACAGCGTTGTATTCCCTCTGCTTGGCTGAAGACTATTTTTCCATAGAGTGGAAACGCACGCGCGTGGCTGCGTTGCTCAAAGGGTTCGAGAAGGGCAGGAGCGATCCTGCCTCCTGCATATGCCTGCTGCCAGTTTTTGGCAAGGTGCTGGAGGGACTCATGGTGAAACAGCTCAAGAATATGCTACCGAATGGCTGCAGATGGCAATTTGGATTCAGACCAGGACGCTGTGGGGAAGACGCTTGGAGACACGTCCTGAGCACTGTTTCTGCCAGCTCGGAATCTTCGTGGATATTAAGGGAGCTTTCGACCACGTGGAGTGGAATGCTGCTCTTCGCCGCCTGATTGACTCTGGCTGCCGTGCAGCCAGCTTGTGGAGAAGCTTCTTCTCCGGCAGGAGTGCAAGTATCGTCAGCAGTTTTGGAGAAGTAACTGTCCCGGTGACTAGAGGTTGCTAGAGGGTTCATCAGTGGTCCATTCATATTAGGGTTGTCGATAATATATCAATATATCGATATATATTTTTTTAAATGATATGCTTGTATCGTGATATTTTTTTTGCCCAAATATCGAAAATCGATATTTATTTTTGATATTTTACGATATTCTTGCGTTGGTCACTTTTAATCTGTGAAGCAAGCGATGCAAGCGAAGCCCATAAAAATGATTGATACAAATTTGATTAATCCAATAATATTTTGGATTTCCAATAAGGCGGCCATGCCGGGATTGTCCAAACTTGCTCTAAGGTATCTCATAACACCTGGGAGTTCAGTGCCTTCAGAGCGACTTGCGTCCGCCATAAAATGCGTCATTTGTGACACCCGCAGCCGAATGACGGATATGCACATAACGCAACGCGTATTTTTAAAGTCCATAAAAAACAAATGTTGGATCTAAAATTACTTAATATGTATTACAGATAAAAAACTTAATCTTAAAAAAATTGGAATCTCATATGTTTATGTTATGTTTGAATAAGACCATTTGAAAAATGTTAATCTCATTTCAGTTTAAGCTCTCCCAGGATCTGGGAGAATACCTCCTACTAGCAGAGGAATTCGAACGGCTGCAAGCCAGCGTAGCACCACCACGGTATCCCACTCCCTCACCCCGAGCCGCCATCACTCAATCCATAGTGGGCAACTTCCAAGGATCCAACTTGTGCCGCCGATGCAAAATGCCCGGCCACATCGCCAAAAGTTGCACCGACAATATCCGAACCAAGGAGTGCTGCCGACAGACAGAGGGAAACTACAACGGCCTCGGGGGACAAAGCGGACACCCAGGGGCAGGAACCACCACATCCCTGAAATTCAACGACCGCCGTTTGCTCGCCCTAATCCAGATCGAGGGGAAACGGGTAGAAGCAGCCATAGACACTGGCGCAACACGCAGCTTCATGAGCGAGACCATGGCCAAGAAGATGGCACAACACGGACACTGGCAGCAAGTAGAAAAGGCAATCCGCCTAGCCGACGGGACACACCGAGTGGTCACCCAGACTCTAGAATTACAGGTTCAACTGGGCAAACGAAAAGCAATGGTGGCTTTCCCCACACTCTCCGATGTGGTCGACGGCATCCTCCTTGGCTTAGATTTCCTGGTCTACTGGGGAGCAAAGTTTACCTGTGGAGGATTAAATACCGTAATAAGACCCCCACACCAAAAACTAGTCATCACAGCACCAACTTCAAATCCCAACGGGCGATTGGCTTCAATTTTAAACTCCAACGGGCGATCAGCATCAATTTTTAACTCCAACGTTGATTTTATGTAGACAAAGCGTTAAAACTGAAGGAAATGGAAAATAATGCGAGAAAAGAGGCAGAAGGCAAACGTGTTATGGATTGTCAGATGGTTTTTATGAGTGCGGGCAACGTAGACCAACGTAGACCAGACTGGGATGCGGAGAAGGGCGATTTGCTCTGCGAAATTGTTGTGCCACCCGCAATTAGGCAAACAATTCCAAGGACTCCATCTGCTTGGGCACTTGTAAGTAATTAAGAAGAAATTAAATGCTTATTTTTTTAGTTAAATATTGTTTTTTAGGAACGCCATGGAGTGTTCTGGGAGCGCGATGTTCCCAGCAACTCTGAGGCATTTTTTAAGGAGCACTTCAGAGTGGAGAGGAGCTGTGCTTAAAGTTTGGTGCAGCAAAATCTTATTTCAGAGGGAAGCCACATTGAGGTACATCCTCGCGCAGCTGAAGCTCCCGATTATCATAGCTACAAAGGATGGTACTCCATGATACTTCTGGCCTTAGTTGACTATCGGTAACGTACAAGAATAATAATAATATTAAGCTAAGATACAAATTGCATTTATTTCTGTAGATACAGATTCATGTACATACATTAATGTCGGTTCTCCAGGTCGCTGCCATGACTCTCAGGTGTATGAGAGTAGCGCCTTGAAAGAAATTATTGAGGACACCGCACTGCTGAAGGACAATGCGAAACGCATCGGGGGAGTCGATGTGCCTGTGGTGCTCCTTGGGGATTCCGCCTTCAGGTTCTCCACGAGCCTCATGAAGCCGTACCCCTTCAGCAGTGCGGTTGATGAGGAGCAGCGAGCATTTAATTATGCACTCTCCAAGTGCAGGAGAGTTGTGGAGAATGCCTTTGGACAGTTGAAAGCCCGGTTCCGAAGAATCGGCAAGGGCGTGGACAATAATGTCGAAAATACGCCGCACATTGTCTACGCGTGCTGCGTACTCCACAATTTTTTCAATACCCACAATAGTGAAATTTCGGAGAATTGGCAGAATATCACAACTGTGCTTCCTCAACCGAAGCAGAGTAATGTTGTTTACGACTGCGACGCGAGTTCGGAAAATATAAGGCGAGCAATTGCCACTTATGTGAGAGAGAATGAATAATTAACGAAATTAATATATTTTATAACAATGAAATTGGTTTACTTGTCAAAATTGTTCTAATAGTATATACAGGTCTACATGGCTAACATCATTTCTTAACATAATTTCAACTACACTATTAAATTAGTCTTTGCCGAAGTGCCTCTCCAATATTTGGAGGACCCTCTCCTGGAAGTTCGCCGACGCTTCCAAGCGCTCACGGCCAAGGCGCACATACTCCTGCGTTCGTTCCTTGTTGGCGTCGTCTGTCAACTTGAGCATGGCCTTCTCATAGGCCGTCATATCACTCTTCGGATTAAATTTAACCCTTCGCTTCCTTGAAGGTGGCCCATCGCAGTCGTTGCTAGACTTGCAACCAGAGCCGTCCACTGCTCTTTTCCTCCCACGCGAGCTGCCGCTGGCAGAGGCAGCGGTGCTGGGCGCACTGGCAGCGGCAGAAGCAGCGGTGCTGGGCGCACTGGCAGCGGCAGAAACAGCGGTGCTGGGCGCACTGGCAGCGGCACAAGTGGACGGCTGTGGTTGCGAGTCCAGTAACGCTTGCGGACCACGATTGAGAGAGCTCATAGGTTATGACAAGACGACTGCAACTTTTGGCTCTCACTGCGCAAGTACGTCACAAGTCATGAAATTCAGCGCGAGCTTTTGAATTTGTTCGAAAATCACTGACTTTTTTTAGTAAATCGGTTCGTGTGGCAGTAATTCCAGTCCGATTTTGAAAATCTTGCCAGCATATTATAGGAAACTTCATACCATTGAGTGGCTTTGGTGCTCTGTAGGTTCAACACTTATTAAATAATACGTATTTAAAGTTAGAAAATGTTGCCAGCCCGAATGTTTACATTCTAACTTTTTGCACAATTTTAAAACTATGATTATGAAACTTGGCACAAGTCTTTATTTTCGATGCAACCAGTACATATTTGAAAACCAGCCGGATTGAATCACTATATCATATAGCTCCCATACGAATAATAGGTTGGCAACTATGTTCTTGTATAAAAATTTTTATTTTTTGTTTTTGTAGATAGCGTAACAAAACTCACAAAATTAAAGTTTAATCATGTTCTACATATGCTGACCAAATTTCATTAAAATCGGATATATATACACTTACCAGAAAAACTATGCGTACAAGCTCAATGCAGTACTTTGACTGACAAAAAATAATACTGATATTTGAGATATTTTCAAAATCTTTTTTTTTAATGAATAACACATTAATCATAAGTAATATTGGTAACTTGTCGATTTATTAGGAAACATAGTTATTTTTTTAAAATTAAGAAACTAAAAATTCACGGATTTTGGCACAGAAAAAGTATGCGTACAAACTAAAAAAAACAACAATAAAGGCACTTATTCATAAAAAAAACATTAAATCTAATAAGATGTTGGATACCCCTTCCTTTTTATTGTTTCTGCCAAACGCTTTGGCATGGACTTGACCAATTTTTGGGTCACGTCAGGCGAAATCTGAAGCCACTCCTCCAGGATTACTTCCTTCAACATATTCTTCGATGTTATTGTGCGAAGGCGAATCCTACGCTCTAGAAAATCCCAAAGGTGTTCTATGGGATTCAAATCTGGCGATTGGGGCGGCGAGTGCAACTGATTCTTGGTGTTATAGAGCAACCATAGCTTAACATTTTGGGCTGTATGCTTAGGATCATTGTCCTGCTGAATCCAAAAGTCCTCGGCGATCCCCAATTTTCTTGCGCTTTCGTGCAAATTATCTTTTAGAATTTGCAAGTAAGCCTTGTGGTCCATTATGGAGTCTATAAAGACAAGGTTGCCCACTCCACTTGCTGCCATACATCCCCAAACCATCACACCGCCTCCACCGTGCTTAACGGTTGGAACGAGATTCTGTTTATCAAAGGCTGTGCCATTCTTACGCCACACAAGTTTGCGTCCTTTGATGCCAAAAATGCAAAACTTACTTTCGTCAGTAAAGATTACGTTATTCCAGAAATCTGGAGGCATTTGACCGAATTTTTTGGCGAAATCCACTCGCTTTACTTTGTTGGCATCCGATATAAGAGGCTTCTTTCGTGCAACACGGGCATGTAAGTCCTCTTTTTTCAATATTTTCCGTATTGTGTCGTCATGGAGTTCCTTATTAAACTTCTGCCTAACATCCTGACCAATCTTAGCAGCTGTTATTCCAGGATTAAGCCGCACTGACTTCAAAACGTCTCTCTTCTCGCGATCAGTAAGAATTGGTGGCCTCCCAGCACGTGGTTTCGATTTGACAGAGCCAGTCAAATTAAAATTTTCAAGCACCCTCTGCACAGAAGAGTGCGTTCTGCCCACAATGTTACCAATTTCCCGTAACGTTTTCCCCTCACCACGCAGTTTAATGATGAAATTTCTTAAATCGGGATCAATCTCCTTTGTTTTGTTGCCCATTACGAATTCTTCCAACATAATGACGAAATTAGTCAAAGCAATGAGCGGTTGAAAGCCTTTATTGCTTTTATTACCGTTATATGACATTTAACGGAATCAAAAGCTCCATAGAAAGCTTAAACCCGTTGGGTTTTAAATTTGTACGCATACTTTTTCTGTGCCAAAATCCGTGAATTTTTAGTTTCTTAATTTTAAAAAAATAACTATGTTTCCTAATAAATCGACAAGTTACCAATATTACTTATGATCAGGGACCGTAACGGTTATAAGTTATATTTAAAAAAATTGCCTTTTAAGCATTATTTCCTGAATTTATTTATTGCTCAAGAAATAAAATTTATTTTTCAGATTTATTTTTTCCCTTAAAAATAAGACTTATTTTAATTATATATTTTTTCGCTCAGAAATAAAAATTATTTTTTGAGTTTTATATTTCGAAGAAAAATAACGATTATTTTTTGAGTTTTATATTTCGCTTAAGAATAAAATTTATTTCTTGAGTTTTATTTTTTTTTGCAAAAGATAAAACTCAAATCTGTATTAAATTAATACTGCATTATTATTTTGTATTATTTGAAGTGTTGGGCTCAAAAAATATCAGAAATTTTTGAAAACATTTATATTTGGTATTTTTTTAGTATTTTTTAGATGCAAAAAATACCAAAAAATACCAAAATTTAGTATTTTTTCGGAAATCAAGATACCAAAATTTAGTATTTTTTCGGAAATCAAGTTACCAAAATTTAGTATTTTTGGTATTTTTTGCATTTAAAAAATACTAAAAAAATACCAAATATAAATGTTTTCAAAAATTTCTGATATTTTTTGAGCCCAACACTTCAAATAATACAAAATAATAATGCAGTATTAATTTAATACAGATTTGAGTTTTATCTTTTGCAAAAAAAAATAAAACTCAAGAAATAAGTTTTATTCTTAAGCGAAATATAAAACTCAAAAAATAATCGTTATTTTTCTTCGAAATATAAAACTCAAACAATAATTTTTATTTCTGAGCGAAAAAATATATAAATAAAATAAGTCTTATTTTTAAGGGAAAAAATAAATCTGAAAAATAATATTTATTATTGAGTTTTTCTATATAACTTAAGAAAATAAAAATCATTGCAGCAATGGATAGTCCTGACAACAAGGATGCGCTAGGTTTTGTCCTTTTTCATTTATCAATTATCGTTCATTATGATTTTTTTCTTAAAAAAATGGGTACGTAATCATTATTTACGGTCCCTGCTTATGATTGATGTGTTATTCATTAAAAAAAAAAAGATTTTGAAAATATCTCAAATATCAGTATTATTTTTTGTCAGTCAAAGTACTGCATTGAGCTTGTAAGCATAGTTTTTCTGGTAAGTGTATCTTATGCTCGAAAAAGCGCAAGACCGCGCACGGCGCGAAATTCAAGCGTTGCAACGCAACGCAAGCATACAGCGAAACTCCTTCCACTGAGCAGCACCCCACCACCAATCAACAACAGAAGGCCGATGAGTGTCTGTCTGACGCGGGTAAGCCAACAGGTACCCAGCCGGCGACGAACACTAGCGAGAGCAGCCGAAGATACACGGGAGGAAGGCAAACAAACTGCCTGAGATGGCATATTCTTATCGCCCTATAAGCTTACTTTCTTCAGTCAGTAAAATTCTTGAAAAAGTCATTAAAATTAAGCTATCTCAATTCATAAATGTTAACGAAGTACTCCCCCCGGAACAATTTGGTTTCGGTCGAGATAATAGTACTTTACAGCCTTTAGCTAGAATTAAAAGCATTGTTAAATCCAACTTTTCTAGATGTAATCTACGGGCATGGTTTTATTAGATATAAAATCAGCGTTTGATTCTGTCTGGACTTGTTCATAAAATGAAAACGTTCAACTTTCTCAATGAATTAACTAAATTAATATGCTGTTATCTTAACAATAGGTCTTTTGTTGTACACATGGCAAACGCCAAGTCCCAGGTGATTAATAAAGTAGAAGATTGTTCGCAAGATTCATGTCTTTCACCTCTCCTTTACAACATATACACGTCGGACTTCCCAATTCAATTTTTGCGGATGACACGGCTGTCCTCTGTTCTGGTACGCATTCTTTAGAGATCTCAGACAACCTCCAGAATGCCTTCAATAACTTGGTGTCCTATTTAACTAAGTGGAAGATCCTAGTTAACCCTGATAAAACCCAGGCCATTTGCTTTACCAGGAAGCGCAAAGATGTATGTATATCTTCCCAATAGATATATTGAGTTAAATCAATTTGAGGTCCATTGGGAGAAAAACGTAAGATATTTAGGGATAATACTTGAGCAAAAATTAACATTTCAAGACCACATAAACGTTACTAATAATAAACTTAGTGCCGTATTGCCTCCCCGCAACAATTTCAACAAACACAAGCAAAACCCCTTTTGACGCGCCACTGCGTTGCGGCGAATTCGCTCTTATAAGCTGCTCGCATACTCGCTCTCGCTGTAACACACGTAGCCAGCAAATGCTACGTGTCGCACAGAAAGCGGCCGCCAGGATAAGCGCCGTTAGTGCTGATAGCGTGCCGTTGGAGATGAGCTTACACCGTTAGTGCGTAAAGAGTGCATTCGATGTGCAATATGCTGCACTCGTTTGCACTAGCGGCGAGCAATGCGCAGCGTCAGTAATTCACCGATGTTGCTAGGCGAGCATCAGACGATGTCGCCGTTATTTGGCAGCTGTCGTCGGCGCCAAACTCAAGCCTAGCGATAACGGTGCTGGTAAGCACCGCTAGGCGAGAGTTTGGAGAGTTTGCCGCCGCCGCGGCCTCCGATTCAGCCACCAAGCGTGGCTTGCCGGCAGCGGCAATAAAAGGCGGATTGTGCGTGGGAGCTAGACAATCAAGCGATTCAGTCAAGCGATACAGTCAAGCAGAGAGAAGTCAAGTGAAGTGCAAGTACAAGTAGTGAAGTACAGTACGGGCAAAAGTGTCATCGAGGAAAAATACAAGTACGAGCAACCATCAAGACCAGCCATTTGGTCAAGCATCGAGGGACAAGCGAAGCCACTTGCCCCGACCCAGCCACCGATAGATTTTGAAGCGGCGTAGCGAGATTCTGGTGCTCGGTGCAAAGGCGTCGCCTACGGACCAAAGTGCAAAAGTGAGTAAAGTGCCAGTGAGGTTTAACGTGGAAATCCAGAGAAGAGGCCAACGGACAAACCTGGCTTACACTGGGGTAACCTTGGTATTCTTCCTCAGGAGTACATAGGGCAAATCCGACGAGAACCAGCGGCCAAACCCGGTATAAACTGGGGTGCCCTTGGTAAATCTCTAGGATCACGACAGGGCATTTTATAGACCATCAACGGCTAAACCTAGTATAAACTGGGGTATTCTTGGTGCCTCTCTCTAAAATGCAGGCAAAAACAGTCACTCATACGGATCCTGACGGCCAAACCCGGTATAAGCTGGGGTAACCTTGGGTCATCTAGAGAGAGACAGGCAGGAAATCCCGAAAGACACCGACGGCTAAACCTGGTCTAAACTGGGGTAAACTCGGCGAGTCCTAGGGACTATACAAAACAATACATCCGCGCTGAAGTAATCCGGGGACAAACCTGGGCAAAACTAGGAGTCCTCGAGATTCTGCGGACCAAATCTGGTCTAAACTGGAGTACCCCCGGTATGAGTGGTTGTTGTACTGCGTGTTTAGCCGTAATGTCTGCTAATTCATTTCCCGTTATTTCTACATTTCGGTGTGCTCTCCAATTCAGTAACTTACACCACTAATTACTGAATATACATACATAGATGCGTCAAACAAGTTATTTTCTGAGGCCAGATGCTTTGCTGAGCCCACAACCCCAGGGATCTTCGGCAAAAAAAGCCGAACTACCCCAACCTCATTCGTGGTTTGCCAGCTCGGCGTAAATAAGGCGAGCCAATGACATTTTAATTAACAAGATATCTAACGAAGAACAAAAATATGGCACAAGGGAACGCTTGTTTTTCGTGAAACCGCTCTCTGGGCTCGAAAAAATCGAGAAAATCGGCCGCACTTCTTTGAGAGCGTAAAATGCTAATTGATAAAAATCTGCACACAATTCAAACCCCAAAATGCAATGCGAGATTAGCGCGCCTATGTATATCTACGCACTCGATCTCTTTCGTAGTTGCTTTGTCTTACTCTACGATTCGGTGGCATATTGAAAGCAACCAACGAGTTTCACAATTGAATATCCGTTTGAGTCCAAGTTTCATGTTCTTTTGGTGTCGGCACTGACATATTTGTACCCTGGATTTATTAAATTGATTCTAATACTATTGTCATTCCGTCCGTTTAATTGTATGTATTTTTTTGACGCGGCTATGTTTTGCTTTGTAGAGTAGATAAATGTAGGGAATTATGCGCATTATATACTATAATACATGTGAAATTATTGTCCTTTATATAATGAGACATATACAGGGTATTTTGTAATTCACCTTGCACCATGTGCGCGTTCAAAAAAATATAATCTTCCTTGGCACTGTAGGAAAAATTGAAGTTTTTCTGGCATGAGACAAATTTTTGTACCAAGTATCAGTAATTTGTCTTTTAAATTGTGGATTTTAATTTTAAACAAGTAAGAATGCTATATTCGAGTATACCCGACTACAAAACTTCCTGTACCCAGGTCAACAATTTACGATCGCATCTTCGTACACTTACACAAAGACGCACGCACAAGCGACAGCGCTACCCTGTAGTACGGCTGGTGTCAAGGCATAATAAATTTTAGTCCTATGATGCATCACTGGTAGTTAGGGAAAACGTTAGTTTCAAGTAATGCACAAGGGCAATAGACAAATAAAACGAAACACAAAAAAACAGCGAAGGCAAAAGAAGCGACAAAAGGAACTGAGGAATACGATGCACACATATCCAAGTTAACAGTTGTTGTAACTGGTAATTACCAGAATTTAGTCATTTTCTGTCTTCGTTATTTGTTCTCTTTGTCACTAGCACATTTTTCTGTGCATTCTGAATTGTGAAGTGTTCAAACGCAGTGCTTGTGAAAATAAAACAAATTCTTGTAAGTACATAATTTTATATAATTTTATTAGAAGTATTGTTTATTATTGCTGAAAAATCGAACCCTCACAAATTGATACAAAATTTTATCACAATTTTACATTCCAGACGCAATCTCTCGGGCCGACGAAGCTGGAGCTGCGTAGGGCGATGCAGCTACAAAAAAAAAATAACAATAAAACTATGTAAAATAAAGAAAAATAAATAAAATTGATAATAGTTGTACAAATAAAAAAATAATAATAATAATAATAAATTGACTAATATATCAATATAATTTTTGTACTAGCGTAAATATTAGTTAATTGCACTAGCGAAACAGCCATGTAAGGCGTACTAACGCTATTACTAGGCCTTTTTCGCTAGCGCAATAGTCCTAGTCAAATAGCCATGTTGCTCGCACAAACGATTGTACGGCATCTTTAGTGCCAGGCAAGGATAATACGAGCCCCGACCACTATTAATTCGTACGGCAAGCTTCTTTACCCGTATACAATGTTTAACAGACGATATTTTCAATACTAAAGTAGATAACACATGCAAACCTATTTTTTTCTGAAAGATCATTTTATTCTCTTAATTTTAATAAAACAATTTTTGTTTTTCTTTAACAACAAAAACATCAATCATTTCTTTTAAATGCTTTGCTTAACTGATAAGAAAAATTTGGCCAGTATTAATTCGTACGGTGCGTTAGCTTAGCTTAGAATTGAAGGAAGATCAAAACAAATGCATTCAGTTTAACATAATCACTATCTAGTCATAATCTGGAAACAGCTATGCAATGCAGAATGTAAGAAATGTGTTATTGCTTCAAATTATTCAAAGCTTAGCAACGATGGCACGTGGCAAGCCGATTTGCAAAGAAATGAGAAGTTTAGTTCTAGATTATTATCTGGTAAAACTTTTGGTGAAATAGCCAAGCAATTAAATCTGGCTAAGTCGTCCGTTCAAGGAATAGTAAAATTGTTTAAGAAAAATGGCAATATTGAAAATAATGTCGCAAATAGAGGCCGAACATCGGCCATAACAGCTCGTGATAAAAGAGCCCTCGCCACAATTGTGAAGTCTGATCGTCGCCAAAGTTTAAGAAGTGTAGCATCAGAATGGTCTAATAAAATCGGAAAAACTGTTAAGCGTGAGTGGACGCGCCTGCAGTTGCGAGACATTGGATATAAGTTCTATAAAGTATGTATAGGGATTATCTATGTTAGATACTCAATATCTTAAATTACTCTTAGGCCAAGGAAAAACCATTACTTACGCTTTGCCAAAAGAAGAAGCGTTTACAATGGTCTCGGGAACGGATGTCTTGGACTCAAAGACAATGGAACTCCATCATATTTAGCTATGAAGCTAAATTTGATGTGAGTGTCGGTGATGCACGAAGGAGAGTTATCCGTAACAAAACTGAAGCGTACCATAAAGACTGCCTTAAAAGGACAGTTAAGTTCCCAGCAAGCATAATGGTCTGGGGTTGTATGTCTGCCAAAGGGGTAGGACAACTGCACTTTATTGATGGGATGGTCAACGCTGAAAAATATATTAAAATACTAGAAGAAAGTTTGCTGCCATCAATACCAAACTGGCTGACTGTGGTGAATACACGTTTCAGCAGGATGGAGCATCATCTCATACTGCCAAACGAACCAAATCATGGCTGCAGTTTAAGGAAATTGGGGTCTTAGATTGGCCAGCAAATAGTCCGGACCTAAGCCCAATCGAGAATATATGGGGAATAATGAAAATAAACCTAAAAAATGAGCCTCAAAGAACCCTTTCTGATTTAAAAACAAAATTGCAAGAGATGTGGGACTCTATTTCAACAGAACAATGTCAGAATTTATGAAAATCTATGCCAAAGCGTTGTTAATGTGTTGTAAAGGCAAAAGGAGATGTTACCCAATATTAATATTTAAAAAAAATTACATGTTTAATCAAATAGTAAATATTTAACGCACCGTATGAATTAATACTGGCCAAATTTTTCTTATCAGTTAAGCAAAGCATTTACAAGAATTTATTGTTGTTGTTGTTGTTGTTAAAGAAAAACAAAAATTGTTTTACTAAAATTAAGAGAATAAAATGATCTTTCAGAAAAAAATAGGTTTGCATGTGTTATCTACTTTAGTATTGAAAATATCGTCTGTTAAACATTGTATACGGGTAAAGAAGCTTGCCGTACGAATTAATAGTGGTCGGGGCTCGTACAGTGCCGTACTTGATCTTGATCTGCGTATGGTATACAGGAAGCTACATTCCAAATTTGGTGTCCCTAGCTTCTATACTTGCTGAGATCGATGCGTTCATACGGACAGACGGACATGGCCAAATCAAAATTTCTTTTGATACTGATCAAGAATATATATACTTTATAGGGTCGGAGATGTCTCTTTCTGCCTGTTACATACTTTTGCACAAATCCAATACCCGCTTTTTAACCATTTTATGGGTATAGGGAGTAAAGATAATGGATATTCAATTAAGTATTAGACCAAACGAACTACATATAGAAAACATAAAATATGAAGAAAAACTAATGTCATAGCCTATTTTACAACGCTAAATAAATTTGGGTTTAGTCCTGGGACGAGCAGCACTGCTATTTTAATGAACACAGTTGTATATGCGTACAAATTTCACAACGCATCTGACTTGCTTCACTTACAATCAATTCATTCACAACATACCCGAAATCTGAAATTTATTGCTTCGCTTGGGTCGATTGTGTTCTTCGGTACAATCATTTTTGCATCATCATATCCGAAGCAAAAAACAACATTGGTTCGTAAGCAGAGTAATCTTGCCAACTGAACGAACTCGTTTCATTTCGTGCACGAAACTCGATCGAACATGTTGTTGCGAAGCGCTGTGTTGAGTTGTGATCAAATTTTAGCGAGGCTGATAGCCGACTCGAACATACTCATATACTATACTAGTTTATACCCGCGGCGTTGCTCGCATTTCCTAACTATTTCAATTCTTATAATTATTTATTATTTATAGCTGGAAATACCCCGGCCTCGCCCGGCGAAATATTTAAATAAAAGTGGATTATCTTGAATTTGACTACTTTCGTCAACCGTAAGAATACATATAAATAGCGTATCTTAGTATTCCCTCCCGTGGGGGTATAAAACTAAATAGTAGAGCCACGTGACTAATGTTTCTTGTGAAGGGCTAATGTCTTTGAAGCCGATTAATTAATCAAATAATCCCACTCATTTGACTTTGATTTCCATTTCCCGCCCGTGGAGTCGCGTAGGAATCGATTTTTTAAAATCATTTGACATTTGAAAACGATTCCAAAAATAATACTAAGAATCCAGACTAAAGCTTTCCAAAAATTTTTCGAACGTTGTATTGTCCGCAATGTACCGAGGATTTATTATTAAAATTTCGAAATTAGTATGAAGCCATTTGCATGAAAACGAAAATGCTGAATACCAGACTTCATCCCATTTCTGTGGGCATGCATATTTCAAAACCGGTAGCACATGTGTCGAATTTTTTAATGTGAGGTGTTTTGAAAATTAGTTTTGAAATAGTTGGATGAGAAACAGAAAACTTGTTCAATAAGTTTTAAATCAATCGGACGATAATCAAATCAAAATAATCATACAACAGTATTCCGCGCATTTTCCGACCTTGTGTATAAATTTTCCAAAGGTCGGATATTCTGTCTTAGTAGAGAACTTTACAAATCAGAGTGAAGCCAATCGCACGAAAACTAAAAATGTCGAATGCCAGAGTTTACCACCGATTTTCCTACCATGTGGTTGAACTTTCGAAAATCGCTGATACACGTGTCAAATTATTTTACGTGAAGAGCTTTGAAAATTAATTTACAGGTGATCGAATTAAAATTAGACTTTCCTTCATACAACCTTGAGACCCCCATGTTCCGCCCATGGGGGTAGATTTTCCAAAATCGGTGAAATGCGTGTCAAACGAATTTTTGTGTAGATCTTTAAAAATAAGCTTGAATCCGATTGGATAGTAAACAAAAAAGTTTCATACAACAGTTTACCGTGATTTTTCACGCTTGTGGGTGGAATTTTCCAAAATCCCGTCTTAGTGTGCACTTTCATCATAGATGGAACCTAAATTTTAGTTTCAGCATCCTAGCTCTTACGGTTTGATCTGTGCGATGATTACCAGTCAGTCAGCATGAACTCTTTTATACATACATATGTATATAAAGATTAAAGCGTCGATTGATATGTTTTGGTCTCCTTTATGTGCTATATACATATGTATGTATATGAAATACTAAGCAGTCAAAGTCAAAAAATGTTGCCAGTCCCTCTGCACATATCGATGTGTTAAGAATATCTCAATAATATGCTGGCAAGATTTTTAAAATCGGACTGGAATTACTGCCACACGAGCCGATTTACTAAAAAGGTCAGTGATTTTCATGCAAGTTCAAAAGCGTGCGCTAAATTTCATAACATGTGACGTGCATGCGCAGTGAGAGCCAAAGGTTGCAGACTTCTTGTCGTAACCTATGGGCTCTCTCAATCGTGGTTGTAACCTATGGGCTCTCTCAATCGTGCACACATGTTCTCTTTTGGGATTGGCAATGACCCTCGTCATATCGCAGTTCTCGTATTTAAGGTTGCTAATTGTTAATTCAGCAAGAAAAATACGTTAATTAATAATTTGATGTATACTATGGGTAATAAAAAGAAATAGTTAATTAAATTTTCCTTATTTTAAAGCAGGCGCTCAGCTCAACAGCTGATTGCTGCTGCGTTATAAGTGTCTCGGGTCCTATATGAACAAGTAGCAACAGTATTATCGAAGCAGTGAAAAAAGGGTATTAAATGTGACGTACATGCGCAGTGAGAGCCAAAAATTGAACATTTCTAAAAGTAACCTATGGCTCTCTCAATCGTAAGCTTCTGCAAACACGAATGTAAGAAACCATATTGCGCAATTGAGAGTTAACATAGCATTCTATTGCGCATCTACTTTACACTAGAATACAACTGTCAGTTTGTTTTCAATTTGCATTGACTTTAAGATAATAAGACACAAGGATCAGGATATTCTTAAAAAGGCTTAAGGATTTACTGGAATAAGTGAAAATCAGCAAAAATATTAACAAATGCGTTGTGTTGTATTGATTTCGTATACATACCTTTTTTGATCATCATATATCTTGTGTATCTCAGAGACAAACAACAAATTAAGTTTAAGCACACAAAAAATTATAAAATCATTTTCGTCATTTAGGTTGTGTAATCGATTTATGCTCTGCAAGGGTATACAAATGTAACCTCAAAATCAGAGAGTAGCATTAAAAGCTCTTCCGAGCTTTCACTAGAACTTTATCTGCACTGTTGTTTTGCTGTACACTGACAAGTTGCTGTAGAAGGATGTTTGTGGATTTAAGTTCGTTGCAAATTCAAATTCATTCGTCGACAGACTCTCGTGCGGTTCGGTCCACCATCAGTCTCTCTCAGGCAACAGCTCAGGCATAAGCATCAGCATTAGTATCAGTCAATTAAAAAGGCAAGCGGCAACAAACGTTTGACGCGCGTACGGGCCTAAATTTAAAAATAAGTGGGTGCGTGTGTTGATTGTTGTTTTTTTTATTTTGCTGTGTCAAAGCCAAAGGTGTTTGCCTTTCAATCGGCAGGAGTGCCGAGCACATTGCCGAAGTTGAATGTTTTGAATTCCTTTCTGAAAACAGGTGGAACTCATACATTTTCAGTTTGTGCCAATATATTTTTCGGGCCTGTTAGCATTCTATAAGGTTCCTCAAATAAGGTGCCAAGCATACTCAAAAAAAAAAATATATATCACTAAGAACAGCAAAGTAAAGATCAAGGTGAGTGCTTTAAAAATACGACTTTCACGCCTTTTGTGTTAAATTGCAATTTGTAGGGGCTCTAAAGGCAGTTGTACAAAATATAAATGAGTCAATATAATTTCCACTAATCTAATCTTAGATGCTTTCAAGTTATTTGAATAAAATTGTCTTATTGTAACAAAATCTTCAGAAAGTATGTCATGCGAAATTACATCACATTTGCTTAAATTTTCAGATTTTCCCCTTCCACCCCTGCAAATCTATTAAAATGTTTTACAGCAACGGTTTTAAAGATATTACCCTAATATTCGGAATGCAGAATGCGTCAGTCACTCTTAATCCATTGCAAAAATTTTAAGTTGATAATAAACACAGAAGTAATTTATATAAAAATAGTGGATTCAGTGTAGGGTGAGGGGAACCCGCGTCGCAGCTACCACATGGAGTACTCTGCTTGATTGCAATGTTGCTGAACTGCTTGATGCATATACATATGTACATATGTGTAGTATGTGTATGTCTACGGAGATGTGGTTCGGCATCTTCGAACCGGGTACAGGGTGTCTCGTTGTGAACTCGAGACATACTCGACTAGAGCACTTGTTTGTTTTTACAGATGTCTTAACCAAACTCAACGAATCTTCAATGGACACCATACATTGTACAACTAGTCAACCCAACTTGAGTGAGTTTTTCAAGTTGCTGCAACCGATTGCATCGTATGTGGTAGGGTAGGGTTATGACAATGTTGCCCCACATCGAGAATGTATCAATACTTTTTGTTACGAGCAGCAAGATACCGCAACTGGCTGTAGTGTATGTGGGCAAAGTGCACAACTTGAGAGCGTTTCTTTCTCGTTTCGTTCTTTCCTGCTGCTGTTTTTTCTGTTTGCCTAGTATCAGATGCTGTTAGCTGTATGCGAAACATTTGAAGACATCTTGCTTCACGCGAGGCGTTTTTTAGCAGAAAATGGTGAAATGAATGTCAATTCAGACTTTTGTTTTGTTATTGTTGTGTACAACTTTGTGGGCGTATCTCGCTCGTTTTGTTCTTTGTTGCTGCTGTTTTTTCTCTTTGCCTGGTACTAGGGTGTATGTTGCGTGCGAAACATTTGAAGATCTCTTGCTGCCGTTCATATGCGGCGTTGTTAATTCGAAATTGTAATATTTTTTTCTGGATTTTTGTTTAATTAATATCTTTAAATATAGCAAGTAATTGCAATATTTAGTTTATCAATTCGGCACTTGCCGACGCCATTTTTCAAGTTGAGCCACGGGAGACATACATTTTGCTCATTTGCGGGAATGGGGGTGGTGGTGTTTGGGCGACCCTAACTCCTTTTAAGCTGAGCGTATACACCACCATGTATACCAAGTTTGGTTCCTGTAGCTTCAAGGGTATTAAAAATTGTGTTCATACCGACAGGCAGACAGACAGACGGACGGACCTTGTACATACCCAATATAATCTCTTTAAAAATTTTTTTTCTTATGTAGTATATAAATTAAAAACTCATTAATGAGTTTTCGCTACTTCACGAATGTATGATGTGTAGACTTCCGATTCATTAACTTCAAAGAATCAACAACACACAAGGAGAGACTACTTGTTACTTGTTAGACGACTGCTATGCATACCAACATGTGTACCAAATTTTTACACCCTTTACCCATAAAATGGGTAAAAAGGGGGTATTGGATTTGTGCAAAAGTATGTAACAGGCAGAAGGAGACATCTCCGACCCTATAAAGTATATATATTCTTGATCAGTATCAAAAGAGATTTCGATTTGGCCATGTCCGTCTGTCTGTCCGTCTGTCCGTCCGTATGTATGAACGCAACGATCTCAGCAACTATAAGAGCTAGAGACACCAAATTTGGAATGTAGGTTCGTGTATAGCAGGCGCAGGTCAAGTTTGTTTCTGATCTCAGCTATCTCCCCCCGTTCCCCCGCAATTCGATCAAAGCGTTTTACAGCCACATTTTTAAAGATTTTTAAAGATGGGATTTGGTATGCATAATACTAAAGTCACTCTTGATCTACTGTCCAAATTTCAAGTCGATGGGATAATAAACACGGAAGTTATTCAACGAACAAGATTCAGTACTGCAGCGAGAGTGAAGAAGAAGCACAGCCACGACTTAAAATGCCTTGCATAGGCTGTGGCTCGCGTGTGAGCGGGTTTGTCTATGTGTGCGTGCATGTGTAAGAGACGAACATATGATTGGAAGTTTTAGACCTGGGTACAGGGAGTTTTGTAGTCGGGTATATTCGACTATAGCACTCTTACTTGTTTTTCTATAGCTTTAATACACTCGAAAAAAATATTTATATAGACGCCAAAAAACTCAGTGTCCCAAAATGGGGAAAGCAGTATGAATATGAGCACGAGGAGCTATGGCTACTACTGTATAATTGCAACTGTCGGCTCCAACAAAAATATTTCAAGATATTTTACTTAATTGCCACAGATAATAAATCATTTTCTTTGCCAGTACGTCCGGTTTCTCTGCCACCTAAACGACACTACTGGCAGATGCATCTCCCTGCGAAATTCATTCATTAAATATTTGAAAGAGAATAATAATACTGTGCAAAAGAAAGTAACAGGCAGAAGGCGGCATATCCGACCACATTAAGTATAGAAATTTCTGTACGGCATAAACAACTATGTCGAAAAACCATGTTCGTCTATCTGTCCGTACGTATGAACGCGTATATCTCAGACTCTATAAAAGCTAGTGAAATCAATTTTGGTGAGGATTTGTCATGCAAATCAGGTATATTTCAGGTTGCTAACAAGACCTCGCACCACCGAATATCGGTAGTAACGATTTATAGCCACCATACAATATAAATGGACTTAATTTGAACAAGATGTGTTTGGAAATTTCAGACCTGGGTACAGGGTGTCTCGCTGACGGATATTCAGGAGTAGCGCATTCTTACTTGTTATATTTTATCGATGTTATCTGCCTTTGCTAATTAACTTCACTGTTTGTCACCGAGCGCCAAGTGACAGAGAGAAAACCTTGTATAGACTCGCACATAACACGAAAGAGTACCTACCTTGGGTGCCGAAGATATACATACATATGTATATCCTTGTAGAATAATTTTGTATTCAAAACCTCAATTTTGGGCCGATTGTGTTCTTATGGCAGCTATTAAGATATAATCATCAGATTTTGTCAAAATGTGAAACGAAAGAAAGAAGTGTAACGAAACTTGAATTACTGAACTTGGTTGCACCTGTGTCAAGTTTGATTGCACAAGTTCTAAAACTGAGACAAGTTTGCGAAAAAAAAAGTAAGAATGCTCTAGTCGAGTATACCCGACTACGAAACTCCCTGTACTCAGGTCTAAAACTTCCAATCATATGTTCGTCTTTTACACATGCACGCACACATACATACACAAAGACGCACACACGCGAGCGACAGCGTACGCAAGACATTTTAAGTCGTGGCTGTGCTTCTTCTTCCACCCTTGCTCTAGTACTGAATCTTGTTCGTTGAATAACTTCCGTGTTTATTATCCGATCAACTTGAAATTTTGACAGCAGGTTAAGAGTCACTAAAGTATTTTACATGACAAATCCCAAAGTTACATCTTTGAAAAGTGTGGCTGTAAAATGTTGTGGTCGAAATGCGGGGGAACGGGGGGAGATATCTGAGATCAGAAACAAACTTGATCTGCGTATGGTATACAGAAACCTATATTTCAAATTTGGTGTCTCTAGCTCTTATAGTTGCTGAGATCCTTGCGTTCATACAGACGGACAGACAGACAGACAAACATTTGCACAAATCGAAATCTCTTTTTATACTGATCAAGAATATATATACTTTATAGGGTCGTTTATGTCTCCTTCGGCCTGTTACATACATTTGCCCAGATTTGGTACCCCCGTTTTACCCATTTTATGGGTATAGGGATTAGAAAACACATATACGAGCAGGGGCAGATTGATTTAAGTGCAATAGCAGCCATGGGCTTAGGAGAGCAGTTGAGTGTTTTAAGCTACGTATGTCAGTGGGAATAAGTTGAGAGGTAATGAGTTTATCCATATACATACATAGCTCATCCCCATCAAAGGTGTGGCGAGCCCCGTCAAATTGTACAAAGTGTCTGTAAACATTTCTTTCACAAATTTATGAATGTTGTCCTAATGCCATGGTGCTTGTCTTTATTTAGATATGTATGTATATGCTTGTGTGTGTTTTTTCTCCCTGTACCCATAAAATGCGCTAAAAGAGGGTACTAAATCTTGGCAAAATGAATGTCACAGGCAGAAGAAGACATCTCTGACCCTAAAAAGTGTATATATTCTTGGTCAGGATCAAAAGATATTTTAATTTGGCCATGTCCGTCTGTCTGTCCGGATGAACGCATCGATCTCAGCAACTACAAAAGCTAGAAATACCAAATTTGTATTGTAGGTCCCTGCATACCACACGCAGATCCAGTTTGCTTACGATTTTAGATATTTTCCCCCATTTCCCGGAAATTCGATAATAACATTATACAGATTCAGTACTGTAGAGCGGGGGGAAGAAGAAGCACAGCCTCTACTTAAAATGCGTCGCTTGCGCTGTCGCTTGTGATTGTGCGCCTTTATGTATGTGGTGTATGTGTCAGTACGCATATATGTGATTGGTAGTGTCAGACCTGAGTACGGGGAGTTTTTTAGTCGGGTATACTCGACTATAGCATTCTTACTTGTTGTATTTTGTAACACGCAGCGCATTACAAATGACAGCCGCCTGTCACATACTCTAGCGCACACATATACACACACAATGGACTCATGCCCATTAGTGTTTTTTTTCATGTCGCTACCCGTATTGTTAAAGCCACACTAGATGAAAAACACGTCGACTTTAGTTAGTTTTTATATACTCTTGCACTTGCTGTCGTTGTTAAAACATTTTGTCCATCTGGCAGCCCAAGTGAGTTATGGCTATAAGCTGTTGAGCATACCGGCTACAGCAAAGCAAATACAAGATCTATATGAACAAGTAAGAATGCTATAGTCGAGTAAGCCCGACTACAAAACTCCTTGTAATCAGGTCAGAAATTTCCGATCGCATCTTTGTACAATTAAACATACACACACATATGTACCTAAGACGCATACACAAGCGACAGCGAAAGCGAAGCATTTTAAGTCATGACTGTGCTGCTTCTTCATTTTATGGGTACAGGGAGTAAAAAGGAGCTGGCGCATCTCCTGACAGGTCCTTGGTTGATGTCGGTTCAGTCAGCAGATCGTCAGGAGTTGCTGTTTATACGTTTAAATGTATTAGTGAGTTATTCTGGGAAGGCGGAATTTTTAATATGTAGTGAGCTATTGTTCACTCTCTAAGATCTTTGAGATTGCATACAAAGATCTAATGGGATATGAAGGCGGAGTTTATTTAATAACGTCACTGTATTTATGTACATCAGAGAGCTGCAACGAGTACTCAGCACACCCGAAAATTGACCGGGTCCCTTGAGTGGTTGTTGTGTTTGTGCAGAAACGGGTAGCGGACTGTTGCACTTCGGGTAAATATAAGTCGGTCTCAAACAAGATCCAAAGAATCAGCATGCAAAGACTCATTGTGACCCGAAAAAATGTGCATCGAATTTTTGTGCAACAGTGCGTATGTGTGTTTTCCTGTATTGAACGCGATCTTAACTTGGGTTTTTAAACTCATAAAATATTTTTTATTATTTTTAATCTCTAAGATACACCTTACACTATTAGCGCTTAAGATTTAACGAACCGTTATATGCTTTAACCTCCTTATATTTAATTTTGTTTATTTTAAGTATTTTAAATGTTGAAAATCAGTTTTGTTGTTACATAAGTGACACAAAAAACGTATTTGCGCTTGCAATATAGTGTTTGACATATGTACATACATACCGACTTCTTTGCGCGATTTGATCGTATGTACCATTCTTACGCCCTGTACCCATAATACGGGTAAAAAGGGGGTACCAAATCTGGGCAAATGTATGTAAAAGGCAGAAGAAGACATCTCCGATCCTATAAAGTATATATATTCTTGATCAGTATCAAAAGAGATTTTAAATTGGCCATGTCTGTCTGTCTATCCAAACCCAATATATATAAAAATATTTATAAGAGTGCCAAGTGCTTTTGGAAAATCGTTGCCCACTGGTCGCCAAGGGTGGGAAATGGGGCTCAAGGTCAAATGAGTTGGATTATTTGTTAGTTCTACATAAAAAGTCATTATACATGTGGGTCAACTATTTAGAAATCGGGTGTAAAGTTCCTCCCCGCACGCCACCCACCACACACACATAGAAATACACACCTCTATCCATGCCCTTGACATAAACACATGCATACATACTCGTACATACATATGCATATGATATGATTTGCCGTTATTATTTTATTTTGCCGGTGGAAAATTCTTTCAACCATGTCCGGCTTTTCGGGCGTTGCTTGTGTTCGTGCAATATGCAAAAAAATTCAATTATAATTTCATATTTCAATTAATCCGTAATGGAAAAATGGCTGTGACACGGTATAGTGAATAATGTAAGGGCTGGGGACAGAGTGTGCGCTTTAAGTGGTTCGTGAAGTTCGGGTGTCAGAGTAAAGGCAGTCCAATAAAACAATAAGGTATTTCAAACTCTTTATAGACTATTATTTCAGAGTGTATTGCTTATATATGAGTCTAATAAGACTCCATTATTTTTATGAGGCAACAGAAATCACATGCATGGTGACAGTGTACAAATTTAGTGGATTAAGTCATTAACGATGGGCGTTGACATGAGTAAATGCTTTCCTATGAGAAATATTCGCCGACAAGGAAAGCCCAGGACATCGTATGTGATAATTCCACAACAGACAAAAACGGCTGGTGAACAGTGAGAGTGAGTTGTAAAGGAGCATTAGAAACATCTTCATTGGTAGATGACCAACAATGGTGTGCGAATCCGGAAAGATTCTCTTGAACCTTCCCGCTTGAAAGACTTGGGAGTAAAATAACAATTTGTTAATGAAAGTAATAACTGAAATAATGCACACACAGTAATGGAGTTCCTGACCAGAGGGCGAGTTCCGATCACACATCTTATTATGTCACTAAGCTTTTGTTGTATAGAGCCCATTGTGTGCACAGTGTGTGTTTGTGTGCCAAATTAGGTGACTCAAAATATACAGATGTGTGAGATATAGAATGGTTCATTTACGGGGGAGGGAGTGAAGGTCGAAAAAATGTTTGGATTCTCATTTGTCCAGGGCGTCAACAGTCCGTATGTCAAATCTTGTGACTATAGCTTAAAATAAAATTTAGGAGTTGTATGTATCCGCCAAATTGTGGAAGAGGGGGTGGGTGGTCGATCTTGACACTTTAATAACTTATGGTATACAGTGTTTACTACGTGGATGATACAGACACAACTTCATGTGGAGTGGCTAAGTGGCTAATTTCCATACATTTTGCAGCGTTATTCATACAACCCAAGTTCCTACCGACCGCTACTAGGGCAGGTATAAGATATATAAGTCCGATTTAGATGAAATTTGGCCAACATAAATAAAACATAATGAAACTTAAATTTAGTGAATGTGGTTAGGGTATCATCATAAACAAAAAAGGTTTTTATACAAAAACATATTATTCCTATGGGAACTATATATAGTGATTCAATCCTGCTGGAACTATGCACTGCATCCACAGAAAACAGATATTTGTGATAAGTGCTATATTCATAGCTTTAAAATTGAGCAATAAGTTTGAATGCAAACAGACGGACTGGCAACATTTTCTAACTTTAACTATTTTATAAATCAACACGTTAAGAATATCTCTACAATATGCTGGCAAGAATTTCAAAATCGGGCTAAAATTACAGCCATGCGACCCGATATACTAAAATAAGTCACTGATTTTCATACAAGTGCACAAAGCGCACGCTACTATAGGGTTAATGTGACGTCACAAGCACGCGGCGCCGTATAACGGCGACTAACGGACATACGCATGACGTAACCTCCTGTCTCTCAACCGCGATCGTGCGATCATTTCGAGCCCAGAGACCGGTTTTACAAAATATAAGGATTCCCTGGTACCATTTTATGTTCTGCGTTGCATATCTTGTTACTTAATGTATGTCTTTGCCTGTACCCTATAAAAGGGTAATGGGCATTGCTGCCAATTTAGCTTTTTTCCCGTCAAATCTGGCTGTTTTTGAACACTAACTGCGGGAAAAATTTGGGAATTGCGGTAAGCGGGAATTCTGGCTCTTTTAGAAAAGCATTTGGTTTTTTTCCGCTTTTTTGAATGTTGCCACCAATTTCATGAAAATATGTAGCAGAATGGTTGTCACTTGCATTAAAAACAAGTAAGAATGGTCTAGTCGAGTATACCCGACTACGAGACTCCCTGTACCCAGGTCTAAAACTTGCAATTATATGTTCGTCTCTTACATCGACTTGAAATTTGGACAGTAGATTAAGAGTGACCGAAGTAGTGTACATGCCATATCCCAAAGCTATATCTTTAAAACTGTGGCTGTAAAACGTTTTGATCGATTTGCGGAGGAACGGGAAAAGATATCAGAGATTGGAAACAAACTTGATCTGCGTATGGTATACAGGAGCCTACATTCCAAAATTGGTGTCTCTAGCTCTTCATCCGGACAGACAGACGAACATGGCCAAATCGAAATCTCTTTTGATACTGATCAAGAATATATATACTTTATAGGGCCGGAGATGTCTCCTTCTGCCTGTTACATACTTTTGCACAAATCCAATACTCCCTTTTTACCCATTTTATGGGTACAGGGAGTAAAAAGTTTGGTACCAAAAAAATAACATTTTTGAGAAATCTGTGAAAAAGTGTGCTAACACTCTAAACATATACCAGTTTTGGAAGAAATATACCACGCAGTTGGTATGTGACAGCTTAATCATACGTTTCTATTGTTATTTGCCAACACCACCACCATTACTTCACTGCAAACTATCATCACAATATAAAAAGTGCGCGTGATTTTCACAAGAATTTAAGGAATGGCAACTGCAAGACCACTTAAAAACACACAAGTGCGATGGGCAGCGTCCAACACAAAAAAATTAATACCATAAAAAAGCGCTTTTTTTAAAGCTTTTTTCAGATATTTTCAGCTTTTTTTCCTTCTCTCCATTTAAAAACAGCTTTTTTTTAAATCAAAAGTTGGCAGCACTGGTAATGGGGGATACTACTAAGGCGTACTGCAAATGTGGGTAACAGGCAGAAGGAGATATCTCCGACCCGAGAGGAAGCATTAGCACCAGTGTTGCCAGGTCTTGAGCACCCGTATAAGCTAGATTGTGAGTATACATACATACATACAAAACCATAAGGTTTTTAAGTATTCAATCAAATTAAATTAGTTAATAGGTTATCCAAATTATCATTTTGTTCCTCATTCAAATCTTTATTGTTTTTTTGAATAAGGCTAATATATTTTTGTGGCAAGTTGTAGCAGTGGCAATTTTCTCCATGTTTGCGTAATCCATATAAGTGAAATTAAACTTCAACTGAAAAACTTATTTTTTGTGATTGACATATTGAGCTCACTGTTAATACATGTTTTTTGAACGCCGCATACTGCCTAATAAAAAAACTTAAGCTGCTATTGAAGATTTTCAATAGAAGCAGTATGCTTTTGTTGCGTCAGCTGGCAATTTTCGTAGCCACTCCTTAAACCCGTATATGTTCGTATATCACATTTGGCATTTTTGCAAGCTTGACTTTCTTTCCAAAATTGAACAAATCGGCGATAGCACATTGTACATGCATCAGCCAACATTAAACATTTTAAGCTTATAAGATATTTCATTAAAGTCACAAATACATCAATTGCTACAATATGCTATATGAACTTTCAAATATGCTAGATTTATGGCTATAAGCTATTTACAAATTTAATAAGCTATTTTATTTTCAAATATGATAGATCTAGCCTGAAATAAGCTAACCTGGCAACACTGATCAGCACAGTCGCCACTTATGCGGACCATACACGTGTCAATTTTAGCACAATCGGTTGCGGCAGCCAGTTGTCACTCAAATTGGGTGTTTGCCTCGCACGCTGCAACCAGATCAGCCAACTTCGTAGCAAAACTCGAACAATGGCGTCAGCAAGTGCATAATTGATAAATTAAATATTGCAATTAATTGGTTTATTCAAATATATTAATAAAACAAAAATACAAAAATTCAGAACAATTTTTTAAAATTTTGAAATTTGTTAATAACAAAAGGAATATCTGAATTTTCATTAATTTCACTATTATCTGCTAAACAATGCCGCTTATGAACGGCAGCAAAAGATCTTCAAATGTTTCGCACAAAACAACAGCCAAGTACCAGGCGAACAGAATAAACAGTAGCGAGAAAAACCAAAACGGATATGGAGACGCCACAACTGTAGCACAACTATGCACAACTATAGCAAACCCACCCCCGAACCTGAAGCAGAGCTCTGCAATTGTTTGGCATACAACGAACAGCATTTGAACCAGGCGATCAGCGAAAACAATAGCAAGAAAGTACAAAACCAAAGGGAAACGCCCACGAGTTGTGCCAATCGAGTTGTACGTTGTCCAACTACACCACAACCCGTTGTGGCAACTCGCTGCTCGTATCAAAAGGTTTTGATGCAGAATTCAGTTGGCACAACTTTGTACCAACCGTCCCAATAACGTGCAATCGGTTTCCGCAACTCAAAAAACTCACTCAAGGTGGGTAACTGAGTTGGCTTGTGTAGGGGTCCCATTAGACATGGGCGCAGGGAGTCTCGTATTTGGGTATACTCGGTGAGAGCACTCTCACTTAATTTGTTTTTATAGTTTACCTCGTTTCCAATGTAATAATCCACTATTTTCAAACTATGTATAGTATGTAAAAGTCAATAATCCAAATTCATCTATTTATTTGTGGCCAGCGAAGTTGTCCGGTCAGAGATTTACACTAGACTATTGCTCTGGATTCATCCCATTTTTATTTTCTCGATTCGTCAGTTCCCACATATAATTAGATACACACATAATTCAATTTGTACAACAAACTTACAGTTCTCAAAAGTCCAGAACAGGACATTTCGTTATCGCGCACCTTCATAAAGAGCTCACTAAATACTTGTTTGTGAACAACTTTAGCTAAAAATTAAGTGAAATAGATTCATCTTATCTGAATTTAGGTATAAGCAAGCGTGAGAGCCATGAGCAAGCAAGCGGCAATAAGGATATAGTCGGGTGGGAGGAGAAGGATAGGAACGTAAGTAGATGGCAGTCAAATGAGCAACTGGTGTATGAATGAATAAGTGTGTGAAGGGGCTCCCGTTTATAAGCCGACATAAGCCGTTCATACCCAGAAGGCAAACTCACAGACTGGCATGCAACAGGAAAATAATACAAATATACATGAGATGCCGTGTGGCTTCAAGGACGAGCATAGTCGCACAGCGGCGTCCGTGTTCGAATCATGTGACAGACATACAAAAAATGCCCTGGTAACAAAGGGTACAATTACTAAGAATTTTTAATCAATATATGTATGTACTATGTATATAAAAAAGTTCAACCTGACTGACTGACTCACTGGTGACATGTGGGCAGCCCAAATGGTAGAAGCTAAAAGCCTGCAATTTTTACAGTACTTTCTTATTATAAAGTTAGGTGGAACTGTTGAAAAAAAAAATGGTTAAATATGTATCGGGAAGTCTATGTAATTCTACTTGAATCTCAGTATGCGCCAAGTACTGTATAACAACGTAAAAGTGCAAAAGAGATAAAAAAAAACTGTCTCTCGCTCTGTCGGCCTTCAAACTTATAAGTGCGACTGAAATCGCCATATTGCTTATTGCTTCTTACACTTTGCCTAGCTTTGCTATCGTCTACGGTAGATTACGCCCAGCTACTGGAGTCAATTTTTGTTTTTACTCCCTGTACCCATAAAATGGGTAAAAAGGGGGTATTGGATTTGTGCAAAAGTATGTAACAGGCAGAAGGAGACATCTCCGACCCTATAAGGTATATATATTCTTGATCAGTATCAAAAGAGATTTCGATTTGGCCATGTCCGTCTGTCTGTCCGTCTGTCCGTCTGTCTGTCCGTATGTATGAACGCAAGGATCTCAGCAACTATAAGAGCTAGAGACACCAAATTTGGAATGTAGGTTCGTGTATAGCGGGAGCAGGTCAAGTTTGTTTCTGATCTCAGATATCTTACCCCGTTCCTCCGCAAATCGATCAAAACGTTTTACAGCCACAGTTTTAAAGATAGAGCTTTGGGATTTGGCATGTACACTACCTCGGTCACTCTTAATCTACTGTCCAAATTTCAAGTCGATCGGATAATAAACACGGAAGTTATCCAACGAACAAGATTCAGTACTGGAGCGAGGGGGGGAAGAAGAAGCACAGCCACGACTTAAAATGCCTTGCGTAAGCTGTGGCTCGCGTGTGTGTGTGTATGCTTTGTGTATGTGTGCGTGCATGTGTAAGTGACGAACATATGATTGGAAGTTTTAGAACTGGGTACAGGGAGTTTCGTAGTCGGGTATACTCGACTAGAGCATTCTTACTTGTTTTAATCATTTAAGTTCACTTATTCATTGTGTACTTTTTACTCCCTGTACCCATAAAATGGGTAAAAAGGGGGTATTGGATTTGTGCAAAAGTATGTAACAGGCAGAAGGAGACATCTCCGACCCTATAAAGTATATATATTCTTGATCAGTATCAAAAGAGATTTCGATTTGGCCATGTCCGTCTGTCTGTCCGTATGTATGAACGCAAGGATCTCAGCAACTATAAGAGCTAGAGACACCAAATTTGGAATGTAGGTTCGTGTATAGCGGGAGCAGGTCAAGTTTGTTTCTGATCTCAGATATCTTACCCCGTTCCCCCGCAAATCGATCAAAACGTTTTACAGCCACAGTTTTAAAGATAGAGCTTTGGGATTTGGCATGTACACTACCTCGGTTACTCTTAATCTACTGTCCAAATTTCAAGTCGATCGGATAATAAACACGGAAGTTATTCAACGAACAAGATTCAGTACAGGAGCGAGGGGGGAAGAAGAAGCACAGCCACGACTTAAAATGCCCCAGCGGGATATTTCGCGATTACTTCATCGATTCCAACTCGCTTACTTGTAAGCGGTAAGCGCTTCCTTGCCTATGTAAACGCTGATTACATCGTAGCTTATTTTTGTATGAGCATGGCCGCAAATCTCAGCAGGCGCGTCCACAATGCTGCTTACTGTGAACAAAAAAGTAAGCGCTTACAAGCCCGCTGCTTTTTTCAAAAAAAGTAAGCTGTGTTGTGTTTGATTACATTGCTGTCCACATTGTAGATTACTTTTACAAAAATGTGAGCACTGTTTTCATTGCATATATCATTGATTACTTCAGCTGAAAAGTGGTACCCCTTTTCATCGCTTACATCGTAGTATAATTTAACTGGAAAGTAAGGTGCATTGTGGGTAAATAATTTTTTAAATAATAAAACGATTTCTAATTCATTTTCATTTTCACAATTCTTCAAATTTATTATCATTATTTTTAAAAGTAAACTATTTACTTAAATTTAACTTAAAATATTTTCGCAAATGTTCAATTTTATTCTTTATTATAAAATTTCTAAATATCAATATTAAGGGGTTTCAGTGTTATTTTTTGTTTGGGTTTTTTTCTTGTCATCGTAGGTTTTTTTATGGTGCCGGTTCTTGTGGGCACGGAATGCAGCACGAATCTCAGCAATATATTCCACTTCGGTATATCCATATTGCTTTTGAACTTCTGTAAATATATATTATAAAAAAATTATGTTATAAGCTGTGAAATTTCAAATTATTGTTATTGACAACTTACCTAATATGGCCTTGTTTATATTTGTAAATTGTTTGAAGCTCTGCTTTTTATTAACGCCATCATAATTAAATTGTAAAAGCAAGTCTTTTCCAAAAAGCCGGTGAAAATTTTTGCAAATCGGCACCCTTAGGCCACCGGGATGCAAGATTTGCTGGATAGTTGCTTTCTGCAAATAATTGACAATTATATAAGTGCATAGGGATACAATTTTGAAATATACTTACATATATGTTCTTTTCATCTGCCATTTCCAAATCAATCTTTTTAAAATCATCCAGCGTCATAATTGGGAAATGTTGAATTCTCGTAACTTCAGATTTGGTCACCAACTGGTTCAGGATGGCTAAAATCTTATTTTGAGTGTGTTGAATTGAATCCATTTGTATTTGCATTTTGTCTAACTTCTCCTCAATTTTTGTATTTGTATTTGTCTCTTGAAATTCCGTTGTCGTTGCCTTAAACATTTTCTTCTTTCGAAAAAGTGCGTTAAATTGTGTGCAGTATAGGTATAAATACGTATTTGTCATTCGACGGCAAGCGTAAATATTTATATAATATTTCTGTAATACTAAAATCTCCTCAATTTCTGACAGCTTTTGAGAAGTTTCCAGAATTCCCAATTGCTTTGAGCATAATGGCTCTGTAAAAAATGGGTCTAATTCCAAATACCTTCTACCTTTCACAAAAAGCCTGTCTTGAATGATACAAAAGTTTTCTACTTTGAAAGGTGTTAAAGGCCTAACACAGCAGCTATTGTTTGGGCTCTCCATTGTCAGAATGAAACTTTCATGTTGATATTTCATTATTTCCCCACTGCAGTTTCTAACAATTTGTTCTTGTGCCATTGGTTTTTTAATAACTCTTTTAGAGTGTTTTCTGTTTAATTGTTCCAGGACTTTGCTGGGATTCCTAATGTTCTTTTTTAAAACTTGCATAAAGTTTTCGAATCTATATGCAGAAAACTCTTGCATAAATCCGGACTCACGCACAGATTCACAAATATGCAACATGTTGTGTACATTATAGGATACATTTTTCTCACCATAGAGCAATGGAAAATGATCAACAAAATGCTGAAAAATATTCTGACAGACATCAATGTTAACTTTATAGTCCTTTTTATTTAACAGTAATCGGTAGCCACAGGTCAGTAGCAAGAAATGGTAGTAGTGATCTTTTGGAACTATGTCTTTTAGTATAACCATTCCTGTGTATGCACCGAAAAGCCTAAACTCTGTTGCTTTAAAATATTTCAAGTCTTCGAAACTTCTTGGTTTTCTGGCAAACTCGGTAGGAATGCATGGCACTAAAGACAACATTCTGCTGTTTAAAATCGTTTTTATGGAACTATTGATCCTAAAGTTTATAGCTTCATTGGAGTACAAAAGATTCACAATTTTTCGAATTATTCCCAGATCAATTAAGTGCATAGGATCTAACGGAAATTGTGTTATCATTTGTACTCCAATTGTTTCCAGATCCACTTTATTCTGGATAAAGAATGGCTGATGTTGGTTTGGGTATGCTCTCTTGATATAATTATCATCAGTGAATGCAGTTTCTGCCCTTAAAGAAAAGCTAATATTGTTTCCAACCCGATGACCTACTTGGTGGCATTTCATACAGCCGTTATATGACGTGTGTCCTTTTAAGCCACAAACCATGGACTTAGCTGGTGTGTCACAAATAAATAGGCCTAATTTAAACTCAATAGTTTTGGTGCCCACTTTTATACCAAACTCCTGCAAAGTTTTGACTTCTTCGACGAAGTCATGTAAATATGTATTTACATTAATCGGTTTTTTCCTACCAAAATATGTGCCTATAAGAAAAACATTCTCTCCAATATTCAAAAAGTTTCCCAAAATTGGACATAAGCTAGTATGCGAACTTTTAAATAAAGGAAGTCCATTAATGCCAATATTTAAAATTAATTGACTCTGCCCCAAATTGTCGAACAAGTGCCTGTTATTGTTTACAAATGTTTGAATTCCAATATGTATATATTGACCAGAAGCTACACTTCTTATCGTCGCTTTTTCACCAAAGTCAAGCAAAGTATTAAGAGACAACGGAACAGCATGCCCTTCCTCTTTGAAAATTTTTAGCACATCTTCGACGCAAGCTCTTTGTCGGATTGTGTTTATGGTACCAATTGCTTAGTTTTTCCAAAATTGAGGGAGAATTATCAGTTGCCATATTGGTAGGATCGATATCAATTGGATCTGCTTCCAAATTAACATCATAATCAGCATCAATATTATTAACATTAGGTCCAGTAGAATTTGTAGTGTTGTGTTGTTGTTTTATCATTTGCTTGCGCTCGATGACAGCCAAGCGCAAATGTCTCTCACTGAAGACTGCCTTCTTCATAGCCTAATAATGACACCCTACGATAGGATATAAGCACTTATAATATAAATATTACTTACCTTTATAAATTTGCCAAAACTCAAGCACAAAATTAAAAAAACACTTAAAAGCGCGTGGTTTCACTTCAAACGAATGCAGCAAAGTAAAGAGAAGATTTCACTAAGGCGCACGAACGCATTAATAACAAAGCAAATTGTGACAAAATGCATAACTGTAATTGTCATCTTCTTTGTGTTCTGAATTTTGTTTTTGTTCTAGCACGAAAGACATACATGTTTTTGATTTCTCTTTAACTTCTTTTTTTTACTTATTTGCACTATTTTGGTGTACATGCATGGCACCTTACAATTCTGACGGTTAAGCAGCGCAGTATTCATCAAGTCGCCAGACACCTTACAATTCTGACGGTTAAGCAGCGCAGTATTCATCAAGTCGTCAGACACCACACAATTCTGACGGTTTAGCATCGGTAATTTCATCAATGCACACAAAACTGACGGAAAGCATTGCTTCTTTCATCAATTACCAAACGGAGCGCTCGGGCGATTTCCCGTTGGGGCCTTGCGTACGCTGCACTATAGGTAATTTGGACACTTTTTCGGATATAAATTAATAACTCGAGAACGAAGAAAGATTTTTTGGTTTGGTTTTTTGCATTGGGCTTATAATATCAATTAACAATTGGAATTGAAAAATGGGCGTGGCACCGCATTTATTGTTAATTTCACGATATGCAAATTTTTTGTTTTTCGAGCAATCTATTCCAAACTTTCAGGTTTGGAGTGTTGTTGTGCTACTAAATTAAAATTATTAACCAACATAAAGTACAAACCACACTGATCACTATTCATTATAAATTGCATTCACTAATATCAATTTGAAAGAACTTGAGCCACTCAAACTTCACCAAATTTGTTGCAAAATTTATGAGCACTTGGTTTTCGTTTGGAGCAGCTGTTTTAACAGCTGTTATCTTAACAGCAGAATGCAATGTTAACATTTCTGGTATGCAACATTGTGGTTTGAGGTATTCTTAATAGATTACCAACAAGAGTTAGTTAATTTAAATACTTTGAAAAAATGACTTTATATCCGAAAAAGTGTCGAAATTACCTATAGTGCGCTGTGGCTCGCGTGTGTGTGTGTATGCTTTGTGTATGTGTGCGTGCATGTGTAAGAGACGAACATATGATTGGAAGTTTTAGAACTGGGTACAGGGAGTTTCGTAGTCGGGTATACTCGACTAGAGCATTCTTACTTGTTTAGTTATTAAAATGTGAATGCTGCTGGGCAGATTTATTACAAATTCACATTTTTACTCCCTGTACCCATAAAATGGGTAAAAAGGGGGTATTGGATTTGTGCAAAAGTATGTAACAGGCAGAAGGAGACATCTCCGACCCTATAAAGTATATATATTCTTGATCAGCATCAAAAGAGATGACGATTTGGACATGTCCGTCCGTCCGTCTGTCCGTCCGTATATATGAACGCAAGGATCTCAGCAACCATATGAGCTAGAGACACCTAATTTGGAATGTAGGTTCGTGTATAGTAGGCGCAGGTCAAGTTTATTTTGGATCCGAGATATTCCCCCCCATTTCAATAAAAACGTTTTACAGTAACAATTTTCAAGATATAGCGTTGGGACTTGGAATGTATAATACTTTAGTCACTCTTAATCTTCTGTCCAAATTTCAAGTTGATCGGATAATAAACACGGAAGTTATTCAACAAACAAGTTTCAGTACTGCAGCCCGGGGGGAAAGTGGATCAGACAGATGAGAAGTGAATATCTCGATATGGCTGCAAAGCGCAGCTTCAAAGTGAATTTTACAGTGGATGCACCTTATATTTCCCAACTTGTTTTAGCTTAAAAACAAGTAAGAATGCTCTAGTCGAGTATACCCGACTACGAAACTCCCTGTACCTAGGTCTAAAACTTACAATCATATGTTCGTCTCTTACACATGCACGCACACATACACAAAGCCGCACATACGCGAGCCACAGCGTACGCAAGGCATTTTAAGTCGTGGCTGTGCTTCTTCTTCCCCCCCTCGCTTAAGTACTGAATATTGTTCGTTGCATAACTTCCCTGTTTATTATCTGATCGACTTGAAATTCGGACAGTAGATTAAGAGTGACCGAAGTAGTGTACATGCCAAATCCCAAAGCTATATCTATAAAACTGTGGCTGTAAAACGTTTTGATCGATTTGCGGGGGAACGGGGTAAGATATCAGAGATCAAAAACAAACTTGACCTGCTCCCGCTATACACGAACCTACATTCCAAATTTGGTGTCTCTAGCTCTTTTAGTTGCTGAGATCCTTGCGTTCATACATACGGACAGACAGACGGACATGGCCAAATCGAAATCTCTTTTGATACTGATCAAGAATATATATACTTTATAGGGTCGGAGATGTCTCCTTCTGCCTGTTACATACTTTTGCACAAATCCAATACCCCCTTTTTACTCATTTTATGGGTACAGGGAGTAATAATGAAACCGATGCTTGATCAGTGCATTTTAGTTAAAGTGGATCGGACAGATGAGAAGTGAATATCGCGATACCACGATGTGGCATTCTGCCACATTTAGGGCAGTCGGCAGCTACCATAGCGTGTGAGTACGGTACGGCAGTCTACCACATAAATTTTGTCATTGAGATACGTGCTCACACGATATGTCAAATCAAAGATTTCTATGGTAGAAACGTGCCATACGAGTTTAGATGTTAAAATATTTAATATATTTTTTTACTCCCTGTACCCATAAAATGGGTAAAAGGGGGTATTGGATTTGTGCAAATGTCCGTCTGTCTGTCCGTATGTATGAACGCAAGGATCTCAGCAACTATAAAAGCTAGAGACACCAAATTTGAAATGTAGGTTCGTGTATAGCGGGAGCAGGTCAAATTTGTTTCTGATCTCAGATAACTCCTCCTGTTCCCCCGCAATTCGATCAAAACGTTTTACAGCCACAGTTTTAAAGATATAGCTTTGGGATTTGGCATGTTCAATACTTTATTCACTCTTAATATACTGTCCAAATTTCAAGTCGATCGGATAACAAACACGGAAGTTATTCAACGAACAAGATTCAGTACTGGAGCGAGGGGGGGAAGAAGAAGCACAGCCACGACTTAAAATGCCTCGCGTACGCTGTGGCTCGCGTGTGTGCGGCTTTGTGTATGTGTGCGTGCATGTGTTAGTGAACGAACATATGATTGGAAGTCTTATACGTGGGTACGGGGAGTTTTGTAGTCGGGTATACTCGACTATAGCATTCTTACTTGTTATGGTTCGATTAGCGATGTTTAATTTTTACTCCCTGTACCCATAAAATGGGTAAAAAGGGGGTATTGGATTTGTGCAAAAGTATGTAACAGGCAGAAGGAGACGTCTCCGACCCTATAAAGTATATATATTCTTGATCAGTATCAAAAGAGATTTCGATTTGGCCATGTCCGTCTGTCTGTCCGTCTGTCTGTCCGTATGTATGAACGCAAGGATCTCAGCAACTATAAGAGCTAGAGACACCAAATTTGGAATGTAGGTTCGTGTATAGCGGGAGCAGGTCAAGTTTGTTTCTGATCTCTGATATCTTACCCCGTTCTCCCGCAAATCGATCAAAACGTTTTACAGCCACAGTTTTAAAGATAGAGCTTTGGGATTTGGCATGTACACTACCTCGGTTACTCTTAATCTACTGTTCAAATTTCAAGTCGATCGGATAATAAACACGGAAGTTATTCAACGAACAAGATTCAGTACAGGAGCGAGGGGGGAAGAAGAAGCACAGCCACGACTTAAAATGCCTTGCGTACGCTGTGGCTCGCGTGTGTGTGTGCGGCTTTGTGTATGTGTGCGTGCATGTGTAAGAGACGAACACATGATTGGAAGTTGTAGACCTGGGTACAGGGAGTTTCGTAGTCGGGTATACTCGACTAGAGCATTCTTACTTGTTTACTTTTGCCTTAGTACCAACATGTAATAGGTTGGCTGCCAAATTTGAGATTTGAATTTTTGCTGACAGCGGTGCACATTTCCGCAGTGCACCGGACTTACGCAAATAGAATGCAATAAGTGTAGGGTTGCGCTTTAACAATGGAAATAATTGTTTCAAAACTTTTCACTTCAATTAAGTACAGACTTTTTACCACCCGTCGCCACGTGCGAGAACTGGGGGTCAAAGTCCACTCATTTGACTAGATAGATTATTTGTTTAGTTAGATCGGCTTCAAAGTCATTGTCACAGCCCTACACAACAAATTATTAGGCATCTGACTCAACTATTTGGTTTCCACGGGACGGAAAATCTTTATTCTCACTATTTATCTTTATTTTTGTGTATTTCTTACGGTTGACAAAAGTAGTCCAATTTAAGATAATGCATTTTTATCTAAGTATTTGTAATATAATTCATTTGAATTCAACCAAATTCGGCCAGCTTTATTTAAAAAACAACTAAGAACGTAGCAGTCGGACGCACCCGACTACAGCATACTCTGTTCCCAGTCCTGTATAATTTGGTTATTTGTGTGTTCAGAAAGAGACGCGTAAAAAACAGTAGTCTGAATGTCAAATTTGATGACTCTACCTGTACAGGTGTGGGAGAAAAATTGAATTGATATACACCAACATGTGCACCAAGTTTGGTTGCTCTAGCTTCAAGGGTGTGAAAGAGAATTGCGTTCATACGAACAGATGGACATTTCGTAAACCCAATATACGCTTTTTACCTTCGAGAACAGTTGTAATGATTTGGTGTCTTTGCTATCTTTTCATACAGGAACTCAATTCTCTGCTGATATTCCTATTGGAGCTGTTTTACATGGTGTACGATATCTTTAAAAACACAAAAGTTTTTCATACAGCAGTTAAATTCTCTGCTGATTCCTATTGCAGCTATATGATATAGTGCTTTGATCTTAAACAATTTCGGTCAGCTGCTATAAAATATATTCAAACTTAGATTATTTAACTTTGGGTAAGTTTTCATACATTATCGCAAGTTTTGTCCGATCGTTTTAAAAATAAGAGCCTTTTATAGCCAAAATTAATAAAATAAATAGAATATTTATAATGAAATGCGTTGTATAAGTTTTTATAAAAACAAAATATAACTTTGATAACTCATTGACAAGAACGCTTTTGTCCACATGATTAAAGATATTGAAATTCATGAGCTTCTTGTTTTGGCTATACCTTATTTCATTAATAAGATGTGAATTTTAGAAAAGTTAAAGTGAGATGGCCCCATTGTGGGCCGATACGTTTCAGCCTGGCACAGTTCAGTCTAGTTGGAGTATGATGTCTATTTAAAGAAGCGCCTTTTTTCTTTCAATTTAAGAAGGTAATTTAACATACATACATACTTCGACATACATACTTACGCCTCTGGATCTGACTGTATCTGTATCTGTGTACACTTCAAACTATACGCTACTATTGAAAAAAAGTTTGTGCTCTAAAACGCTTGCCAGACATTTACGACCACCTGTCCCAAAGGTCATCAGCGCTCTTAAGAAAGTCAAACTGAGCACTTGGCACATATAGAACACAGCAAAACCAATAAACTGTTGATATTAAATTGATCCATGATAATTGTTCATTTGTTTATTGGTAACGTGAGCTGATTTTAATTTCCATTTGTTACAGAATTGTACTTAAAGAGTCTGACGAGACAATTGACAGTGATATACGAAATATTTCCTTTGGGAAATAACTTTAAGACTACTTGGATTTAAATTGTAAGAATTATTGGGTTAGCTCATAACACAAGTTAGCAAGGCCTAATTAGTTGATTCGACTGCGAAAGAAAATAATGTGTATATAATATGTATGTATAATATTAAATATGTGTCAAATTAAGTTTTGTGTAGATCTTTGAAATTGAGTTTGAAGCCTATTGGATGGTAAACAAAATAGTGTCATACATCAGTTTACCGTAATTTTCCACGCTTGTGGGTGAAATTTTCCAAAGTTCCGTCTTTGTGTGCACGTTCATCATAGATGGAACCTACTGAGAAAATTACAGCATCGGAGCTCTCACGGCATGGGCTGTGTGATGATTGCCAATCAGTCAGGACGAACTCTCTTATATACATATATAGATAAAGTGACATTAGTCTGTGACATTCTGTGACATTCTTTCAGATGAGTTGGAGATGTCTATGTCTGCATGGTACATACAATTCCACATATTTTATACCCCCCTTTTTAGCCATAGTATGGGTACAGGGAATAAAAAGTGAAACAAAGTCAACATGCCGAGGTGTACATATACATAGTTGCCAATAATTAGGTAGATCTCATGAACAAATGGTGTGTGAAATGTATTTTGCGGCAATTGCCAAGCAGCTTAAAAGTGGACACCATTTTGAAAGTTTTCTGGCCATCAGACGTAAATGTCAAAATGTTTTTGTTGTAAAATTGACTAGAATTGTCTTGACATTTCATAAATTGAGGATATACACCAACATGTGTACCAAGTTTGGTTGCTCTAGCTTTAAGGGTGTGGAATAAAATTGCGTTCATACGGACATTTCGCAAACCCAATATACTCTTTTTCCCTTCGGGAACGGAGTAGAAAAAGTGAACAATATGGCAAATAAAGTCCAAATTTGAAGGGTCGAAGAAGCACAGCCACGACTTAAAGTGCCACCCCCATGGGCAGAAAGTGGGGTCTCAAGTTTGTATGGGCAAAAGTCCAATATTAATCCGATCACCTTCAAATTAATTTTTAAAGCTCTTCACGTAAAATAATTCGACACGTGTATCAGCGATTTTAGGAAACTTAGCCCCATGGTCGGAAAATCGATGGAAAACTCTGGCATTCGACATTTTTAACTTTTATGAGATTGGCTTCAAACTTATTTTCATGGCTCTTTCCAAATACATAATAGGCGTGGTGTCCAAGGATTTTGAAAAACCTACCCCCAAGGTCGGAAAATTTGCGAAAACTGCTGTATAAAACTTTTTTTTGATTACCGGCCGATTTATTTCAAACTCATTTTCAAACTTCTATTTATCATCCAATTATTTTAAACCTCACATTAAATAATTCGTCACATGTGCTACCGATTTTGAAGAATGTACGGCCACGGTATAAACTAGTAAGAATGCTCTAGTCGAGTATACCCGACTACGAAACTCCCTGTACGCAGGTCTAAAACTTCTAATCATATGTTCGTCTCTTACACATAAACGCACACATACACAAAGCCGCACACACAACCCTGCAGTTCTGACGCGGGCCACTGACTCGCCAGGCTAGCCCACTGGCTAGCCCACGCTGACTAGTTAACGGGTCAATCCATGTTGGTGCAGAGAAATACACTGCAACGGTCACATGGGTAGCCTGGGCTAGGCTCACAATGGCCAAAGCAAAATCAATGCCACTAGTTGGCCCTCGGCTGATGCATAGGCGGTGCATGGTGGCCCACGGTTGGTCCACGGCTGTTGCATAGGCTGATGCATGGGCATAAATAGACACGAAGAGATGATGCAAAAAGCTAAATCTATTGGGTTTGTTGTTTGTGCAATTTTTATCCCACAAAAAACAAGAGTGCTTGTTGTTTCTGTAATTTTCATTCTCTTGCTCTATTCTTCGTTTTTACTCCCTGTACCCATAAAATGGGTAAAAAGGGGGTATTGGATTTGTGCAAAAGTATGTAACAGGCAGAAGGAGACATCTCCGACCCTATAAAGTATATATATTCTTGATCAGCATCAAAAGAGATTTCGATTTGGCCATGTCCGTCTGTCTGTCCGTCCGTATGTATGAACGCAACGATCTCAGCAACTATAAGAGCTAGAGACACCAAATTTGGAATGTAGGCTCGTGTATAGCAGGCGCAGGTCAAGTTTATTTCTGATCTCAGATATCTCCCCCCGTTCCTCGCAAATCGATCAAAACGTTTTACAGCCACAGTTTTAAAGATATCGCTCTGGGATTTGGCATTTACACTACTTCGGCCACTCTTAATCTACTGTGCAAATTTCAAGTCGATCGGATAATAAACACGGAAGTTATTCAACAAACAAGATTCAGTACTGGAGCGAGGGGGGAAGAACAAGCACAGCCACGACTTAAAATGCCTTGCGTACGCTTTGGCTGGCGTGTGTGTATGTGTGTGTACGTGTGCGTGCATGTGTAAGAGACGAACATATGATTAGAAGTTTTAGACCTGCGTACAGGGAGTTTCGTAGTCGGGTATACTCGACTAGAGCATTCTTACTTGTTTCTATCATTGTTTTCGGGCACGCGCCACACCGTTTGTCGTCCGTCATTCTTTTTGCGCGAGTGGAACGAGTAAGTTAAGTGAAAATTTCAGAGCAATTAAAAGTGCATGTTTTTACAAAACATGTGTGTACATATAATTATACATATATACATAAATATATTGTGCTTGTTTAGAGATATCTTGTGGTTGTTTAGAGAAAAAGGCATTGCAATCTGTTCAAGGCTGCGCCTTTTTATTCTTAAACATTTTTATGGCGCAATCATCGGTAAGTATTAATGCACAAAAGTTTTTGGCATTACTAATAAAACTCAATTTTAAATATTACATTTATATTTACTTATGTATATTTTCAGAATCAATTCAAACCTTTTGCTTGTCAGGATCAGCAGAAGAGCAACTGCGCTAATAAATCGCTTGAAGTTTGTATATTTAGTATAGTTGTTAATTTGTAAATATAAGTATTGAAGAGGCAATTTTTGTTATTATTTGAAATTCAATCAACGTGGGTCTGTCCATAGACTAATCCGCGTGGGTCAACCCATAGACTAGCTTACGCGAGTCAACCCACAGACAGGTCCAAGTGGGTCAACCCATAGACTGACCTATGCTGTTGCAACGCCGGACCGAGACGTCAGTTCCAATGACATCGTGTGTAAAAATGGTATAGGATTTTACATTTAGACGGGTCGACCCGTGGGCCAGTACTAGCTCGTTTCGGTTAGTCAGATGGATAGTCACGGGTCAACCCACAGAACTGCAGGGAAGCGACAGCAAGGCGACAGCGCACTATAGGTAATTTGGACACTTTTTTTGGATATAAATTAATAACTCGAAAACGAATAAAGATTTTTTGGTTTGGTTTTTTGCATTGGGATTATAATATCAATTAACAATTGGAATTGAAAAATGAGCGTTGCACCGCCTTTATTGTTAATTTCACGATATGCAAATTTTTTGTTTTTCGAGCAATCTATTCCAAACTTTCAGGTTTGGAGTGTTGTTGTGCTACTAAATTTCTGGTAAAATATTATTCAAATCGGACAACTACATCATATAGAAATAATAGGAATTATCGGACGAAAACAAATTTTGTATAAAAATCTTGTTGTTTTCAATACATCGGAGCCAAACTCACCAGATATGATTGAAATTCGGCTTCTGACAATAAGTCATCATTTGACTACTATATCGTATCGATCTTATAGGAACAATCAGTAAAATTGCAACTTTTTCTAGCATAAATTTATAAAGCTGACTGTCATTGCTTAGATACAGGTTATGTGCTAGAAAGTTAAATTTTAGAAAGAATCGGAAAAAGTAGGATCTAAAATTAACTGTTACGTGTTCACAATTAATTAAACTACAAAATGTATATAGTCACTTGGTGGACAAGTGTGGACAAACTTTTAAAACTCTTCCCAAAGATAAAGTTTTGAAAAAAAACCAAATATTTTTGGGACGTCTCTTTATTGACACTTACAGTAGACAACACGCACAATACAAACAGGATAGATTAACCAACATAAAGTACAAACCACACTGATCACTATTCATTATAAATTGCATTCAATAATATAAATTTGAAAGAAACTTCACCAAATTTTTTGCACAATTTATGAGCATGTGGTTTTCGTTTGGAGCAGCTGTTTTAACAGCTGTTATCTTAACAGCAGAGTGCAATGTCAACATTTCTGGTATGCAACATTGTGGTTTGGGGTATTCCTAATAGATTACCAACAAGAGTTAGTTAATTTAAATACTTTTAAAAAATGACTTTATATCCGAAAAAGTGTCCAAATTACCTATAGTGCAGCGCAAGCAAGGCATTTTAAGTCGTGGCTGTGCTGCTTCTTCCCCCCTCGCTACAGTACTGAATCTTGTTCGTTGAATTACTTCCGTGTTTATTATCTGATCGACTTGGACAGTATATTAAGAGTGACCAAAGTATTGTACATGCCAAATACCAAAGCTATATCTTTAAAACTGTGGCTGTAAAACGTTTTGATCGATTTGCGGGGGAACGGGGTAAGATATCAGAGATTGGAAACAAACTTGAGCTGCGTATGGTATACAGGAACCTACATTCCAAATTTGGTGTTTCTAGCTCTTATAGTTGCTGAGATCGACGCGTTCATCCGGACAGACAGACAGACGGACAGACAGACGGACATGGCCAAATCGAAATCTCTTTTGATACTGATCAAGAATATATATACTTTATAGGGTCGGAGATGTCTCCTTCTGCCTGTTACATACTTTTGCACAAATCCAATACCCCCTTTTTACCCATTTTATGGGTACAGGGAGTAACAACCCATTTATCACCCGTCGGAACTCAAATAATACTAGCTGTAAATGAATTCGCGAAAATTGGCTAGATATAAATAACATATTAACTGACTCGAATGAACATAATAGATGAATTGACATAAATATTAACACACTTAATTCAATAGTCGAATTGTGCAAGAACTTTGAAATTATTTTTAAGGAAATGCAAACTTATTGTTCTGCCTCTCTATGCTTTATAAAGTAAGCTATTTATAAAGTAATCAATCTATGTGAGATGAATACCGCAGATACTCTAGCCATTTCAATATTGATAGAAAATGTTAGACACAATGTTCGTGCAATTTGGGAAAATAATTTATCTATGTATATGGGGAAAGTAGCACTTTTTATATCCACCAGCGATAAATATGGAATTAAGTGATTTAACTGAAATACGGAATGTTTTCATTTCCGAAATAGAAAAAAATTCTACTGTAGTGATCACAAATTCTTTAAAACCAATTCCGCAAAATTTTGATAATATACCAGCATCACCTAGTTCAGAAATTTTAATTTGTTCTACCGCTACTGATCTTGACTCTTATAAGCTTAAAAATGCATTTTTTTTGCTACTTAAAAAATAAATGTTCAAATGTTAAAGAAACACCATTAGAAGAAGGTCAAAAATATTGCAAGGAAAAAGTACCCATAACAGTAGACTTCGAAGTCGTGGAATGGTGGAAAAATAATGAAAAATATTATCCACAATTGTCAAAATTTGCATCACAAATACATTTAATGCCCGAAAGTAGTGCAGTAGCAGAAAGAAGTTTTTCTCTTGCCGAGAATATTATAACAGAGAATCGGAACAGATAAGTCGCTAATTCTGTTGATCCTTTACTATTTCAGCATTCATTCTACATATAAATATCAAAACGTAATAAAATTATATATATTTTTTACTTTATACATATTAATCATTATGACGTTATTGCTTTATTTTAAATTTATTATAGCCACAAAATGGAGCTATCGTTTTGTTTTAAATTTATTATTATAATTTTATTATTAAATAAACTCACAAATTTGATTGAAGATTTCTTATTGTTATTATTATGATTTTTATCAAAGTCAACATCTACGCAACGATCGCATCAACAGAAAATACATGTCAGACAAGTCCAAAAAGCACAAGCAACAAATTAGTTGTTCACTCAGTCTCCAAGTACCAAAAACTCATAATCATTTTAGGGGTTGTTTTTCTACACACACATTTTGTGCTGTGCTTGCTTTTATATACATACATACATACATATGTATGTATGTATGTCGAAAATATATCCACTCAGAATGTGACGCACACTTCAGGCACCGCATATGAAGGTGCAGAAAAAGAAACGAGTAAAAAAACAGCGCATCAATTTTTGTTGCGGTGTTTCAATACTCATGTATGAAAATGATATTGTACAAACGCGGTACACTAGTAGTTGCGGTGGAACGCTGAAGATCTCTGATTACATACTGATATTGTTGTATTTGGTAAAGTTGTTGGTCTTGCAGGCACTTCTCCACGCCTTATATATGTCAATGAATATTTATAAATAAATTTGTATCGATTTTTGATTATTTTTATTAAATAATAAATACATCATATGTATGTATATACACTCTGCTTATGCGCTTTGTGTGCGCCCTCCTCAGTTTTAAATGGCCAATCATTGTGGTTGCTTGAAAAATTTCCTATCAGCTGACCAACTGAAATTTAAGACCAAAATGTAATAAAAGAGTTCTGCAATTGTTTGAGATGTTTCAACCGCTTAAATCTATTCAAATTCAATTTATATTTTTGTGCGTTTTTTATTTATTTGTTCACCCGAAAAGCAGGTTACAAAATTTCTCTCGATACATACATATTCCCGTTTGCTAAATGTCAGCCATTTTGTTTTAGTTATGCGGCTGTCCAAGTAACCCTTCAGCTTTTCCACGCCTACTTCCACAAAACTCTTTGCCAACTCATCCTCTACAGGTAGCTAAAACGCTTTGCTGTGTACCTCGCAATAATATTGAAAATTTATTTATGGCCAAATACGGTACACTGCACCTGTTTGGTGCGGGTTGCGGCTGTGCTGTTGTTGTTGTTATTATATTGTTGTCCGTTGTCAACACTCTTTTATCTGTGTGTATGTGTTTGTGTATACGCAAAAATTGTTTGCTGTTGTTGTAGTATCTGACATGTAAAAATGATTGAGTGCTTGAACTCAACTTTTGTTTTGGCATCCTTTCCAGCGCCATACCACAGTAGCGCGTCTGTCCAATGAACATTAAAGCGTCGTAAATGGTATGAAACGGGAAACAGACTACAGACAGAATAGGAAATTGCTTAAAGTTTCTGAAAACGTTAAAAAATATTTACTTCATGGAAGTATAGTAACAGGTTGAAGAACGCACTACAAATCAGGGATCGAAAATAAACTGAACAGTTAACGAACCAATCACACATTGTGAAAAAGTATTTAGTGTTCTGTTATGGTTCGAGCGAGCCAAACAGTACACAAAACGTTCCAATTCCTATTGATCACAAACTACATATATACAGTATGTCAATTAATTGTTTGCAAAATTAAATAAGTCACACAATTTCAACATTGACATAATTATTTGTTAGGAAAGGCACTTGTTTTCATGTTCAGTCCTTCACACTATTTTTCATGCATGTTAGCATACATACAATAAAATAATTAACAAACGCAATAAAAATAGAAACAGAAACATAAGACAAGTAAAAATGCTATAGTCGAATATACCCGACTACAAAACTGCCTGTACCCGGTCGAAAATTTCCGATCGCATCTTCGTACAATTAAGCATAGACACACACATACACAAAGACGCACACACACAAGCGACAGCAAGGCGACAGCGCAAGCGAGGCCTTTTAAGTGGTGGCTGTGCTGCTGTGTGCTCCAGTACTGAATCTTGTTCGTTGAATAACTTCCGCGTTTATTATCCGGTCGGCTTCAAATTTGGACAGTAGATTAAGAGTGACTGAAGTAGTGTACATGCCAAATCCCAAAGCTATGTATATCTTGAAAACTGTTACTGTAAAACAATTTCTATAAAATAGCGGGGGAATGGGGGGAATATCTCGAATTCAAAATAAAGAGAAAGAGAATGAAAGTTTCTAGAATTTCTGATCAGAACTGAAAAACTAATTTCGCTGATTAACTCAGAAGAATCAATTTCCCCATTAATTAGATTGTGTAAGAAAATTACACCACGCATGGTTCTACGATCAGAAAGAAAAGGAAATCTTCCTTAGAAAAAGTCTACTACGATGAGAAGGCAAGCGAGTATTAGGATTCCAGTTTTGTTATAAAAACTGATAGATAATTTTTATCTATATATATAAAAGAGTTCGTGCTGACTGACTGATTGGCAATCATCGCACAGCCCAAACCATAAGAGCTGGGATGCTGAAATTTTCACGGGATTTTGGAAAATTCCACCCACAAGCGTGGAAAATCGCGGAAAACTGTTGTATGAGACTTTTTTGTTTACCATCCAATCAGCTTCAAAATCATTTTCAGAGATCTACACAAAAATTAATTTGACACATATTTCATCGATTTTGGAAAATCCACCCCCATGGGTGGAAAATGGGGGTCTCAAGGTTGTATGGGCGAAAGTCTAATTTTAGTCCGATCACCTTCAAATTCATTTTTAAAGCTCTTCACATTAAATAATTTGACACGTGTATCAGCGATTTTGGGAAATTCAGCTCCATGGTCGGAAAATTGGTGGAAAAGTCTGGCATTCGACATTTTTAGTTTTCATGCGATTGGCTTCAAACTCATTTTCAAGGTTCTATGGGCAACAATAATAGGCGCGGTGGTCAAAGATTTTGAAAAATCTACCCCCAAAGTCGGAAAATTTGTGGAAAACTGTTGTATGAAACTTTTTTGATTATCGTCTGATTGGCTTCAAACTCATTTTCAAAGCTCTTACATAAAATAATTCGACACGTGTATCAGCGATTTTGGGAAATTCGACTACATGTTCGGAAAATCGGTGGAACCCTCTGGCATTCGACATTTTTAATTTTCATGCGATTGGCTTCAAACTCATTTTCAAGGTTCTATGGGCAACAATAATAGGCGCGGTGGTCAAAGATTTTGGAAAATGTACTCCGTGTCGCCACGGGCGGGAAATGGAAGTCAAGGACAAATGAGTGGGAAATTTTGTTGTTTTTTTTTTCAAAGACATTTTCATAGCCCTACCCTGCAAACATAAGTCACGTGGCTCAACTATTTAGTTGTATTACTTACGGTTGACGAAAGTAGTCAAATTAAAAAAAAAAATGCACTTTCATCTAAATATTTCGCCGGGCAAGGCCGGGATATTACCTGCTAGTTATAAATATAAGTTGAAAATAAAAATTGAATGTAAATATCTTTTGAACCAAGTGGTGTATTATAAAAATGTAAAAACATTCTTGATGTATGATTCAATAGCTTTCATTACATTACATCAAATGCTTGTTCTTATTTTTGTCTTGGATTCCTCCTTCTATTCTGTCTCCTGTACTGGCCCATCTTTAGGGCCAGTACAGGAATCCAAGACAAAAATAAGAATAAGCATTTGATGTAGTGCATTTGGGATACCATTGATTTGATACAATGACACCCCAAATAAATTGTCAATAAAATCGTGCTGAGATGTGGAAGTCAACACGCTGGAGTCAGTTCTTGAAATCCAGGTAGTTCCGGAAATATTGAAGTCACCAAGAACTACAAGAAACTTACGATCAGAAATCATAGAGAAGACAGATTGTATAGCAGAATAATGCAAATAATACAAGGAAATATCAAAAGAAGGCGGAATATAAGAACAAGAGTTAAACAAATCAAACACCGGATATACTCAATTTTACAGCAACAAATTCAATAACTACAAAAGACCGAGCAAAAGCGGTCGTTGGTCGACCAAAGACCGAACCGACTAAAGTCGATCTTTAAGGGTTTTCTTATGACAGTTTCGCATCGTGTCATTTGACATTTTCCGACTACATACACTAGATGGACCACATCGTGAACGTGGTCAGTTATGTTTATAGCCATGTCCGAACATCGACGAAAACTATGTGGTGATGAACTGATAAACTTGCTGGGCGCATTGGTACCAAATATCCTGGCCTGCTTTTGTACATCCTATCCCAATATGGATATAAGATGCGGTACTTAAGCTGTGCAAAATTATGTAACCAAAAAAAAAGGCATCTCCGACTTTAAAATGCTGTAGCTGGTAAAACGCCAGCGTTGACCGGCAAAATATTTAGATTAAAATGAATTAAATAGAATCTAACTTTTTTCGTCAACCGTAAGAAAATACACAAAAATAGCGAATCACAATTTTCCTCCCGCGGGGAGTAGAAAATGAAATAGTTAATAGTAGTTTAGTCAAATGCTTAATGATTTGTTGTGTAGGGCAATTGCAATGATTTTGACCCCCATTTCCCGCCAGTAGGGAAGGGTGGGCGTAGTCCTTTAAAATATTGTTGATGAAGTTAAAAGAATAATACAACCATCAAAAAAATAACGGAAGTGTGGTAAAAAGTCTGTACTTTATTCAAGTGAAAACTCAGCAAATATGCGAAAATCTCAAATTTGGCGGCAAACTTCCTACATGTTGGTACTAGCAAATATCAACCGACCGCCACATCTAAGGAAAGCGATTAATCGATAATGCTAATACAGCTGGTTCCGATTTACTACATAATAATAATAATGTTATTATGTAGTAAATCAGCCCAGCAGCATATACTTTCTATTAACTAAAAAGGAATATAATTAGTTAATAAACTTAAATGATTAAAATAAACAAAATCATAGTATAACAAAAACAATTGACTCAAGCAGCTGCGCGCCATCTACCGTAGACTGATAGCAAATCATAGGCAGAAGCTGAGAAACAACACCAATATGTCAATGTCAGTCTCACTTTTAAGTTTTAGGCCCGAGAGAGCCTTAAATCGCGCGTTTTATGTTGAACGGCCTATTCACATTATTTTAAACATTATTATTAAATTCAAAATTGTGCGGTTTTATATCTAACAGTCTGGCAACTCTGTTAAATGTTTTTTGTTTTCAGAAATATCGGTCAACTTTTATTTAAATTAATTTCATTATTTCGACAACAAAGTCTTGTCCCGCCGACAGAATTTGCTTTCTAATTTTGAGACGTGCCGTTTAATATCAAAGTCAGACATTTTGACGTAGATCGACAGCAACTCTAGGCAGAGTCTGATAGAAATAAGTAATATGGCAGTTTCAGTCGCACTTATAAGTTTTAATGCCGAGGGAGCGATTCAAGAAAGAGATTTTCTCTTTTGCACTTTCACGTTGTTATGTAGCAGCTGGCGCATACCGAGATTTTCATACAATTTTCAAACACAATTTTCTTATACTTTCCGATGTATATTTAACTATTTCTTTCGGCAGTTTCACCTAATTTTATAATAAGAAGGTACTGTAGATTCTACCGTGTGGGCTGCCCAAATTTCACCAGTCAGTCAGTCAGGTTGAACTCTTTTATATATAAGTTAAGAACTTATTCCCATAAATGCCATGTGCTAAACGTCCAGTGCAGACGCACTCAAAATGCACTTGGCCAAAATCTAACACGCCTGCAGCGCATGCAGCATATCCGTTAAGTGCGCCGAATCATCACTTTACGATATCCACCGTGGGACCTTGCGTAACAATTACCACCGTGGGACCGGCTCTTGGGGATTTTAACAGCATGAGCGGCAATGCACTCAAAAGCTACAGAACAAAGGTTGCAGCGGCGACAGCGACAATGTCAGCGACGACAGCAGCAGTCTTTAAGCTAAGCTAATTCTGTCTTTAGTTTCCGTTCCATTTTGAAACCCAGAATAAACGGATATATTTTTTTCTATCTTTAACATAGAGATTTTCTTATTGGCGCCCGAGCAGGGACTGGAAAAATAAACAATTCAAAAAAGTATACACGTCGACAAACAGAGTACCTACAAAGTAGCTCCTGTTCGCGAGATAAGTGCCTGCACAATTAGCCAAAAACGCGAACGCGACAAGTGTTGGACATTCCAACGAACCGTCAAAAGTACCTACAAGAAAGCTATAGCGCGAGGATGAACGATTGTGACATTGTGAACTGTTTTTTTTTTCCACAGTCATAAACAAAAAGATTGCTGATGCCCTTTAGTGTCCGTCCGTGAGGTCGTGTAAGAGCTGACAGGATCCCGAGTAACGGTACTCCATCGTAGGACTAGACGAAAAGGACATATCCGTGCCACCGTAGCGGAAATCACCAATCATAACAATTTTACTGTAAGCATATTGATTAAGTTAAATATAGTGCATAGAAAACAAAATCGAAATTAGAAATTAAGAACCAAAGCATATAATACTTAATGCAGTAATTGATGTCAAGAATGACATTCTAATAGTAAACGGGGAATATAGAATAACTAGCCACTCAAGCTGTAAATAGTATAAAAAATAAGAGCAAACCACATATCAACAAGTCAGAAACAACTTATAGATCGTATCACCAAGACCCATGCAGAATTATTCGCTGAGCCCGACGAAAGCTAACTTATACCACAGCTGAGGAAAGCAAGATTAGGACCACATTAGACACATCGGTATATAGCAAGCATTATCTTTATCCCGCTTTCCTAAGATCGGAAGTAGAGAGACAGATTAACCAACTGTTGGGTGATGGTATAACAAGACCTTTGCGGTCACCCTATAATGCACTCATATGGGTAGTACCATAGAAAGCTGACACATCTGGAGAGAGGAAGTATAGAATTGTCATAGACTAGAGAAAGTTAATCGCGGTAACAGTATCAGATCGGTACGGTATCGCACAATTGGGTGAAATAAATACTTCTCGGTTCTCAATTTGAAAAGCGGTGTTCATCAGATCCCCTTCAAGGGAAGAGATATAGAAAGACAGCATTCTAAGTGAACGGCGGGAAATTCGAGTTCACCAGACTGCCGTTTGGGCTAAAGAATTTTCCATCGATATTCCAGAGAACTCTAGAGGACATCTTACGAGACCATGTGGTAAGAGATGCTACGTCTGTATCGACGATATTATAGTTTTCAGTCAATCAGAAAGTGAGCACACTCAAGGTCTCGAGAAACCATAATTGCATAGAAGCTTTCCATAAAATAAAGAATACATTGGTTATGCAAGACGGGATACTTGCATAGCCAGATTTCAAGAAAGAGTTTCAATGCACCACAGATGTTTCGAACTACACCATCGACGCGGTTCTAGAACAAAATGGATGAGCCAGTACATTAATTTTGCGTGCGCTTACAAAAACAGAAGAGAACTACGCTACAAATGAAAAGGAGATGATAGTATGGGCTCTTAAAAGCCTACGCATGTATCTTTACGGTACCTTCAAAGTTATCATTCACACCGCTCATCAACCCCTCACTTTCGCATTAAGCAGTAAAAACCACAATGGCAAGTTCAAAGGAGGAAAAGCTACCTTGAAGAGTACAACCACGAATTCCGTTACAAGCCAGGAACTTCAAGTGTAGTAGCCGACGCTCTTTCTAGGAATCCCCCCGTTGCACAGATCAGAACCACAGCCACAATACACAGCGACGATAGTTCTTCACATAAACTGATCCCAGCTATCGGTGCTCCAATCAATGTCTTCAAAAACCAACTTTTGCTATTAACCTCGGAACAAGAATCCTATAAATTCCTACTACCTATTCCGCAGTATTACAGGTATACTGTCAAGAAGAGCGACTATTCTGAGGAAGACTTGTTGAAAATATTAAAAGAAATATTAAATTAATAAATGGCTTATTTACTTCCGAGAGGATAATGTGAAAAATCCAAAATATCTACCCCATTTTCTTCAGTAGAAACAAGATCAGATACACGCAAACACAGGTAAAGGATATAAGATTAGAATCAGACCAGACAGAGATCATTACCAAAGAACACTTGCAAGCTCATAGAAACCCAATAGAAAGCAAAATACAAACACTAAGAAAGTATTTCTTCCCCAGATTAACAAAAAAGGTTAGTGCCATTGCTAAGTAATGCGAGACATGCAAGCTAGCGAAATAATGATATACACCCACAACATGGCGAGATTCAGGCGACACCAAAAATAGTGGTACTCACGGCAATATATAAATTTTCAAAGTACGCTCAAATAAAGGTGGTCAAATCAAAAGCAGCGGAAGATCTGTAACTACCTCTGCGGGAGATCATGATAGCATTCGGTATGCCAAAATCAGTTGTCATGGACAATAAAAAGCCTTGACCGCAACCTCGGTCAGGTTCTTGTTGAAAGACCAGCTTAAAGAAGAAGTTTATACGACACCACCGTATGCATCCACAAGTAACGGTCAAATCGAAAAATTTTACTCAACAATGTCGGAAATCATGAGACGTCTTAAAAAAGATGAGGACATAGCCAATTTCGAAGATTTGATTTTCAAAACCGAACAAGAGTACAATCAGACAAACGACTTCACTACCAAAAATAAGCCCGTAGGTATATTTTTCGGAAATAAATACGTATCGGATCCACAGGAACTCAAGAATGCCAAGAAACAAGTTAGCAAAGACAGTAACAGTATCGCCGACTACGAAACTCCCTGTACTTGGTCTACAACTTCCTAACATATCGTCGTCCGCACGCACACAAGCTACAAAGAAGCGAGCCATTTTTGGTCGTGGCCGCGCTTCCCCCCTGCTCTGCAGTACTGAATCTTGTTTGTTGAATAACTTCCGTGTTTATTATCCGATCGACTTAAAATTTGACCTGCGCTCGCTATACACGATCCTACATTTCAAAATTGGTGTCTCTAGCTCTTATAGTTGCTGAGATCGAGGCGTTCATCCGTACAGACAGACGGACATGGCCAAATCAAAATTTCTTTTGATACTGATCAAGAATATATATACTTTATAGGGTCGGAGATGTCTCCTTCTGCCTGTTACATACATTTGCACAGATTTAGTATCCCCTTTTTGCGCATTTTATGGGTACAGCGAGTAAATAGCTACAAATGGCAAAAACATGCTTTACATGATAAACGTACCTTTACTAGAAAATTAACCCTGCATTTCTATGGTACTTATGGCAATAAAGAAAGACATAGTAATAAACGAAATCAAATACGAAAATATCGTGACCTGTTATAAAACAATATATGCCCATATAAAAGAATGCGGAACTCATATCGATAAGATAATTTGAAATAGAAATAACATCTTAGATCCAAGTAATGTCTCCTGCATAACACCACTTTTACAAAATCGAAAGCCATACTGCAAGTCCGTCAACAGCCAGCACATCCCGATCATCATCAAATAGTAACCGGCACCATACTTCTCAACGATTTCAAGGGAAAAATCAAAATGGACCTGGTAGAAATGGAGCTGGAAGGAAATTATTTCGGAATTCAACACTAAGATTCGCTGCGGATGAATACGACGCAAGGGAATTGATATACGCAGAGGCTACCCCCCATTTTTCGATATGATGGTAGACAAAGGGGGAGGAGTTAAGACCAATATTCCCATAATTGCCATGTGCCAAACGGCCAGTGCAGACGCACTCAAAATGCACTTGGCCAAAATCTAACACGCCTGCAGCGCATGCAGCACATCCGCAAAGTGCGCCGACATCCACCGTGGGACCTTCGTAACGATCACTACCGTGGGACCGGCTTTTGGGGCATTTTACACCACGAGCGGCAATGTATCCAAAAGCTACATCGGCGACAGCAGCAGCGGCAGCAGCAGTCTTTAACCTAAGCTAATTCTGTCTGTAGTTTCAGTTCCATTTTGTAACCCAGAATAAACGGATATATTTTTTTTATCTTTAACATAAAGATTTTCTAAATTATATTTATAGATAGAAGGAAACTTGCAAGCAATCACGCCACAAAATATGACCATATTTACAGAGCTTAGTAAAAATTGTACTCTAAGTAGTTTAAGTGATAAATGTTCAATTAAACCAAAATGTTCAAATAAAAAAAACAAATATAATAACTCACTAGAAAACTCCAAGGAAATCCTAAAAGTGGACTCCTTAATAAAGCAAAAAACTTTCTTTAGAAGCTAGTCAAAGCTCAAGTTTTTAAAATAACAAAGTGCCAAATAAAACAAAGCCTTATCACAGCCGACCTCAAAAACCAGTTTCTGTCTGCATAATTGGTTATAATCTTAATCACTGCACAGTGGTCTAGCAGCATAAAATCGAAAAATGTATGAAAATATTTTTTGAATATAAATAAAATGTTGGTAAATCGACACTCCAAATAGAATTAAACTTTTGTTATGTTGAACTTTGTTGCATTCCAGCTGATCATTTAACCAGCTGATCGATAACAGCCCTGGCACTTGCAAATTGGCGTCAACTTTTTGGCAACTTTTGATGGTGATAAGCATTGCTTCATTTGAGTAAAAATAAAAGTATAAGTATGGAAAATAAAGATCAAGGTATGTAGAATCAATTGAAATACTGTTTCGTGATGTCATTGTATGTGTATTTGCGATGTCAAATATTTTGTGTGTGTCTATTTAGCAGGAATGTGTTACAAAATTAGTTGTGTTTTGTGGAGAATTACTTTCTCAGCGCATACCTTCGCAAGGTCAAGTTCCTTATAAATGTATACAAATTCACATTTAATAAAATCGTTTTGCTCGTTTTTGCAAAAAACGGTTATTTCAATTTAGCCGTGCAGAGCTGCTGGAAATATGGAGAAATCGTTGTAATGTCACAGTAAACGATTTTATAGTAAACAAGTAAGAATGCTATAGTCGAGCATACCCGACTACGAAACTCTTTGTACCCAGGTCTAAGACTCCCAATCATATCTTCGATCACATACGCACACACATACACAAAGACGCATACAAGCGACATCACAAGCGACAGCGCAAGCGAGGCAATTTAAGTGGTGGCTCGGCTGCTTCTTCCCCCCGCGCTGCAGTACTATATTTTGTTTGTTGAATACTTTACGTGCTTATTATCCGACCGGGTTGAACACTGATGAGTAGATTAAGAGTCCTTAAGTATTGTACTACTAGATAATTATATTTCATACTAGCAGGTAATATCGCGGACTTGCCCAGGGAAATATTCAGATGAAAGTGCATTTTTTTTTAATTTGACTACTTTCGTCAACCGTAAGAAATTCAACTAAATACTTGAGCCACGTGACTAATGTTATCAGGGTAGGGCTATGAAAATGTCTTTGAAAAAAACAAAAACAACAAAATTTCCACTCATTTGTCCTTGACTTCCATTTCCCGCCCGTGGCGACACGGAGTAGAATTTCCAAAATCTATAGGCATTTTAAGCCAATTTCAAGAATAATACTAAGAATCTAGATTAAATCATTCCAACTGTTTTCCGCCAGTTGTATTGCCCGCAAAGTACTGAGGTTTTTGTATTTATATTTGGAAATTAGTATAAAGTCACGTGTATTTTTCAAAACCGGTAGCACATGTGACGAATTATTTAATGTGAAGAGCTTTGAAAATGAATTTGAAGTCAATCGGACGTTAATCAAAAAAGTTTCATACAAAAATTTTCAGCGAATTTTCCTACCTTGGGAGTAGATTTTCCACAATCTTGGACCACCGCGCCTATTCAGTTCTCCTATAGAACAATGAAAATGAGTTTCAAGCCAATCGCATGAAAATTAAAAATGTCGAACTCCAGAGATTTTCACCGATTTTCCGACCATGTGGTTGAATTTTCCAAAATCGTTGATATACGTGCCAAATTATTTAATGTTTAGAGCTTTGAAAAGGAATTTGAAGTCAATCGGACGATAACCAAAAAAAAGTTTCATACAACAGTTTTCCACGAATTTTCCGACTTTGGTACCCCCAACGATTTTCCAAAATCTTTGACCACCGCACCTATTATTTTTTCCCATAGAACTTTGAAAATGCGATTGAAGCCAATCGCATGAAAACTAAAAATGTCGAATGCCAAAGTTTTCCACCGATTTTCCGACCATGTGGTTGAATTTCCAAAATCGCTGATAGACGTATCGAATTATTTTACGTGAAGAGCTTTGAAAATGTAATTGAATGTGTTCGGACTAAAATTAGACTTTCGCCCATACAAGCTTGAGACTCCCATTTTCCGCCCATGGGGGTAGATTTTCCAAAATCGGTAAAATATGTGACAAATTAATTTTTATGTAGATCTTTAAAAATGAGTTTGAGCCCGATTGGATGGTAAACGAAAAAGTTTCATACAATAGTTTTCCGAAATTTTCCACGCTTGTGGGTGGAGTTTTCCAAAACCCATCTTAGTGTGCACTTTCATCATGGATGAAACCTACTGTGAAAATTTCAGCATCCTAGCTCTTATGGTTTGGGCTGTGCGATGATTGCCAATGAGTCAGCATGAACTCCTTTATATATATAGATATATGTAATGTATATCTTAATATATGTGTATATATACATGTAGATATGTGTTTTATATACATATATACATAAATATTTTTCGTGAAAGAGATAGATATACATATGTATTTATCAATATTTATTTATATTTCACGCAAAAAATATATATATATATTTTTCGCCGGACATATATGTATATATATATATATATATAAAACAAACGGTATTTACACATTTTTTTTGTCAACTTTTACATATTTAAATTTGTGCGATTTTTTTTAAACCGTCTGGCAGCTCTGATCATTTTTCGATGTTTTCCAACACTAAAATCGATCAATTATCGTGTCGATATACACATATCGGTCAACTTTTAATTGCATTTAGTTCATTATTTCGGCTATAAAAACTTGCTCCGCCGCCGGAATTTACTTTCTGATTTTAAGACGCGTCGTGTAAGACTACTAGCATGCATTTTGATACAGTCTTTATGTGGGGGCCCTAAACTTTAGAAATACTCATTTAGTTATGTATATTTTTACTCCCTATACCCATAAAATGGGCAAAAAAAGGGGGACCTAAATCTGTGCAAATGTATGTAACAGGCAAAAGGAGACATCTCCGACCCTATAAAGTATATATATATGCTTGATCAGAAAAGAGATTTTGATTTGGCCATGTCCGTCTGTCTGTCTCAGCAACTATAAGAGCTAGAGACACCAAATTTGGAATGTAGGTTTGTGTGTAGCGAGCGCAGGTCAAGTTTATTTTGGATCCGAGAGATTCCCTTTAGCTAGGCCGATATACGTGATATGCGTGATTGAGGACTCACCGTCTAAATGCAAGTGATTTTTACTCCTTGTACCCATAAAATGGGTAAAAAGGGGGTATTGGATTTGATCAAATGTCCGTCTGTCTGTCCGTCTGTCCGGATGAACGCGTCAATCTCAGCAACTATAAGAGCTAGACACAAAATTTGGAATGTAGGTTCCTGTATACCATACGCAGATCAAGTTTGTTTCCGACCTCAGATATCTACCCCCGTTCCCCCGCAATTCGATCAAAACGTTTTTAGTCACGCTTAACCTGCTGTCAAAATTTCAAGTCGATCAGATTATAAACACGGAAGTTATTCAACGAACAAGATTCAGTACTAGAGCGAGGGGGGAAGAAGAAGCACAGCCACGACTTAAAATGCCTCGCCTGCGCTGTCGCGTGAGGTGTCGCTTGGTGTGTACGTCTTTGTGTATGTGTGTGTGTATGTGTAAGTGCATGCAGATACGATCGGAAATTTTGGACCTGGGTACAGGCAGTTTTGTAGTCGGGTATTCTCGACTATAGCATTCTTCTTGTTTTCGGTAGTTTTCAAGAAGAAGAATGAAAGAACTCGCGAGTTTAAATCATCGTCTAAATGCAGACTTAAATCACGCAATGCAATTGATTTTATGTTGGATTCAAGTTATCGCTAACCAATTTCATACAAACACAGAGCAAAATGCGAAAAAAAAGGCCAAAAATGCGCAAAAACTCTGGTCGTGAGTTTTTGTATGACTCGCTTGCTCCGCCACCCCTCTTCCCTACAAGCAAAAAGCTCTTTAGTTAAACTAAACTCGCGAGATTAAATCATCGTCTAAATTTCGCCGGCAAGGCCGGGTAATTTCCAGATAGTATACATACATATGTATAAAATTTGACGCCAGCTGCAAATAATTCTGGAAAACAATTTTAACATGACGACTGGACAACACTTAGCGCTTTTGCATTTCTTTGAAAATTACTGTTTTTGACGCTCTTACGTCCATAAATGATGGTTGCTTGACTTAATTTTTAGCTTGTGCTTCTGGTTTTTTGGGGTAGCACTTGCATTAGTAAGCGAGGCAAAGCGGGACAAAACGACACGAGCTGAAATAAGATGAGAAGCAAGGTACCTTAGAGAAGTGGCTTTGAGCAAATTATGAAAGGAAGCTCACAAACGTACAAATTGATTCATTGTACATTACATACACATACTATGTACATGTGTACATATACTCGTACGTATGTACATATGTATGTATTTGTATACACCTCCATTGATGAGGGTGAGGGATGTGAAGTAAGTTGCTTGCGTGCCAGTTGCTTGGCTATTTTATTTTGAAGAACGTACTTCACTCGAGTAATTTGCTTCAACGTGCGCACCCCCACATTGCACACACAAGCACACACAGCCATAGTGTAAGCCATTTCGATACACGCACGTGCTTAGATGTGCTGACATTTAGATTGAAAAACGAGCCGAAAGCAAAGGCAACATATAATCGAAAAATGCCAGACGAAATAATACAAAGCAATGTTTTCATGCGACCGGCCGCCAGAGGGCATTACAGCGTTACAGGTGCGTTGTTTGTGTTTGTGTTTGTATTTGTGTTTGTGAATGTGAATGTGTATGTACAGTATGTGTACGGTACAGAGTGCGTGTGGCAAGTGAAGTGAATTGAAGCGTATGCTACATTTTTATTGAAGTGCATACAAACAACATGGCTCGAAGGCAAAGGTACACCGTCGCCCTGTTGACAAAATCTTCCCTTCAACCCAGGCAGAGTCTGGCTGATATATGGAAATTTTATTGTGCCGCTACTAAAACAGCAGGAACACCAACAACAATAGACAAGAAGAAGCTTTAGAGAAGCAACTGCCTTAAAGACAAATTAAAATGTTAAGGAGCGAGCACACCAGCAACACCGTTACAGTAGCTTTAACACTGAGACAAATACTTCTGTGTTCAATTGTCAGGTACTCTACAGAGAAAGAGAAAGAGAGACAGAGAGAGAGAAAGGGAGAGAGAGAGGGAACAGCTTGAAGCTCCACAACCTACCACACACATGTGGTGAACAGCTAAAAACGCGTTGCCTCAACTTCAAGTTTACAACATTTATCTTTGATTTAATACTCTTTTCAAAGTGATAATTAAATTTGTACATTCGTACAGTGGTTCGATTTCAATTATTAGCATCAACAATCGATCTATGTATGTATGTCATGTCTGATTGTTCGTCCGGCCGAATCGACCTCAGGAACTACAATTATATGATCTATGTATTTAGATACACAAAATTTGCATCGATACCCAGATCAAGTTTGTATACGGACAGACAGACGGACATGGCCATACCGACTCCACTATTTATACGTATCAAGAATATACATATATATGTACATATATACTTTACTAGCTGGTAAATCCTCAGCATTGACCGGCGAAATATTAAGATAAAAATCCATTATTTTGAATTTGACCACTTTCGTTAATCGTATGTAATACGCAACAGTAGATTTCATATGATGTCCTTCCATATGTTTTTATGAAACTAGTCCAAGAGCTTTAGTGCTGTCTTGATAAAACATGGCGCAGTTATTACTTTTTGCTACCAGATAAAGGCGTAACTAAATCGGAACTAGCCGACTTAATTAGTTTTAGTGTTAAATGCGCCTTTATCTGGTTTACTGATACGTACTCAAAAAGTATAGACGGATATATGCTAGTCAAGCAATATTACCTCTACTCTTATATTTGTTTGTGTCTTACATGCGTCCAGTTTTTGCGGCATTGTTTGCCTTTGGTAGATGCAAAATGCTTGTGCAAATGACAGGGGACGCCGTTTATTTAAACTTTTTGAAAAGGAATATTTTCCTTGCCACAGCGCAAAGGGGTGGAGAACGGTGGCATAAGGGAAAACAACGCTGCATCGTTAGTGCCCTTCATCATTCATTTAGCTGTTGTTATTGTTTTTGTTGAAGTTTTCCATTATTCTTCTGCCCTGCTTCTTCTCGGCAGTATTTTCTGCTTCCAATGCTGTCAGTTTTTATTAAAAAACAAGTAAGAATGCTCTGTAGTCGCGTATACCCGACTACAAAACTCCCTGTACACAGGTCAAAAATTTCTTATCGCATCTTCGTACACTTACACATACACAAACAAATACACAAAGACGCACACACACTAGCGACAGCACAAGCGACAGCGCAAGCGATGCATTTTAAGTGGTGGCTGTCCTGCTTCTTCCCCCCGCGCTGAAGTACTGAATCTTTTTTGTTGAATACTTTCCGATCGAGTTCAAATTTGAAAAGTAGATTAAGAGTGACTCAAGTATTGTACCTGCCAAATCCCATATATATACATATGTATATTAAGAATTGTTACTGTAAAACGGTTTTTATAGAATAGCGGGGGAATGGGGAGAAATATCTCGGATCCAAAATAGACTTGACCTGAACCCGATATACACGAACCTACATTAAAAATTTGGTGTCTGTAGTTCTTATAGTTGCTGAGGTCGACGGGTTCATACATACGGACGGGCGGACAGACGGACATGGCCAAATCGAAATATCTTTTGATACTGATCAGAAATATATATACTTTACTAGCAGGTAATATCCCGGCCTTGCCCAGGGAAATATTCAGATGAAAATGCATTTTTTTTTAATTTGACTACTTTCGTCAACCGTAAGAAATTCAACTAAATAGTTGAGCCACGTGTCTAATGTTTATTGTGTAGGGCTATGAAAATGTCTTTGAAAAAAAAGAAACAAAAAAATGTGCCATTTGTCCTTGACTTCCATTTCCCGCCCGTGGCGACGCGGAGTAGATTTTCCAAAAGCATTTGGCCAAAAGCATTTGGCATTTAAGCCAATTTCAAGAATAATACTAAGAATCCAGATTAAATCTTTCCAACTGTTTTCCGCCCGTTGTATTGCCCGCAAAGTACCGAGGTTTTAGTATAAAGCCACGGTAGCACATGTGACGAATTATTTAATGTGAGGTGCTTTGAAAATTAGTTTCAAAATGATTGAATGATAAACAGAAGTTTGAAAATGAATTTGAAGTCAATCGGACGATAACCAAAAAAGTTTCATACAACAGTTTTCCACGAATTTTCCGACTTTGGGGGTAAATTTTCCAAGATCTTTGACCACCGCGCCTATTATTTTTTTCCATAGAACCTTGAAAATGAGTTTGAAGCCAATCGCATGAAAACTAAAAATGTCGATTGCCAGAGTTTTCCACCGAGTTTCCGACCATGTGGTTCAATTTCCCAAAATCGCTGATACACGTGTCAAATTATTTTACGTCAAAAGCTTTGAAAATTAATTTGAAGGTGACCGGAATAAAATAAGACTTTCGCCCATACAACCTTGAGACCCCCATTTTCCGCCCAAGGGGGTAGATTTTCCATAATCGGTGAAATATGTGTCAAATGAATTTTTGTGCAGATCTTTGAAAATGAGTTTGAAGACGATTGGATGGTAAACAAAAAAGTTTCATACAACAGTTTTCCGCGATTTTCCACGCTTGTGGGTAGAATTTTCCAAATTCCCGTCTTAGTGTGCACTTTCATCATAAATGGAAGCTTCTGTGAAAATTTCAGCATCCTAGCTCTTATGGGTTAGGCTGTGCGATGATTGCCAATCAGTCAGTCAGTCAGCAATAACTATATTTATATATATATGTCGGCGAGACATTGCCGATGCTCTCGTCGGGATTATTTTCCGTCATTTGTAGGCTTATTTCCAAAAGAAGCGGAGCGAGTCTCAGCGCACATGTGGACAATACCATTTTTACTATCAGAATAATGCCGCCAGTTCTCAGCAACTGACACTTTCTGGTTGTCTCTTTTACTCCAACAAGCACTGAGCCACACTGACGACTGCCTATAGTCGTCCCACTCTTTTAGTACTGTATAACATGCAATGGGTTTTACACCTTTTGCAACACTGCGCCATATGTTGAGCGCGCAATTCAAATAATTAAACATACTCCAACATTGCGTCATTAGTCGAGCGCGCAATTCAAATAACTAAACACACTCCGACACGGCCAATCCTGACACTTTACACGTCCTCGTGTAATACAAAAGACATTCGTTTCAAACTAAATTCACATAACTTTAATTCACGATTAGTTATAATTGCCAAATTTTTCTTAAATTAAATTACATTTCATCTTATTCGACTCATTCATTTTTCATTTCAATTTTCTGTTTACATGAAATTACAAGATCATATTAACTTGTTTACATAGTCTTAACTTAATTTTACTGGAAGCCTTTGGGCCAGGTACCGCCACGCAACATCGACTCTTCTCATTACCAGTGCCACACTGGTCATTTACCACGCTAGTGCCACACCAGCCACCACAGTCTATCGCAACTGTTTCTCACCTCACCCAGTGCCACACTGGTCATCTTCCACGCTAGTGCCACACTAGCCACCACAGTCTATCTCAACTGTTTCTCACCAGTGCCACACTGGTCCGTACAGTCTGTTTCAACTGTTTCACACATTTCAATATCATCATCTTCATTACATTCATCGTCAAATAAACTCAACTCATCTCCGTCGATATCCAACTCGCTTGGTACCTGCCCATCAGGCATTCTACGTAAACTCTCATGAGGATATTTATACTGTCGCTTGCTTGTTATCGACTTTAATTTATACCGATCATTGTCTAGGACTTCTGTTATCAAAAAGGGTCCCCGGAACTTTGGGTCTAACTTGGTTTGCTGGCGCTCACTATTTTTAATTAGAACATAATCTCCTTTGTTAAACCTCACGATTTTTGCTTTGCCCTTATCAAATCTCTCTTTATCATATTGTGCAGCCCTTGACATATTCTTTTTAGCATCTGACCTTTGTTTTTCTAAACAGACATCAATCTCATCGTCGCAAATCGGAAGCAAACCCAGTGGACGTGAACACTTGCCAATTAATAACTCCAGTGGACTCGATTTTGTAAAGGTTTACTCTGAATAGATAAAGGGTTTCTAGACAGGAAATCTACATGAGCCATACGCTTCCCTTCACGGTACTCTATGTCAAAGTCAAAAACCTGCAAGAATTCCCACCAACGATATACTCTAGCCGATAACTCGATCTTTGTTCTAGACGCCCGCAACGAATTACAATCTGTAAATAGAACAAACTTATTACCATGCAGATAGTGTCTAAAATGTTTAACGGCATTGACAACCGCAAGTGTTTCTAAATCATACGATGTGTACTTTGATTCACAAGGACTAGTCGACTTACTAAAGTATTCTACTACATATGGCTTGCCCTCAATTCGATGCAACAATATGGCGCCATACCCAATAGCGCTAGCATCGGTATGTAACTCGATGGGATGTTGCGGATCGAATATCGTTAAGACTGGCTTACTTGTGAGAATTTTCACGATTTGATTACGGATAGCTTCGTGCTCTGTTTTCCACTTAAACTCATTCTTCTCAGACGTTAGAGCATATAGAGGCTTCATTAACTGAGAAAATCCGGGCACAAACTGACGAAAGTATGAGGCCAGCCCAATAAACTGTCTCAAGGTAGTTGCAGACTTGGGTGGTGGCAATAATCTTAGTGCCTCAATTTTACGCAAATTTGGACGAATTTCCCCAGCCTGTACCTCGTATCCCAGATATTGTACAGTACTTTTCAAAAATGAACATTTTTCAACATTAAATGAAAAGCCTGCTGCAGTCAACTTTTTTAATACGGTTTCCAATCTCTCTAGTGCCTCTTCCCTCGTGCGTGACACGATCATAATGTCATCCATGTAAACGATAACAAACGAATACGCTAGCTCACCTAATGCTTTTATTATCGCCCTCTGAAAAACTGACGGAGCATTCTTCAGTCCGAAAGGCATTGCCAAGAACTCGTACTGACCGTCTGGGGTCACAAAAGCTGTATATTCAATGGATTCTGTATGAACTGGAACCTGATAATATCCACAAGCCATGTCCAAGCAAGTAAAATAACTAGCTCCTCGCAGTCTAGCCAGCTGCTCAGATATTAAAGGCAATGGAAACTTGTCAGCAATTGTGTTTCTATTTAATTCCCGATAGTCGACGCAGAGTCGGACAGAACCATTCTTCTTCTTCACCAATAATGCAGGGCTTGCATACGGTGAACAGCTAGGTCTTATTACATTATGCTCAATCAACTCTTGAACTTTCAATCTTAATAATTCTTTTTCGTTGGGACTAAATCGATACGGTCGTCTCTGTACAGTTTTGGTCGGGTCACACAAACGAATTACCATTTCCCCCGTGCTTACACGAGTAAGAGGTGTACCCCGAAGAAACGACTTTGAGTACTTTTTCAATAACTGTATTAGCTGATTTTTCTCTGATCCATACAATTCAGTTTCAAGTTCATCGAAATTATATTCGTTATCAGATACTGCACAAACGTTAATTGTTTTCTGTTTTACAAACTCTACACCTTTGTTTGATATTACTGCAGAATATCCCTGAGCCAAGATTTCGCGACCAATTACAATTTCATTTTTCATACACTTGTCATAAACTATATGAAACATTATTTCAAAGCAATTTCCATCAATCATTACGTTACTTTTAATCTGGATTGTACTCACTAACTTAGCATTACCTATTCCACTTAACGATACAACCTCGTTATATCTCTTTCCGCTTAGCTTATGCGATAGGCTTTCCTTTATTAACGAGCACTCCGCTCCGGAGTCAAAAGTAATCGGAAATTTCTCACCCTGATGCAGCATGTATGCTTTTGGCTCCTTCACTACGCACATCTCTATTCGCTTATGGATGCGTGTTCCAGTTCCTTCTCCAGCAGCACGCTTAGGGCATTGCGTCGAGATATGTCCGGGTTCATGGCAACTGTAACATGTTAGATGAGTCTTCACCCGTTGTGCCGACCCCTGATTCGCACGATTCTCTCCAGACGATGAAAGCTTCTTTACACTGCATTCCGCCTTTTTATGTCCAAGTTGACCACAGGAATGACATCTAATTGCCAGTGACTTAAAACGTTTTGCACTTGGCTCCTCATTGAAATGGTTGGGTCGTTTTGTGTCTAACGAGAACACTTGCAGCTCGGATTGCAGATCACGCCTGGTGTGAATCTTTGCGGTGTAAGCAACCCGATGCAGCCGACGATCATGATTGGCCAAATGTCCCAACACCACTGATGCAGCGATCTCTTCCATGTTCATATCACGCCACTTTGTAACGAGAGACGTTGTTTTTCTACTAGCATATACAGCGAGACTCTCGCCGTCTGCTGGTCGGCTGTTTAGCAAGTTCAGAATTGTCGCCGCTGGTGTCTCGGTACTTTCGAACCTCTGCTCAAACAATTGTCGAAATTGCTGCCATGTGATGCCTGGGTAACAGACCTGCGATAACCATTGCGAAGCACTTCCTTCTAGAGATTTCGTAAGCGCTAAAATCAACGCACTGCCTTGCAACGAGTTCTCGCTCAAAATGATATCCACCGTCGCACACCACTGCATAGCATCGGCGCCAGCTACGTCTGAATTAAATTTTGGCAAAACAATGCCGCCATTTTGTAGCGGGCCACGAGTTGACGCCTGCAGCGCTCCAGCTAATTGCAAAAAATTATGATTTTGCTGCTCCAATAGCACACGAAATTGGTCTTGAAAATCTGCAGTTCGCGAGTTGTATCCCACTTCTGATGTCGGCGAGACATTGCCGATGCTCTCGTCGGGATTATTTTCCGTCATTTGTAGGCTTATTTCCAAAAGAAGCGGAGCGAGTCTCAGCGCACATGTGGACAATACCATTTTTACTATCAGAATAATGCCGCCAGTTCTCAGCAACTGACACTTTCTGGTTGTCTCTTTTACTCCAACAAGCACTGAGCCACACTGACGACTGCCTATAGTCGTCCCACTCTTTTAGTACTGTATAACATGCAATGGGTTTTACACCTTTTGCAACACTGCGCCATATGTTGAGCGCGCAATTCAAATAATTAAACATACTCCAACATTGCGTCATTAGTCGAGCGCGCAATTCAAATAACTAAACACACTCCGACATATATATATAATAATAATAATTTTATATATATAAATAGACACCAAATTTGGAATGTAGGTTCCTGTATACCATACGCAGATCAAGTAATACTGTCAAGGAATACTGTAAAGTACTTTACTCTTAATCTACTGTCCGAATTTCAAGTCGATCGGATAGTAAACACGGAAGTTATTGACAATAGAAGATTCAGTGCAGCAGAAAGGGGGAAAGAAGAAGCACAGCCACCACTTAAAATGCCTCGCTTACGCAGTGGCTCGTGTGGATGCGCCTTGTGTATGTGTGTATGTATGTGTAAGTGGACGAAGATATGATTGGCAGTTTTAGAGCCGGGTACAGCGATTTTCGTAGTCGGGTATACTGGACTAGCTCTGTTTGCAAGAATATGTTCCTCGTTGTATGCCTTCTCAGTTGGTAATTTTGCCTCCGAAATATGAAGTACAACGAATGTTTCTACAAACTAAACTAGAAATATCTGCGTGCGATTTGAATTGGTTCACTTCGCACTATAAAGGATAATTATACTATGTTCCCGAAGGGAAAAATAGTATATTGGGTTTGCGAAATGTCCGTCTGTCCGTATGAACGCAATTTTTTTGCAATCTTTGAGCTACAAGTCTGGCAACACCAATCGTTGTGCGTACACGTGTTTTTTGTGCACCAACTAATTATTGCTTAACAGTGCATTTAAGGACAAGTCCACTATTTAGTGGCAACAAAAATTTACGTGCCGGTGCGCGTAATTAAAATTTGTGAAAAATTATGACAAAAAAACAATTTCCAGTCAACAAACATCTAAATAATTAATCTTAGCCACACGTGCGTTTGTGAAAAAAAAAAGCTTGCTCACGGGTTGCCACCTTGGTTTAGTGACAGGCTCTCTGAATCGTGAGTTGCCACAGGGCCTGAATATTGCTTTTAAACGACTGCTATTTGAACGAAAGTCAATATCATCAAGTAGCGGAGCGTGCTCCTCTTCTGCCTCCGGCATGAGTGGAGAAGGCTCCTCTGCCCCGCCCAACAATTGGCAATCAGTTAATTCTGGCTCAAGACGCATCTCAAAGAGAAAGAATGATGAAAATTTACCAAAAACCCTTTTGCGCAGCAAAAACCAAAAGAGAACGAATCCAATTCAATCCAATTCCAACAGCGATAGCAGCGATTTAGATGAAGATGCTCCAACGTGCTCTAAAAATATTATAACACGCAAACCAACAATAATTGACAACAAGCAACAACGATCAACAAGCCCTCGTACTGTAGAGAGCAATCCAGACAATCACAATCGATTCGCAGAGCTGAGGGCCCTAATTGAACCTGAACTAGATGATGAGACTGACATGAACATTGACGGCATAGATGAGGAGGATCATGTAACCTCTCCAGCCAGTCAGGCGAACCAGGTAACCCCTAAAAAAGCTTTGGCGCCCAAAGCACCCCCGATTTTTATTCCTGATGTGACTAACATCAATTCGCTCATTAAAGAGATTACCTCAACAATTGGGGATAATTTTGCTTACAAAAGTAATGAAGATGACGGCCGTGTCAGAATTGACACATATAACAAAGCGGACTATAATACCTTAAAAAAGCATTTTTTAAATACTAACAAAAGATATACTACTTTTCAACCCAAAGATGAGCGAGCATATCGCGTAGTAATTCGAGGACTTCACTTCTCTACCGATCCCAATGAAATTTCCGCGCAATTAACAGCCAAAGGTCATAATACAAGAAACGTGACAGCTGTTAAAAGCAGAATATCAAAAAAGCCTTTACCACTTTTCTTTGTAAACTTGGAGCCAGCTCCTAACAATCTGGATATTTACAAGGTTAATCGACTATGTCATGCAGTTGTGCAGATTGAAGCACCAAAGAAATTCAATGATGTAGTTCAGTGTCACCGTTGTCAACGCTTTGGCCACACAAAACGATACTGTAATTTGACATACACTTGCGTAAAATGTGGCAAGGATCATGATTCTTCTATGTGTACAAAAGCTAAGGAAACGGCACCATTCTGCTGTAATTGTGAAGGAAATCATACGGCCTCATACAAAGGCTGTCCATCCTACTTAGAAGCCAAAAAACGCCGTCAACCAAAAGCAAAACCTGCACCTCATGGTCACTCACAACAACATATAAATGTATCTTCGTATACAAAACCAAACTTATGCTATGCTAATACTCTAAGACCCAAGCTACAGAAAGTTGCGGAGCCCCAGATTACTGCACAACATTTTTCTTCACCCAATAATCAAAACGACTTATTGCAATCGTTACAAGCTCAGATGATCAATATGATGCAGGTCATTAGTCATGAAAATGAATCTAAGCCTCATTCGTCACACAATCGCAAAGATATATTGCAAAAGCTGCTCTCCCAGATGATGAGCATGATGCAGCTCATCGCACAGTTATGCATATAAATCTCTCCACTATCCTTTGGAATGCTAACGGCCTGCATAAAAGCAAGCCAGAAGTCGAGCAGTTTGTTAAAACAAACGGCATCGATGTTTTAATGGTTTCTGAAACCCATTTTACCCACCGTAGTTATTTCAATATTAATAGTTATACCACATTATCAGCGAATCACCCCGATGGAAGAGCTAGAGGAGGGGCTGCACTAATAATCAGAAGCGGCATAAAATTTGAAGAGCTGGAACCAATTCAGCTGCCTTGGATTCAATGTGCTAGAGCAAAAATTAAAAGTTTGTTTGGTGATCTGTTTATTGCATCGGCTTACTTGCCACCAAGGCATACCCCGTCGCACCAGGAAATTAATTTCCTTCTCAGCTGCTTGGGATCCAAATACTTAATTGGCGGAGATTTCAATGCCAAACACACTTGGTGGGGTTCAAGAATCATATCTGCTAGAGGTCGCACATTACTAGACTGCATCCTTACTAACAACTGTGATATTCACTCTTCTGGTGAACCGACTTATTGGCCAACGGATCCCTCAAAGTTGCCAGATCTCCTTGATTTTGCAATCTCTTATGGCTTTGACCCAAATCTGGTGACCACATCCAGCTGTCTTGACCTATGCTCAGATCATAGTGCGATCAAAATTCTAATAAATGTTCCTGTGCTTAAGGCTAACACTAAACCTAGACTTTTTGGAAAGAACACAAGTCTTCCAACTTTCCGATCCTGGATTGAGGAGAGAATTAATCCCAACGCTTCTTTAAACACAAAGGAGGAAATCGATAACACGGTCGAGCAATTAACCCAAACAATTTGCACAGCAGCTGAACAGGCTTCTCCTGCTACTAGATCGTCGCCTTCCATTCCAAGAAGAGATCTTCACTTTTGGTCTCCAGAAATCGCCTCAGCGGTTGCTGAGAAAAGAAGGCTGAGAAGAGTCTGGCATCTCTCGCGAAATCCCTATGACAAAACAGCTTTTAATCGTGCGGCCAAGCAACTGAAGAAACTGCTCTATGTCTTGCGTACACGCTCTCTAGATGAATTTTTAACCTCAGCAGAACCAAACAGAGAGCCTCACAATCTTTGGAGAGCAACCAAATATTTGAAAAGACCAACCCGTACTCTGGCTCCAATACAAAATGCTAATGGTACCTGGTGTCGTTCAAACACTGAAAAGGCAACAGTATTTGCCAATCACCTGCGAGATACATTTACTCCTTTTCACTTCTGTGATCCCATTGATGAGGAAGAAACTCTTTCTTTTCTGGATATTCCCTGCCCGATGGATCTCCCTATTCGCCAGGTGGATTATTCGGAAATCATAATCGAAGTAAAAGCATTGAAAAAATCGAAGTCTCCCGGAATTGATCGCATTTGTGCCACCACAATCCAAGCCCTGCCATCCGCTGCGTTCGAGTTACTGGCTGCAATTTTCACGAAATGTCTTTTACTTAGTCATTTCCCTACAAAATGGAAATGTGCCGAAGTGATACTTATAGCAAAACCTGGTAAGCCTGAACACCTGGTTTCATCCTATCGACCAATTAGCCTGCTGGCCATTTTATCAAAAATGCTCGAAAGAATATTTTTGAATAGATTCCTTCCAGTGCTGGAGGATCTGGAGTTATTACCTAGCCACCAGTTTGGATTTCGAAAAAGACACGGCACCCCTGAACAGTGCCACCGCGTAGTACAAAAAATCACAGAGGCTTTCGAAACCAAAAAATATTGCTCGGCAGCGTTTATAGACGTAAAGCAGGCTTTCGATAAAGTTTGGCACCAAGGGCTGCTTTATAAACTAAAGAGAACGACGCCAACTAATTATTACTTATTTCTAAAGTCATACCTTTCTGAAAGGACATTTCGTGTGCGCTATGAGGATGAACGCTCCAACATTACTCCCATCAATGCCGGTGTTCCCCAAGGTAGTGTCTTAGCACCTATCTTGTACACGCTATTTACCGCTGATATACCAATACTCAGCAACCAGGATCTTCTAGCTGCAACATACGCAGATGACACCGCCTTCCTGGCATTGTCTGATACTGCGGAAGAAGCTTCAGCATTACTCCAAGCGCAGCTTCACGTTCTCGAACCCTGGCTGAACAGATGGAATATACAGGTGAACGCGGATAAGTCTACACATGTAACTTTTGCAACGAGACATGGAACCTGTCCTCAAGTTACCTTACACAACTCGCCCATTCCTCACGCAACTGAAGTCAAATATTTAGGTCTAATAATGGATCGACGACTCACGTGGAGGCCTCACCTGTCTACTAAACGACGTCACATGCAACTTAAGCTTTATAAAATGGGTTGGCTTTTGGGAAGGAAATCCAAACTAAAATTAAATCATAAGTTGCTTTTATATAAAGCACTTATTAAGCCTATTTGGACTTACGCAATCCCACTTTGGGGTACAGCCAAAAAATCAAATGTAGAAATAATTGAGAGGTTCCAGGCTAAAGTACTTAGAAAAATTACTAAGGCACCGATATTTGCTACTAATTCCGATATTAGATCTGCCACTGGCATAAATTCGGTTTTTGAAGAAATTGTTAAAGCTAGCTCAAAACATATCAATAGATTAAACAATCACGACAATCAACTTGCGATTAACTTACTTGATAACAGTTTAACTGAAAGGCGCCTAAAAAGACTACATATTCTAGATCTCCCATTTAGGCCAACTTAGTTATGTCTACATCTCACCATACTGCTTTACTAAGCGTCTCGCTATTTATTGTTAACATTATTATAAAACACTTTGAAATAAGCAAACTGTAAATTCACGAGCCAATGATATTGTTAAACAAATTTAATGGTTGCCCCCATAGGGGCAGTTTTAAATAAACCAAAAATAGTTATAAAAAAAAAAAAAAAAAATCTTTGGGCTAGAGCAACCAAATTTGATACACATGTTGGTGTATAGCGACAATTTATAAAGTGTCAAGATCAAGATAAATGTGCATCAAAAATTTTTGGACATCAAATACACGAAAATAGAGTATCACAAAATTCCCTCCCGTGGAAGTCAAATAGTTCAGTCAAACGCCTAATGATTTGTTGTATAGGGCTGGCTGTGACAATGACTTTGAAGCTGATCTAACTAAACAAATAAACTCAGTCATTTGACTTTGACCCCATTTCTCGCCAGTGGCGACGGGTGGACGTAGTCATTTAACATATTTTTTATGAAGTAAGATGAATAATGCTAACATCCAGAAAATAGCGGAAGGGTGGTAGAAAGTCTTTACTTAATTCAAGTGAAAACTTTGAAAACAATTATTTCCATTGTTAAAACATAGCGCAGCCCTACATTTATCGCATTCTGTTTGCGTAAGTCCCGTGCACTGCGGAAATGTGCACCGCTGTCAGCAAAAGTTCAAGGCTCAAATTTGGCGGCAAACTTTTACATATTGGTACTAAGAAATATCGACCGACCGCCACATTTATGGAAAATCGATCAACAATCGATAATGCGAGTGCAGCTTTCCAATTTACTACATAATAACATCAAGTAAACAACAATTAGAGTTGCCAGTCTTGGGAACTTTTTGCACCAAAATTTTTCAACGCGGCAGGTACCACACGCTTCGTATTTGTTTGGGTGGGACCTGCCGCTTCGGACCGTGAGAGCGAGAGCAGCGCTGCGACAGGTTCCCCCCACGATTGAGAGAGCCATAGGTTACGACCACGATTGAGAGAGCTCAAAGGTTATGACAAGACGACTGCAACTTTTGGCTCTCACTGCGCATGTACGTCACAAGTCATGGAATTCAGCGCGCGCTTTTGAATTTGTTCGAAAATCACTGACTTTTTTTACTGTGTCGGCTCGTGGAGCTGTAATTCCAGTGCGATTTTGAAAATCTTGCCAGCATATTGTAGGGAACTTCATACCGCGTCGATTGATAGGCTATAGTGCTCTGTAGGTGCCATAGATTTTAAATAATAAGTAGTTAAAGTTAGAAAATGTTGCAAGGCCGAATGTTCGCATTCAAACTTATCGCTCAATTTTTAAGCTTTGATTATGAAACTTGGCACAAGTCTTTATTTTTGATGCAGCCAGTACATATATGAAAACCATATATATCTTATACCTCCCGTGGGAGCGACCGGAGTTGTTGTATGCAAACGTATGGAATAACAGCCCCACGAGCCGATACAGTAAAAAAAGTCAGTGATTTTCGAACAAATTCAAAAGCGCGCGCTGAATTCCATGACTTGTGACGTCACAGGTTTGGTCGCCGAATAACGGCGACTAACGGACATGCGCATGGCGTAACCTACTGTCTCTCAACCGTGGGTTCCCCCGAACAAATACAAAGCGTCTGTGGACCTGCCGCGTTGAAAATTTTTAGTGAATATTGTTCCCAAAATATGGCATCTCTATAAATTCAACTTCTCACTGGCATATGGCATCTCTTTAAATTCAACTTGTCACTGTTTGAATGCCATAGCAGAATTCTCCGGAGAATTGCGGAAATAAAAGGGAGCACGTGTGTAACAACACTATTGGTGTATTGCCAGTATGCGCTACAATCAGCAATTTTGCTGATAGATACAGAGGCAGACTTCTGGTCAACACCAACTCTTTGATTACTTGCCTAGCAAGGCCTTTTAGAAACAGATGGCGTGTCCAATTCCATCCTTTGAATAACTGTATTTATGGCAGGACGACTGCTATTAAACCTTAGCTAATATCTGTACCCACTGGTATGGCTTGCCTTCATACTGATACTTACTGTACTGTCTACTGCTTGTTTATGTCTTCCCCAGCTTCGTAACATTACATTTACATTATGAAAGATGTTTATGTACTACGTTACATTTATATCTATATACATACATATATAAAAGAGTTGAACCTGACTAACTGACTGCCTGGTGACATTTGGGCAGCCCAAACGGTAAAAGCTAGAAGCCTGCAATTTTTACAGTACCTTCTTATTATAAAATCAGGTAAAACTGCCGAATAAAATAGTTAAATATACATCGGGAAGTATAAGAAAATTGTTTGAAAATTTGCTACATAACAACGTGAAAGTGCAAAAGAGATAAAAAAATCTCTCTGGATGTTAGCATTATTCTTCTAACTTCATAAAAAATATTTTAAATGACTACGTCCACCCGTCGGCGTCACGGGCGAGAAATGTGTGTGAAAGTCAAATGAGTAAGATTATTTGTTTAGTTAGATCAGCTTCAAAGTCATTGTCACAGCCAGCCCTATACAACAAATCATTAGGCGTTTGACTGAACTATTTGACTTCCACGGGAGGGAATTTAGTGATACTCTATTTTTGTGTATATCCTACGGTTGACGAAAGTAGTCAAGTTCAAGATAATGCACTTTTTTTTAAATATTTCGCCGGATAAGGCGAATTTCCAGCGGGTTTAAGCAAGTATACATATATAGATAGATAGATGTATTAGAGATAAGAGACATTAGAATAGTTATAAAATAAAATAGAGTTAAGTTATGATTTATTTTTTCCTTTTGCAGTCGTACATATGTTGAAGGTATCAGTTGGGCGGGTCGCACAGAGCGATAGCCAAATCAACAGCAGTTATGTGAGGCCCGCCGTTTAAAAGAGATTATTAAGAGAAAGCGTCGCACAGTGGTCCAAATGAACTAACCAGTGGGATTTAAGACAAATTTAAATTTTTTAAAATTAAATTTTTTTATTACTCCCTGTACCCATAAAATGGGTAAAAAGGGGATATTGGATTTGTGCAAAAGTATGTAACAGGCAGAAGGAGACATCTCCGACCCTATAAAGTATATATATTCTTGATCAGTATCAAAAGAGATTTCGATTTGGCCATGTCCGTCTGTCTGTCCGTCTGTCCGGATGAACGCGTCGATCTCAGCAACTATAAGAGCTAGAGACACCAAATTTGGAATGTAGGTTCCTGTATACCATACGCAGATCAAGTTTGTTTCCAATCTCCGATATCTTACCCCGTTCCCCCGCAAATCGATCAAAACGTTTTACAGCCACAGTTTTGAAGATATCGCTTTGGGATTTGGCATGAACACTACTTCGGTCACTCTTAATCTACTGTGCAAATTTCAAGTCGATCGGATAATAAACACGGAAGTTATTCAACGAACAAGATTCAGTACTGGAGCCAAGGGGGGAAGAAGAAGCACAGCACGACTTAAAATGCCTTGCGCACGCTGCAGCGCGCTGTGGCTCGCGTGTGTGTGTGTGTATGCTTTGTGTATGTGTTCGTGCATGTGTAAGAGACAAACATATGATTGGAAGTTTTAGAACTGGGTACAGGGAGTTTCGTAGTCGGGTATACTCGACTAGAGCATTCTTACTTGTTTTTAAATTGAAAACACTCGGCAGAGCTTTGAAAAGCTTTAACATGAGCTATTAAATGCATCGGTTTTGCAGGCCACGTGCTGAATCAAATTTTCAGTTTGAAAGCTCGCAGCCGATCGGGAAAAAATTAAAATTGGACTTAAATCCAGCTAGATAGGTTATTTGACCAAATGACAGTCATTTGGTGATTCGCTGATTGACTCAAAAAAAAAAAAAAAATAAAACAAATCAAAGTTAACTGATACAATAACTTTTGATTTCTCTAATATTAGTTATATACTAAATTAAAATTGTGTGTGCGTGACCTGGCTTTTCATGTACATATAGCTAAAAAATTGTGTTAGAGGTAAGTTGTTTTACCAAGTTTGGTTGTTGAGTGTTTTACTGTCATACTTGAACTATAACTAATGTCGTTTTATCTTGTTCAAGCTAATCCAAGCCCTTATGTAAGGTGTGAGTCCTTTTGGAGTAAAAATATCCAAAATGATAGCCAACTACGACCAACTGTTACATATGTCTGTTGCACTTTTTAGGTGAGATGTCAGTGCCTAGGCGTTTACTCTATTCTAGGTGGCTTAGCAAAAATGTCGCCGCCAAAATAACTGTGGGTGTTGAAAGAATTTGTATTTGGTAAAAGTCGTAAAAACATAACCTTATGTGAATAGGAATTAGATCAAATTAATCAAAAAATTTTTATTGTATGCTGTTAGTGTCCACGGCTATCGGGACTGCGTGTTTAGCTGCGATTGTTTTTACTCCCTGTACCCATAAAATGGGTAAAAGGGGGTATTGGATTTGTGCAAATGTCCGTCTGTCTGTCCGTATGTATGAACGCAAGGATCTCAGCAACTATAAAAGCTAGAGACACCAAATTTGAAATGTAGGTTCGTGTATAGCGGGAGCAGGTCAAGTTTGTTTCTGATCTCAGATAACTCCTCCTGTTCCCCCGCAATTCGATCAAAACGTTTTACAGCCACAGTTTTAAAGATATAGCTTTGGGATTTGGCATGTTCAATACTTTATTCACTCTTAATATACTGTCCAAATTTCAAGTCGATCGGATAACAAACACGGAAGTTATTCAACGAACAAGATTCAGTACTGGAGCGAGGGGGGGAAGAAGAAGCACAGCCACGACTTAAAATGCCTCGCGTACGCTGTGGCTCGCGTGTGTGCGGCTTTGTGTATGTGTGCGTGCATGTGTAAGAGACGAACACATGATTGGAAGTTGTAGACCTGGGTACAGGGAGTTTCGTAGTCGGGTATACTCGACTAGAGCATTCTTACTTGTTGAATATTGGGAGTGTTGTGTCTTTTGTAATAGGTTTTGTTTCGTTAATTTAATTTGAAAACAATTTTGGGCTTGTTGTTTGGTTTGAGTTACTTGCTACGTCAGCATATGAACACACATTAAGGAAGTGGCTTAATGAAACGTAGGTATGCTTGGCTTCCTTATACATAGGTGCATTTGGTCTGAGACTGAATTTGTAGTTTCTTTTTGCTGGATAAACTATGGGCATTTATTTCTAGAGATAGAATGTTTCCCTTCGCAGTTGATGCACTGTAAACGTGTACAATCGCCCTCGTGTGTGAATAGGTTGCAGTTGGCGCATATAGACGTTTGGTGAAGCGTTTGGTGGTGTGTCCAAAGATTTTTACAACGCATCGGATTTGGAGTGTACGGTCGAATAGGTTGAACATGAAGAGGATTGCTCCAGAGGGTTTGCTGATGCCGTCCATAATTTTCGTAAAATTGCAAACTCCAGTAACTCCTTAAGAACCGAGTTACATTAATATTTCCTCGTCAGAAACGTTTGAGAGGCAGGGAACGTTGACCGTGCCTTTGGTTGAGTTCAGGGTGTCCTGTAAAGAGCAATTAATCTTACAAATGCCGAGTAACTCGTTCGTCGATAGAAATTTAATGGCAGTCGCCACGTCTTTTGTAAGGACTAGGAGTTTTCTTTGTCTTTTAGCTCATTTATATATATAAATATACTTCTTGCTAATGGGTTCCACCTCTCGGTTGATTGCAAAGCATAAATAGTCACTTAATGATTTTGTTTAATTTTCTGGACCGAGTACTATAAACTTTGGATTTGGTAGTAGTATCGCTGGAAGACCAGGGAAAACCCATCTTGATACTTCATAAATTTAGAGTATACACCAACATGTGTACCAAGTTTGGTTTCTCTAGCTTCACAGGTGTGAAACAAAAATTGCGTTCATACGGATAGACGGACATTACGCAAACCCAATATATTCAGAGTATAATACAGATAAAAAAAGAAAAGAGAAATGTGAACTTGCTTTTTCAAAATAATTAATCCATAAATTTTGAAAAACCCACCGCATAAATTTGATATGTTTGTAAAGTTTAAAACAGATTTTGTAGCCAATTTGTTCAATATAGCATAAATGCAATATTAGCTTAAAAATTACATATGGCAATTCAAATATATTGCAAATTTAAACTAGTAATATTGTCTAATAAATGAGTGGTGAAAAGGCCAATAAATGGCATCCACACCCAATTGAATTGGGTGACCACAAATCAATCAATTTTGTGAGTGATTTGATAAATTCTTTGGGTAAACTTGAACAATCTTTCTTTTCTGCTGATTTAACTAATTAATAAAATAAACTAAAAATAAATATAAAAATACATTAAATGTAATGCAATGTCATTATAAAACAAGTTCAAATCTCTTGACGAGCATACCCTACTAAGAGACACCATCACCCAGTGTCGAAATTGACGAACACACCTTCGAACGTATTACCTCTATTTATCCATTTTGTTGTATAAAGTTGTAAGCACATATTAGATAATTTAATTATAGATTTTACTTCAGTCAGCAATATTTGTAAGTATATGAAATCAATAGATTTTCACACTTGCGTATTGAATTCTAGAGTAGAAAGTCAACCGAAATCTTGAGGACGGTAAAAATGGGAACTGGTCTTGTAAATGGAAAACGCTTCAAAAGGTTAAGTTTTTTTTGGGTAGCAGTTGATATGTGCGTGAAACATACCAAATGGAAGTAATCAGGGCACATATGGTTTGCATAATTTGTAATCTGAAATTTCCGCTTGCATGGCGCTCATTTCCTGTGCACACGAGCACTGGGTGGGAGCTCTTACTGTTACTGTCTGTTACTGTTACTGTCTCTGTCTCTCTCTTTGCCCATTCTCTCCATTGTACTAACCCTGGTTCACTTGTAGCGGATTGAGACGAAGAGGAGCATGAGAGAGGCGCCGCGCTTGGATAACTGTTTAATATGCATAAACTTGGCAAGCTAGCCCCTCGGATTTTAGGTTGTTGTATCCTTCCGTTCCGGCCCAAGTTGAAAGCCTGTCCTTGGTGGCCCCAGGCAGCGTTCAGACAGTAACAGCACGGGAAAAGGGAAGGACAACAGGACTGGGACTGACGCTGACTGCCATTTTTTGCCTAATTGGCTGCCACGGAGCAGCGTTAAAGTTTGACTAAAGGTTATGTCTTTTACTTTAAAGACTATTTGCTCAGGGAACAGCTTTTAAATTCAAATATTTGTATATGATTCAACAGCGTTACCCGACAAAGTATTGAATTTATCTTGTATTGAATTTATCTTGTAAGCCGTGAACCGTTAAAAAAATACACTGAAATATGAACTACACTTATCCCGCCAGTGGCGGTAGATTTTCCTAAGAAAATTTAATGTCAGAGCTCTTGACAAATGTGGTCAATTTATTATTTATTTAAGAATTATTAAATGTATGGAGCTTTGTAAATTAATTTGAAGCTAATCTGACAAAATTATAATTTCGCACATACACCTCTGAGACCCCTATCTCCTCCCAGGGTGTTGCAATTTTCCAAAATCGGCAAAATAATACAACATATTAATGGAAATTATTATAAACATTTCCCTTTTCTAGTTTATACGGTTACTGCTGTGCGATTATGCCAATCAGTCAATCAGACCAAACTCATTCATAGTTTGACATTGAACGTAAAGTGGTACTTTAAAGAGTGGTTTACCAGTAAATTGAGGAATTGCAAAAGCTGTACTCGACCCTTTTAAGCGTCTGCCAATGTTTCATAACTTATGCCCATATAACACATCAGAATTAGTTTTACATCAGTTTATGTTGCAGTCGGACGCACCCGACTGCAGAATACTTTGTTCCCAGTCCTATATAATATGGTTATTTGTGGGTTCGGAAAGAAACGCGAAAAAAACAGTAGTCTGTATGCCAAATTTTGTGACTCTACCTGTACAGGTAAGGGACATCTTGACACTTTATAAATTGACGATATACACCAAAATGTGTACCAAGTTTAGTTGCTCTAGCTTCAAGGATGTGGAAAAAAATTGCGTTCATACGGACGGACGGACATTTCGCAAACCCAATATACAATCTTCCCTTCTGGGAACATAGTGTAACAAATAAGAATGCTATAGTTGAGTATACACTACTACAAAACTCCCTGTATCCTGGTCAAATACACAAAGACGCACACACACAAGCGACAGCACACGCGACAGCGCAAGCGAGCCATTTTAAGTGGTGGCTGTGCTGCTTCTTCCCCCCGGGCCGAAGCACTGAGTCTTCTTTCGTGAATATCTTCCGTGTTTATTATCTGATCAACTTAAAATTTGGACAGTGGATTAAGAGTGACCAAAGTAGTGTACATGCCATGTACATGGTGGTAAAACGTTTTGATAAAATTGCGGGGGAACGGAGGGAGATATCTAAGATCAGAAACAAACTTGACCTGCGCCCGCTATTCACGAACCTACATTACAAATTTGGTGTCTCTAGCTCTTATAGTTGCTGAGATCGTTGCGTTCATACATACGGACGGACAGACAGACGAACATGGCCAAATCGAAATCTCTTTTGATACTGATCAAGAATATTTATACTTTATACGGTCAGAGATGTCTCCTTCTGACTGTTACATACTTTTGCAGAAATCCAATACCCCCTTTTTCCCATTTTATGGGTACAGGGTGTAAAAATACGAATCCATACCTGCCGAACTGGAGGGGATCTATAATACGAAGTGGCAAAAATATTTATTGTATATATGTTATAGCATTATGTAGTCCAAATTTGATTACTTTCTGTTAGTTAAGATTTAGATACTATACTATCGTATAGATGTAGATTTTCAAAATCAATAAAGTGTCGGAAAGGGTAATAAATATTCAGCATTGCAAGTACTGTTGCTCTTTCTGGTTTGTATTAAAATCGTTTGCAGTGTCATTTTATTTCATCTGATTTTACACATGAATTAATAAAAAGCACTCATTAAACCGCACACTCACATATACTCAAAGCACATATAAACAAATTTCGAGGCACCATACTCGTATCCTTCCACGACACACACCCCAGTCCGTATGAGTAATGTGTGCGTAAATGTAAGCCAGTTAGAAATTTGCATTTGCAGCTTTCACTCACGACGGGCGAATTAACATGGGACGGACACGATGTGCGAGTAGGGTGGGAAAGGGGTAAGATAAGATCTGGGTGCCGAGTGCTTAGCGGAGAGTTGCAGAGGCCCAACGGATTTTATTCATCCCCCTGCCCCCTTGGAGTCTTTGTGTGATTATGTGTGCGTGTGTCTGTGTGTGTGACCCACATGTGTGTGTAAGTTTGTTTTGTGCGTTTTGTGGTTGAGTTTTTACAGCGCTGCAAAAATTTTAATGTTATTTTTGCCTTGCATACTTTGGGGCGTTGTTTAAGTTGCATTTTTAATACGCTTTATATTTCCATTTTTTACTCCCTGTACCCATAAAATGCGTAAAAAGGGGGTACTAAGTCTGTGCAAATAATGTAACAGGCGGAAAGAGACATCTCCGATCCTATAAAGTATATATATTCTTCATCAGTATCAAAAGAGATTTCGATTTGGCCATGTCCGTCCGTCCGTTAGTCCGTATGTTTGAACGCGTCGATCTCAGCAACTAAAAGAGCTAGAGACACCAAATTTGGAATGTAGTTTTGTGTATAGCGGGAGCAGGTCAAGTTTATTTTGGATCTGAGATATTCCTCCCCATTCCCCCGCTAATTTATAGAAATTGTTTTACAGTAACAATTTTCAATATATATATTTGGAATTTGGCATGTACAATACTTTAGTCACTTTTGATCCACTGCCCAAATTTCAAGTCGATCGGATAATAAACACGGATTCAGTACTGGAGCGAGGGGGAGAAGAAGCAGCACAGCCACGACTTAAAATCAGTGTTTAAAAAACTGCAGTAAGTTTCATTTCATGTGCTGTTGCTTCTGCTTTTGCTTCTGAAAATGACAGAAGTCGCAGTCGCAGCAGCAGCAGAAATCGAAAAGCGACAAAAATCAAACAGCAGCAGCAGTCGCCGTTTTTCGTTTTTTACTTTTTGCTGTGCTGTTGCTTTCGACAATGAGCATAAGTCGAAGCTGCAGCAAGCGATAGGCTGTCGAAAGTCGGCGCAAGTCGCAGTCCTAAAAAACGATCGGCCCGACTGTTTGTTGCTTTTGACTTTTGTCGCTTTTGCTTTCGAACAGCAGCGTAAGTCGAAGCACCAGCAAGCGACCGATTCGTGGAAGTCGGCTGCAGTCGCCGTCGCGATCAATTTTACGTTGCTTGATGCGTTTGATTTCAGTTTTAAAGAGATTGCAGCAAAAGGCACACGTACTCAGCTATGGCGCCAAGTGAAGTGTGAAAGCATTTTCAGAACAAGGCAGACGAGGGTCTTGCAATGTGTAATATATGCAAGCCTCTCTTAAAAATAATAGACTCTCAAATTTGAAAACACATTTACTAAAACTGCACAAAATTAATTTAAATTTAAGTGTTGAGAGTTTTGAAACGTCTTCATCAAGTTCCTCAATAAAAGCGATACGAAAAAAAAAATTAAAATAGAAGTAAATAAAAAAGAGCTGCTTCGATCTTATATTGGATTGGTTACGGAAGACAGCATTCCTTTCAATGTTTTAAATTCAAAAAACATGAGGAATATTGTAGATCCAATTTGTGAAGGGTTAAAGGCTGCAGATGGAAAAAAAATGACATTAAATTCATCAAACTGCAAAAAAACATTGGAAACAGTGGCAAATAATGTAAGAGCTCACATAACGAGTGAGCTTACAAATATATTATTGTCTTTAAAAATAGACAGTGCAACGCGGATGTCCAGAAATATTTTCGGAATAAGTGCACAATATATTAGTACGGCTCAAATAAAATCACTCATTTTAGGAATGATCGAGCTGAAAGGTGCAGGATCGAGCGGAGCCAAAAATCTTGCCGCAGAAGTCGTCAAAGTGCTAAATAAATATCATATTAATTTAAATCAAATCGTCTCCATTACTTCCGATAACGGTGCAAATATGCTTAAAGCAACCAATATATTATCATTTGTGTCTGAGCTAAATATTGAAGAGGACGACGAAGTATGCACCAACGACGACTACTTAAAAAAAATTGATTCAGTAGAAACAGTCCCAAGTGTATTAATAGGCAATATACAAGTTTGCCGTTGTGCTGCACATACAGCACAGCTGGTTGCTCTTGATGTGGTGAAATCAACGGACATGCTAAAATACTTGTTCAATTGTCGAAATTTGACAAAATACATAAGGAAAACATCAAATGGATATCGCGAAATATTCGAATTAAAAAAATTGAAAATGCCGCAACTGGATTGCCCAACTAGATGGGGATCCACTTACAATATGCTAAGAAATTTATTGGATGTTAAAGATATTTTGAGTAAAATTGAATCCATTAAAAACAAAACAGAAGAAGAAAATTTTGATCTTGATTCCTCGTTTTGGGAATTCATTGAAACTTATTGCAATGTTTTTAGTCCCTTGCAAAGGACAATACAAAAATTTAAAGAAGAACAACTGCATTACAGCAATTTTTACGCCCAATGGCTAAAGCTGAAAATTTCTACCGAAAAAATAGTTAATGATTCAAATCAGCAATTAGCAAAAACTATTGGGAACAAAATCTTAAATTCCATAGAAAAGCGAACAAAAACATTGTTAAATAATAAATTCGTAATTTCGTGCTTGTTTTTGGATCCCCGTTTTCAACATATACTGTCATCACAACAAAAAATCGACGCAATAAGTCATTTAAAATCCATTTGGGACAGAATATATAGTCTTAACCCTACTGGTAATTTATGCACAACGCCGAGCTCTAACTTAAATCAATCGCAAAACTATTTTTTTGATGAGGAAGATGCAATGTTGGATGCGTACTTAGCGCAAGGTGTTATAACGGAAGTCGGCAGTACAATCGACGTATATTCAAAAATCGAAAATCTTCAACTTCCTTTTCAAAGAATTGACAAGCAATAAGCAATGTTTGTTATGCCGTACCTCCAACACAGGTATATGAAAATGCCTTAATTAATTGAAGTTTACTTATTCATTGATTTATTTTGAAACAGGTGTCGATTGAACGAGCATTCTCTACGCTTAGACTGGTGCTTACTGACTACCGCAATCGTTTAAGCCAGGATGTTCTTGAAAACATATTGCTGGTAAAATTAAATCCCAGCTTTTTGGACACAGCCATTGATACGTTGGCACTTTTTGAAGAAAACGAAGAATTTGTTTTAAATGATAAATAATAAATATTTATAAAATAATTTACGTTTTTTATAAAAAAAATATTATTTACTATTATTATGTTTTTATTTTTATTGATCGCGACGGCGACTGCAGCCGACTTCCACGAATCGTTCGCTTGCTGGTGCTTCGACTTACGCTGCTGTTCGAAAGCAAAAGCGACAAAAGTCAAAAGCAACAAACAGTCGGGTCGATCGTTTTTTAGGACTGCGACTTGCGCCGACTTTCGACAGCCTATCGCTTGCTGCAGCTTCGACTTATGCTCATTGTCGAAAGCAACAGCACAGCAAAAAGTAAAAAACGAACAAGTAAGAATGCTCTAGTCGAGTATACCCGACTACGAAACTCCCCGTACTCAGGTCTAAACTTCCAATCATATGTTCGTCTCTTACACATGCACGCACACATACACAAAGCCGCACACACAAGCGACAGCAAGGCGACAGCGCTGCAGCGCAAGCAAGGCATTTTAGGTCGTGGCTGTGCTTCTTCTTCCCCCCTCGCTCCAGTACTGAATCTTGTTCGTTGAATAACTTCCGTGTTTATTATCCGATCGACTTGAAATTTAGACAGTATATTAAGAGTGACTAAAGTATTGTACATGCCAAGTCCCAAAGCTATATCTTTAAAACTGTGGCTGAAAAACGTTTAGATCGATTTGCGGGGGAACGGGAGGAGATATCTGAGATCAGAAACAAACTTGATCTGCGTATGGTATACAGGAACCTACATTCCAAATTTGGTGTCTCTAGCTCTTGTAGTTGCTGAGATCGACGCGTTCATCCGGACAGACGGACAGACAGACGGACATGGCCAAATCGAAATCTCTTTTGATACTGATCAAGAATATATATACTTTATAGGGTCGGATATGTCTCCTTCTGCCTGTTACATACTTTTGCACAAATCCAATACCCCCTTTTTACCCATTTTATGGGTACAGGGAGTAAAAACGGCGACTGCTGCTGCTGTTTGATTTTTGTCGCTTTTCGATTTCTTCTGCTGCTGCGACTGCGACTTCTGTCATTTTCAGTGTGTGTGTGTGTATGCGTAAATATACGTAGATGCTATCGGAAATTTTTGACCTGGGTACAGGGAGTTTTCCAGTTGGGTATGCTGTAGGGGTGTGCAGTTTGGCCAATGTAAATTTGCATTGCAGGAGTTGCTTTGTTGTTATTGCATTAGTTTGGACGCGACTGTATTGACTGTTGCTGTAATGTTAAAATTCAAAAGTTGATCTATTAACAGATTGTTTGAAGTGCGTTGGCAGGACTTGCAATTTTGCCATTCACTAGATGAAATTACTCGATAATATCGGTAATTCATCCATGGGCTTCGATAACGACGCGAATCAACTCCGTCGATCGGTCTCTTTCTGTGTGACAAATTGGACAAGATAAGATCGTTTCTGCTTAGAAATTAAAATCTAAAAGCATCCAACATCTAAGAAAGTATTTTGTACTTTGTGCTGCAGCATTATTACACACAAAGCGTAACGAGTGCATGCAGGCACTTATCGTGATAAATTGTGAATAGCATTCTTGAGTTTATAAAAGGTACGTTGAGCAAAAAGTGACAGACTCGCGTCTTACAAATTCTTTTTTTTTGTGTAGGACTTGCGTCTGTCGGCTGCGTGTGACGGCTGCCCAAGGTGGTCAGCAAGCGCGCTTGCGAAGACGCTGAAGGGTACACGCCGCAAAACACACAGTTCAATTCATAATTGCAAGTGCGTTTTGCGATAACGCCGTAGTGCACACGGCCGACTGCGTCGAACACCTCGTGGCCAATACGCCTTTCTAGTACCGCTATTGCGTACACGCACACACACATCCACATTGATGACGGCTGTGCATCTACATTGATGACTGCTGTGCATCTACATTGATGACTGCTGTGCATCTACATTGATGACTGCTGTGCATCTACATTGATGACTGCTGATACTGCGGTGTAGGCTATACGCCGCTGTTGCACCTTACGGACACCTCCGAGCACCGAGGTAGTGTTGTGAGCGACACGCCGACGTCCCTTTCGTCAACGAGCGACCCGCTGCATAGCCAGCATATGGAAGACTAATCAGGGTGGTGTTAACATTCCGCTTCCACAACATCCTGCTAACGCCAGCCTAGATCGAGCGCTGCAGACGCGCTTATTTTGGGCGATACATTGAATTTCTAGGAAAGTGTACGCGTATCAACGCGGAATAAAAAAAAAAATATATTAATTTGTAATTTCGAAGTTTGAAACGAATATCGTAATTTAGCCAAGTAAGAAATCTTGAATTAAAACTTGGTATGGTATGTATATAAAGTAAAATATAAGCTGTTATATGTTTCTAATCCACTTGAAGTTCACACAGCACATCATTTGTCTACAGGCCTGTCGACTCGAGTAAGCTGATTGTATGTATGTAAGTACGGCCTAGCCGCATCTTAAACCATTGTAAGTTTATATAAAACATTTAACAGCTCATACTTTGTTAAAGTAATAACCCAATGAAAATTATATAATCTCAAACATACCATGCCATAGAATATAGATACCCAAGATTTAAATGACCCTAACGATCAAACATACATTGCATTGACGCTTTCGCGCTTATCTTTGTAATTTCGACCGCATGTATGTTTGACCTAGACACAATCTATTGACTAGAAAATGCTGATCTCTGTAATTTGTAAAGACAGCTACATATATTAATATACCGACCAATTATGAAGACCTATAAATGGGCAAAAATATAAATTTTGTAAGCAATCGAATTGAATATGTTCTGAATTAAAGTTTTAAGGGCACCTTAGGCATTGAGTCCCGCAGGTATGTTGAGGGTAGAATCAGCAAAGTTTTCGTATTGATTCTACAGGTAGGGAGGGTATAGAAGGAGAACAATATCACCTTAGTTCTCCAACTCTATATAGGTACTCTATCTCCACGTCCGCCTCATAACCGATTGGTTTGATTGTCCGTTCACATTTCCCGATTTCTGTCTACGAATTTTGATTATAGTAACGCAGTTGTTCAAGGCAATACACAAACCCACGCCCCTTTTCCCTGAGCTAGGCCGACCCAAGAGTAGACAGAGTGTAATGCCGAGACATCACTTCGTGTGTTCGTTACAATGCTCATCGATAGCATTCTTACTTGTTTAATATGGAAGGGGGAAACATTAGTTAATGTTTCGCTACTGGTTATTCGATTCATAATTAAGTATTTAGGTGCAGGTGTAGCCATTAACTGATGGTTCGATTGATTGAATATCGCGCGCAAATGCCATTACATACACGAAGTATCGAGTAGTGTGGGTACTATCTGAATAGCACGAGGAAGGATGACGGCATTTTATAACACTGGCTTAAACGTGACGGTGCACAACCACACTATGAATGGGTTAGTGGAGCACATATGTACATAGCGCATATGCGCTGAGGGCTTTTAATGGAAATCACTACCGATTCTTGTAATTTTCGCATACTTTTTAGCTGGCCATTACTAGGCTCCGAGCTCCCACCAAGCACCACCCCAACTGATTTCAGCCATTAAATTGTGAACTTGTCTTTGAAATTGCTAATTTTAGCATTAATTATAGGCGCAGCGATAAAAACACGACCGCACTTTCACAGCCAGGGTTGCCAAGTGGACTGCGTATTATTTAATATGTATGACACATAGAGGGGTCAAATATAGCTCAATTTGATTTCATTAACAGCCATACAAGGCTTTCAGGTTTACTGAAAAAAGTTGTTTAGTTTCATACATTTTTTAATCGTGTGGATTCATGTGACGTACATGTGCAGTGAGAGTCAAGAGTTACAGACTTCTTGTCGTAACCCAGTGGTTCAGCCGGAGATAATCGGTCCCAATGGGTAGAATTTACCGGCCACTGGTCGCCGGTGAAGTGGGCGGTTACGCGTGTGACAGCGAAGTGCCACTTTAAATTTGACGGCAACAAAGAAGTTCTGGCGACATTGTTTTTGTTTTGTGGAATTTTTTCGTTTGCTTTACCTGCAACTTACTATTTTATTTTACTTAATATTTTACTTACTTACTTACTTACTATTTATTTTCATTTTTAATGAAATAATATATGTAGGTAGAATATAAGATTTATTAATAAATTAAGATCATGAAAATAAAATAAAAATTATAAAATAAAAGTAATAGTAAAAGTGTGACAGTTTTAAGTGTTCACACCGGAGAACCCACTAGTAGCACCCACGGTGGCGGCTACTTCGAGATACCAACGGAACACTCACTGGTAGCACCCACGAAGGTTGCCACTTGGTATGCAAACGTCGTATTTATCAGTCACCGCCTAAGACATGCCAATATTAAAGTAGCCGCTAAATCGCATTGCTGATGGATTGCCTGGTGACCGGTGGTATACACTGAGGACCGGTCCTGTGGGTGCCTACGTAGCCACTATTCCGAGCCACTGGGAACCTATGAGCTCTCTGAATCGTGTATTAGTTATGTTGTTGGTGTTGGTCGCGGTGTTTTCTGGTTACATTCCGTTTGTGAATTTCTGTCGTCGCGCCCTCGCTCTGTGTTGTTGTTTCATTTGTAAGTAAAAATCAGCGGTAGTTGTTTCTTTCTTTTCTTTTGTACAATATTAATGTTCAATGGGTTTTCTTAATATTTCTTAATTGTCTTAAACTCCTCATTTTAACATTTTAAACTGCTTTATATACCCTAGTAGAGGGTATTATAATTTTGTCTCGAAATGTGTAATGGACTGAAAGAGACGTTTCCGACCCAACAAACTATATACATATATTCTGAATCAGCATGAATAGGCGAGTCGATATAGCGATGTCCGTCTGTCCGTGTGTTTCTATGCAAGCTAGTCTCTCAGTTTTAAAGCTATCGTAATTAAACTTGGTACAGACCCTTCTTTTTGCTTCAGGCAGTACATGTGTTGGAACCGGCCGGATCGGACCGCTATAACATATAGCTGCCATAGGAATGATCGGTCGACAACTATGTTTTTGTACGAAAAACTTATATATATAAATATGTTTATAAATGTTTCCTCACCATACTTTCCCAAACAGAGTTTCTAGAGAATTTATACAATCTGACCAAATTTGGTCAACATCGGCCCACTATATCGTTATATCAAACTTTATTTTTTAAACAAATATTTCATCCAAACTAAGTCAGAGTTTTATTATACTTCAAATAGTTTTCTATAATTTCATCAAAATCCGACCACAAGCCTCCCATGGGAGCAGTCAGACAATAATTAAGTTTTGTATCAAAGATAGCCATCCTTTCTTGTTTATTTCCAAGTATGTTTGTCTGTTATAACAAAAATTGCCACGGTTGAGTATACGTAAAAATGGGATTTGTTTGCTGCTGGCTGTGTAATAACGTTTCACACGAAAAATGTGATGGTTTTTACGGCGGAATAATTGACCAGATGGAGTCCAAATCTGGTTTTAAGTGCACTTGTGAAACATGCAGAGATGTTGAAAGATATGTTATGGCATTTATGAGGCAGACTAAGAAAGGCCTTGGAGACATATTCGATCGGTTTAAAAAACTGTTCAATTGCTTCTCCGATTTGACAAGGAGTAAAGGAGTATGAAACTTTTAAGTGAGTCTCCCAAACGGAAAAAGGCTAATTTTAGTCTGTCCATTGGCCCTAATAAACTTTCGTTCCCTACTTACTTACCCACTATATCCGCTACTAAACATATAGAGTTGATTAATTTATTACCCCCTTCTCCACATATTTCGATCAGAAGTGATCGGGAGAAGGGCATCTTACCCATGGAAGAGGTTTCTGATGCGGTGATTGTTAGCACTGTTGATGCAGGTCAACAACCTAGTGTCAATAGGGCAAGTCAATCAGTCGATTTATCTGGTCAATCAACCATTACCATGGCTCCATTGGATGCTCATGCTATTGTTGGTAATACACACAAATCTTTGTTTCGAGGCTTGCCCCTGACATTACATTTTATGATGTCAAGGCCTTTATACAGGCAAAGTCAAAAGTCCTTATTACGGTGGAGAAATTTAAATTCGTCATTTAAAATAAGTGTTCCGGCTGAACATTTCAACAATATTTGTTGCGAAGAATTCTGGCCTGACCACTTAGTTATTAAGAATATACTGCAAAAGAGAAAAATCAGACTCCGGTTTCACTTCCTTCTTGTGGTGGTAGTTCTAATCCACCTCTTCTCATCTCTGATAGTACAAAAAACTAACAACCTCCCTCTCACTTGGCTATCAGAATCTAAGGGGTCTCTGTAGTAATATTAGTAATCTTTACCTAAATAGCCAAACTTTTCCTTTCCGTGTCTGAAACATGGTTAAGGTAGTAATAACCGATAGTTCTGTAGTTATTGAATTTGTTGATGTAAAATTGAGTATCTCTGGTGTTTGCTTATTATATTATATTAGGTATATATATATATATTTATTACTTGCATGCTTCTGCTATACAATCTGTGTACTATGGTTTCTGGTCGTGACTTTCTTGTAGTTTCTGGGGACATTAATATTACCTGGATTTCAAGTCCTGACTAGCGTGTTGACTTCCACATCTCAGCACAATTTTATTGACAGCTTATTTGGGATGTCATTGTATGAAATCAATAGTATCCCAAATTATTTACATAAAATACTTGTACAAGAAGTTCAAGGCTGGCTTTTTCTTGGATTTGTTTTCGCTATTTGATTACTCGATCTAACTTCTCTGTAGTTAATATACACTGGTACAGTAACTATCTTAGAAGCTGTAGGTTATAGATTCAGCGGGATCCTAAAGGGTTTTATAACTTCGTAAGTGCGAAGCGTAGGTCATCAATACTTCCGTGATTAACTGGGTTCCTTTAAAAAACGACAGCTGACTCTGATCAGGCTATCGCTGATCTCTTTGCATTTTTTCAAACGCCTTGTAGTTCACAACCCCATCCAATGGTTTCGTCTATGCTTGTAAATAACTTCAATTGCATTTGTGGGCCTTTAATAACTACAGTTCGCTTCCTCGTGATTTAAAGGCCATTAAGACCGCATTTTTACAGGGAGCTGTGGTGGCTGTACTGCTTCTTCCCCCCCTCGCTGCAGTACTGATTCATGTTTGTTGAATAATTTTCGTGTTTATTATCCGATCGACTTGAAGTTTAGACAGTACATTAAAAGTGACTAAAGTATTGTACATGCCAAATTGCAAAGCTATATCTTTAAAAGTGTGGCTGTAAAACGTTTTGATCGAATTGCAGGAGAACGGGGGGAGATATCTGAGATGGGAAACAAACTTGATCTGCGTATGGTATGCAGGAACCTACAATCCAAATTTTGCTGAGATCGACGCGTTCATACGGACAGACAGACGGACATTTGCACAAATCCAATACCCCCTTTTTACCCATTTTATGAGTACAGGTTGTAAAAATGGTTGATGCAAAATGACTCGCTCAAATTGTTACAAAGCAAGTTCTGTTATTCTGTTTAGCTGCATTTCTTTACTGCGACGTTTTGTCGCAGAATAGCGGAATTAAGTAGACAAAATTTAAAGAATATTTGAAGTGCAAGATATATGTACATCTTATCGCAGTATTTTTTCTTTCTTTTAATGTATGCTTTTTCTACACACACATTTTGTGCTGTGTTTGTTGGAATGTCGAAAATATATCCACTCAGAATGTGACGCACACTTCAGGCACCGCATAGGACGGTGCAGAAAAAAAAACCAAGTGAAAAAACAACGCATCAATTTTTGTTGCAGCGTTTCAATATGTATGAAAATGATATTGTACAAATGAGGTACACTAGTAGTTGCGGTGGACCACTGCAGATCTCTGATGTGTACCAAGTTGAAAAAAAAATTGCGTTTATACGGACAAACGGACATTTCGCAAACCAAATATACTATTTTCCCTTCAGGAACATAGTATAAATAGCGGAAGGGCGGAAAAAGCTCTGTACTTAATTCAAGAGAAATCTCTTAAAGAAATTATTTCCCATGTTAAAACATAGCACAACCCCACATTTATCGCATTCTGTTTGCGTAGTTCTCGTGCATTGCGGAAATGTGCATCGCTGTCAGTAATTCAATTCAAAAGTCTCAAATTTGGCGGCAAACTCAACTAAGGAGGTACATAATTAAATAATAAACTTGAATGATTAAAATTTACCAAATCATGGTTTTAAACACATAATTGACTCCAGCAGCACAGTGCCATCTATCGTAGATCAATAGTAAGCATACGCAGAAGATGAGAGACAAAACCCATATGTCAATTTCGGTCGCACTTTTAAGTTTTAGGGCCGAGAGCGATAAATTCATATTATCCGGGCTATTCACATTTTATTTAAACTATTATTAACAAATTCAAATTTATGCGGATCTAAGCCTAACAATTTGGCAGCTCTAGTAAATGTTTGATGTTATCCAATAGTAAGTCGAACAACTATCGATCGATATACGCATATCGGTCAACTTTTATTTGCATTCATTGCATTATTTCGACAATAAAGTCTTGTTCTGCCGTCTGAATTTGCTTTCTAATTTTGAGACGCATCGTTTAAGACCAAAGTCAGACATTTTGACGTAGTCTTTATATGGGGGCGCTATACTAAAGAATTACCCGCCAAACACATGTCGAGCAGCAGCGCGCCATCTACCGTAGATCGATTGCAAAGCTAGGCAGAGTCTGAGAAACGTAAGCAATATGGCGATTCAGTCGCTTCTATAGGTTTCAAGGCCGAGAGAGCAATTCAGAAGAGAGATTTTTTATCTCTTTGCACATTCACGTTCTTATGTAGCAGCTAGCGCATGCAGAGATTTTCACTCAATTTTCAAATACAATTTTCTTATACTTCCCGATACCGTTTGGGCTGCCCAAATGTCAGCAGTCAGTCAGTAAGTCAGGTTGAACTCCTTTATATAAATAGATACATATATGGGGAAATAATTGTGATGCACATCCAGCCAACCCAGGCAATCAAAATTGGTTGCGTATGGCACATTGAAGCTTAGATAGCCTTGGGTTTCCCGCTCTACTTGGTCGATATTGTTATTTGTTTCTCTTTCTTCTACAGAATCTCCAAACTCATCATCTTCTGCTTCGATACAATCTTCTATTTGGAATGAAGTCAAGATTTCGTTGGAAGGGTATATTATTTGTTCCTTATTTTCCGATGAAAATTCATTAATTTGTTTGTAGCTAGGAAAAGGAATTGGGCTATTTTGTGGTATTTTTATTGTTTGGTTGTATTATTTAAGTAATGTGGGTATGGCGTGCGGATTTAAGTGATTGGATAATTTTGCTGTCGTTGCTATTGCTTAAACAACTTTTTTTTAATTTGTTTACATTAGGAATGCAAAGGTGAATAGTGGGATTTTTGCTGGCATCCAATTTTTTGGATACGTTCTCGAACACTAATAGCAGACGTGCAATAATAGTAAGTTGACTAAGATGTATGGCTTTAATACTGACTACTTGATTTTGACTTTTAAAATATTGGTCATATCAAGCCAATAGCTTTCTATCGACTTAATCAAGTAGTATACCATATTCCAACGAGTCGTGCAAAGCTCTTTAAAGTTAACCCTAATAATGAGATTAGTCCAGATTTTTTTTTTTTTTAGTTTATCTTATTTTGCTGCAAATTTCAACGATTTCGCTCATCTCAGGTATGTATGTCTTTAATGGCCTTCCACCATTTTGTTGAACAAATGGTTGACGCAATGAATTTTATTCAAATCGCGGAAGGTAAATATTTTTGACCTACGGTCAGTTACAATTACCGGACTATCTAGGTAGAGGTCACAACCAAATTCGTTTAATATTTCGCTAATTTTTGATTGAGTATTTAAGCACAGCTATGGAAAATAATATTAGAATTCGAACTTTTTAAGTTTAGAAGATTAACAAACCTGTGCAGGCATTTTCCTGCATTGACTTTAAATCCATTAAACGGTAGATAAGTATTCCATCTATTATGTAATGCACAGTGCATGTGCATACATAAGAAGTCGTTAAAAAAGTATCCGTCCATATATCGCTGGTGATCGCATAGCAAAGCACTGTAATTTTTTAATTTCTGGTTTAATCGGGCCGAAGTATTTCCCATGTATAGCAGAAATATTACGGGAAGCTCAGATCACTTTCACTTTGGGTTCAGTTAGTTAATAAAACATTAATTATTATCCGCTTAACCAAACTAATACAATATTTCCTTTGCGTTACCTTTTACACACACTTCTGCCGATGCGCACTCGCTGATCGCCTACTTCAGATCCCTTGCACTGGCGCATCGGCCAGCGACCGAATTCCCCTTTTCACTTTTGCACTCTCTGGCGGTCCAACTCTATTCCGCTTATTTAACAAGAACAAAAAAATGGCACAAGGGAACGCTTGTTTTTCGTAAAACCGCTCTCTGGGCTCGAAATGGTCGCGCGACACGATTGAGAGACAGTAGGTTACGCCATGCGCATGTCCGTTAGTCGCCGTTATTCGGCGACCAAACCTGTGACGTCACAAGTCATGGAATTCAGCGCGCGCTTTTGAATTTGTTCGAAAATCACTGACTTCTCGTGTGGCGGTAATTTCAGTCCGATTTTGAAAATCTTGCCAGCATATTGTATGAAAATTCATACCGCGTCGATTGATAGGCTATGGTGCTCTGTAGGTGGCATACATATTAAGTAATACGTATTTTAAGTTAGAACAAGTAAGAATGCTCTAGTCGAGTATACCCGACCACGAAACTCCCTGTACCCAGTTCTAAAACTTCCAATCATATGTTCGTTTCTTACACATGCACGCACACATACACAAAGCATACACACACACACGCGAGCCACAGAGTACGCAAGGCAGTTTAAGTCGTGGCTGTGCTTCTTCTTCCCCTCCTCGCTCCAGTACTGAATCTTGTTCGTTGAATAACTTCCGTGTTTATTATCCGATCAACTTGAAATTTGGACAGTAGATTAAAAGTGACCAAAGAAGTATACATGCCAAATCCCAAAGCTATATCTTTAAAACTGTGGCTGTAAAACGTTTTGATCGATTTGCGGGGGAACGGGGTAAGATATCAGAGATTGGAAACAAACTTGATCTGCGTATGGTATACAGGAACCTACATTCCAAATTTGGTGTCTCTAGCTTTTATAGTTGCTGAGATCGACGCGTTCATCCGGACAGACAGACAGACGGACAGACGGACATGGCCAAATCGAAATCTCTTTTGATACTGATCAAGAATATATATACTTTATAGGGTCGGAGATGTCTCCATCTGCCTGTTACATACTTTTGCACAAATCCAATACCCCCTTTTTACCCATTTTATGGGTACAGGGAGTAAAAACGTTCGATCCCACGGCAGGTTCTTTTGGTGTCAGCACTGACATATTTGTACATTGGATTTATTAAATTGATTCTAATACTATTGTCATGCCGTCCGATTAATTGTATGTATTTTTTTGACGCGGACTATGTTTTGCATTGTAGAGTAGATAAATGTAGTGAACTATGCGCATTATATACTATACTACATGTGAAATTTTTGTCCTTTATATAATGATACATATACAGGGTATTTTGTAGTTCACAATGCACCATGTGTGCGTTCAAGAAATATAATCTTCCTTGGCACTGTAGGGAAAATTGAAGTTTTTCTGGCATGAGACAAATTTTTGTACCGAGTATCAGTAATTTGGAGGGGTCCAAAAAGTTTTGATGCAGTTTTATCCAGGGGGTCAACATTAGTCTGTCTGCCAAATTTGGTGACTCTAGCTTTACTGGTGTGGGAGATATAGGTTTTGCTCCATTGGTGGGGGTAGGGTGGTCGAAAAATTTTTGATCTTGACACTTTATAAATTGAGGATATACACCAACATGTGTACCATATTTGGTTGCTCTAGCTCAAAGATAAAGGCAAAAAAATTGCGTTCATACGGACAGACGGACATTTCGCAATCTCAATTTACTATTTTCGCTTCGAGAACATAGTATAATAAACTACTTAATATTTGTGAATCAACTAAAAAACAGTATAAGGATACATCAATGCATATTATTTTTAAAATTGGACGCACTAAAATATTTTTTTTGGTTTCGCTGAAATCAGTGTTTGAATCTTGCCACAAATATCTGTTTTCGGTGCAGGCATATATGAAAACCAGCCGGATCGGATCAGTATATCATATAGCTCCAATAGGAACAATCGGTCGACAACTATGTTTTTGTATGAAAAAGTCACCAAATTTAAGTTTCATTATGTTCTACATAAGCTGTCCAAATTTCATTAAAATCGGACTAATATATCTTAGACCTGCCGTAGGAATGATCGCAGTGTTGTATGAAAAACGCTTTAAAATGTATTGTATTATTGCAGTTACCATAGAGTGTGAGTACGGTACGGCAGGCTGCCATATAAATTTTTGTTACACATTTTTATGTGGCAGTCATGTGCCAATAGTGGGAGTGAACTGGCTCACACGATGTGGCATGTTAAAATATTTAACATTTATTTTTCGTTTGGAATTTTGTAGGGTTGATTTCGATATCGATTTTTGTATTTTCTTGGCGCTATAATTTTTATTGCAAAAACAATGAACGATTTAATTAATATTAAACAACGAAGATCCGTAAAGTTGAAGTTGAGTCCATCAATTGATTCGTGCGGTGGAGTCTGAGTCCATCCTCCGGGACGTAACGCTTTAGGATTATAAAAATGAAATAAAACGGGACGCCGCTTGGCAGAATTTAGCGGAAAATAATTTTAATGCAGAAGTTATTGCATCCGATATGAATGTGAGGTGGCAAGGCCTGCGCAGCCAATACAAAGAGCAACTCAATAAATTAAAAAAAAAAAAAGTGGAAATGGCATTAATGACAATTACGTAGTACGCTGGAAATATTTTGACCATATGCGATTCTTGGATTCTGGGGAAATGGAAACCCAATCCAATCTTTCCACATCGACATCAAATGTGAGTATTTTTTTATTTTCAATCTTGTTTTATAACCTAGAATGATAACAAAAAAAAAATGATATTTTAAATTAAGTCGTATTGCCATGGCACTTCGCCATCGGTTACGATATAATTCTCCCATTCCTCACGGATATCTTTCGCATCATTTGGATAATCGCTCCGAGCGCCTTGCAATGGAAACATATTATGTTCCAATATTCCTTCCCGTCTCCAGGCTCCATCTACAACAGACAAGTGATCCTTCGCTCTATCGAACATACCATTTGCGTACATGGCTCTGGAGTTCTTTCGCGACATGATGAAATTATGCAAAGCGCATATTGCCAAAGTAACCTGAAAGGGATTGAAATGGTTTTGAAAATGTCGATATATATACTTTATATATTTTTATACTTTTTGGACGTTTTCTACGTTCAATGCAATTGATCGTCGCAAAACTCTGAACCGGGCCTTTGTTATCTCAAAAGCGTTCTCCACCATTCGTCGAGCGCGAGACAAATGGTAATTGAATATACTTTGCGTGCCATTTATATTTTGCTGGGAATACGGCATTTGTAAATATGCATTCAAGGCACAAGCATTGTTAGCAACTACCATGCGGACCGGTGTGTTCCGATTCGGTAGTGGTTTCACAGAGTGAACTTTCAGGGTGTTCTCTTCGAGTGCAGTTGAAAATTGCATCGATTAAACAGAGATACGACCATTTCTTCAATCAACGACGTAAATGATTTTGTAATTTGAGTCTACGAGGGACTATTTGTCCCTTTATAATTATAGTAAAGACTACCGCCAAGCGCTGGGCCCTGAATTACAATATGTTTCCCATCGAGAGCACCAATGCACTGCGGAAAATTCCACTGTTCATTAAACCCCCTTAGTCACTTTTCCCATTCCTCTTCGGTGTTTGGAAACTGCAATTAAAATATTTTACTTTTTTTTCAGATTTCTAACATTGGTAATGAGGACGATGCTTCTACCCCACAATCCCAACGCAAACAACAAAAAAAGTTTCGGTAGCTGCGTTAACAGCAGCTCTGTTGGAAAGAGCTCTTGAAAATCTACAACAGGTAAACGATGATGCTCAAGTATTTGGAGACTTCATTGCCAGCGACATTTGCGAGCGACCATCAAAGGATGACCATCGATGGATATAGTTGGATATAGATGGATATAGATGGATATAAATGGATATAGATGGATATATATGGATATAGATTGATATAGATGGATATAGATGGAAATAGATGGATATAGATGGATATAGATGGTTATAGATGGATAGAGATGGATATAGATGGATATAGATGGATATATATGAATATATATGGATATATATGGATAAAGATGGATATAGATGGATATAGATGGATATAGATGGATATATATGGATATATATGGATATATATGGATATAGATGGATATAGATGGATATAGATGGATATAGATGGATATAGATGGATATAGATGGAAAATAGATGGATATAGATGGATATAGATGGATATAGATGGATATAGATTGATATAGATGGATATAGATGGATATAGATTGATATAGATGGATATAGATGGATAACTCGAATCTTGGTAATGGTCTAAGAAGCCCAGAACAGACCATCACCATTAACATCTACATCCGTTGAGCCAATAGAACTTTCACGAATATACGATGAAACATTTTAGGAAATTTAAACAGTACTCTTTCATACTTAATGTAACTTTAAATCAAAACTCGTATTATTTTTAATTGAAAACTTTTGCTGTAACATAGACTTAATGTGTTAATTTCATAAACAAATAATTCATAAAAACTTACCTTCATGTACTTTTTTTAAAAGCTGATGGATTGTATCGAATACTTCAGGCACAATTGTGCATATTGTATTTGCCGGAATTATAAAAAAATAAATAATAAAAATAAATATAAAAAAAAGAAATACCATGTTATTCCTAATCAATTAAATTGCGTACCAGATGCGAAGTATCGCAAGGTGAGGCACAACCGTTCCTTTGCAGAAATAGATTGACGCATAACCGTGTCTTGCTTTTTTTTATATGCGCGGTGATCTCCTTCGCGAATTTCTTCGAATAGTGTAGCACCAAAACCAGTTCACTATGTCTGTGTATCCACTCTCGTACCCACACTTGACGACGCTTTCTATTTTGTTTTTCATCTTCTGCAATTTCCCTTTGTCTTTCCCTCTCCTGCAACACCTTTATCGCAGCAATTGCGACACCTCGCACATTGATCGCACCTGAAAAACGAAACAAAACTATAAATGACTTAAACACTACCCGTTCGACTGGTTAAATAGCATTGCCATCAAAAGTGGCTAATTTCCATACATTTTACAGCGATTTTGTTACAACAACTGCGATCGCTCCTACGGCAGGTATAAGATATATTAGTCCGATTTTGATCAAATTTGGTCACCATATGTAGACATAATTAAGGTTGGGTTATCTTCATAAAAAAACAAGTTTTTCATACAAAAACATAGTTGTCAACTAATTGTTCCTATGGGAGCTATATGATATAGTAATCCGATCCGGTTGGTTTTCAAATATGTATTGCCTGAAAATAGATATTTGTATCAAGTTTTATAATCATTTCCTTAAAACTGAGCGATAAATTTGAAAGCAAACAGACGGACTGGCAACATTTTCTCACTTTGACTGCGTATTATTTAATATGTATGGCACATAGAGGGGACCAAAATATGTCAATCGATGCGGAATTCTCCTTACCATCCTAAAATGAATTTCACATCTGACTAAATTTACAATGGCACAGTAAAGTTTTCTAAAATAAGTCGTTGTTTTCTTACATTTTAAACGCGTTGGGTCATGTGACGTCACGCTCTCGCGTCGCTGAATAACGGCGACTAACGGACATGCGCATGTAACCTACCGTCTCTCAACCATGGGGCCCTACGGTCAGCAAAGCATCTGACCTCAGAAAAATGCTTGTTTGCCTGATCTATGTAATTGTTTTGTTGATTATTTGTGATCATAGTGAATCGGGTATATCCAACTATATCATTCTTACATGTTTGTTTATAAAGATAGTCTAACCGAACTCACCAAATTTGATCAAAATTGGACTAACATATCTTATACCTGCCGTGGGAAGAATCGGAGGTATTGTGTGAAAAACGATGAAAAATGTACTAAAACTAAAACTACTGAATTCAACACTATCCCTTTCACAATAGCAATGCCATCATCAAAAGTGGTAAATTGCAATACATTATTCATACAACAAGTCAAGTTGCAACCGATCGCTCCCACGGCAGGTACAAGATATGTATATTAGTCAGATTTTGAGCAAATTTGGTCAGCATATGAGAACATACTTAAACTTAAATTTGGTGAGTTTGGTAATGTCATCTTTAGAAACAAAAAACATACAAATACATAGTTGTCAACCGATTGTTCCTATGGGACCTAGATGATATAGTTATTCGATCCGGCTGGTTTTCGAATATGTACTGACTGCTCTTAAAACAAATACCTGTGCAAAGTTTCATTATCTTAGTTTAAAAATTGAGCGATAAGTTTGAATGCAAACATGCACCCAGTCCACATTTCCTGAGTTTGACTACGTATTATTTGATATTCATGGAACATTGTGGGGTCATACACTCAGAGAAAAATGGCCGTTCTAGTTCTAAAATTATCGGGCTGGAATTTATACCGAATTTTTCTTAAAATTTTAAGTATTATTCGTTCTTTGAAATTCTTAAATTTAGTATGAATTAATCTTGATTTCAAAAATAACCCATTATTCTCTAAAAATAAGATTATAATTCTTGGATTAAGCTCAAAATACTTATTACAAGAAATTCCGTACTTCATCTAAGCGTTAAACGAGCTAGGATTATTATTCTTAATTCAAGTATGGAATTTCTTAGATTGAGAACAAATTATCTTTAAGTTCATATACATACATACACACATATGTGTATATGTAAGTGTATGCAATCGACAAAATGTACAACAAAAAAATTGCAAATAACAGTCAGAACAAAAGCGAGAGAGATATTAGGAGTTTGGTGGCAAGGGTCTGAAAACGGTGGTGGGGGGAGTGCTGCATAAGCGAAACGAACATACGGTATTAAACCCTGTTGGAAACAAATTTTTCTTAAAAGCCCATATTAATATAAATTATTTATTTTATAAATTCTATGCACTTACATAATTTATGCCAAGTACATAATTTGGGTTTAAGTTTTGAAATACCAAAATCTTGGTATAAATTGGAATAATTTGTATATACATATGTAAGTTGTCAAGCAAACAATTAAAATAATGTATAAAATATAAATGTGAACTAGATTCACTACAGGGTTGAATAGTTCTCGTCCGTTTTGGGAATTTTCTTTGATCACTTTTTTGCTTCAACTTTTGGCGCGTGCCTTTTGTTATTCCTTGTTCCTTTTCGTGTTCGCGATTGCCGGTCTTTGGTGTGAGTTTGACTATTGCAGGCCTGGCAGTCATTTAGTTGAACAACATGAGTGAAGAAGTGCTCGCGGGTGATAATCGCAAATTAAGTGATTTATTAAAAGAGTTCGATTTGGAAAGTGTTACGTCTTTTTTACAAGGTAAGTGCCTAAAAATTATTTCTATAATTATGTACATATATATGTTATGTGTGTTGATCGTTTCGCAGATATGTATATGGATATGTACATATACTTATATAAGTGCAGCTATGTACATACATTTGTACATTTACATACGTTCATATTAACATTTCAAAATTAACAGCTATATGTACATACATACACACAAACTATGAACATACGCAAGTATACATGCACATGCATGTACATATGTATGTACAGTGCAGTGTTTAAGAACTACAAACATAAGTATGTACATATGTATACATACATACATACATATGTAAATAGATTGCTGACGACTTTGATATTTTGCATTATTGTTGGTGTTGCCGACAGTGGCATAGTGTACATTCAGGCGTATTCATATACATACATATGTACATTCATACGTACATATATGTACATATACCGATCAGCATAAAAATGTATGCATGTACATACATACATATATACAAACATAGTAACATGTACATACATATATATGTATGTACATACATAAACATACATTTGTACAAAAAATGAAAGTTAACGTGAAGTGACGCCGGCATTATGGCGACAAGCAAACCAACACAAATTAAGATAAGAATAGTCAAGCATTTGCATTGCATTAGAGGCTACACATATGTATGTACATACATACACCCATACAAATGCTTGATCTCTTTTATTCTCCTTTCCTTTTGCGCGTGCCACTCAGTTTTTTTTGTACAAATGTGTTATTGTATTTTTTCCTGTCCCTTTAGCAAAGGCGTATGAAGCGCATAGTGTTGTTTTTTCTACTTGCACTTTTCGCAACAGCCGAATTATTGGCGCCAAAGTGATATGCATAGGAATGTGAATGCAAAAAAATGTGTTACGTGAGTGATGAACACACCTAAAGTATGTATATACATATATATACATATGTACATGTATACATATGTATGTATGTGTATATTCTTGATCAGCATCAAAAGCCGTCGGTCCGTCTGTTTCATGCAAATTAGTTTTTCCGTTTTAAAGATGTGATAAAATTTAGCACAGATTTTTTTTTTTGCATAATGCAGCACATATATATGTACATGGAACCGGATCGAATCTCTTTAACATACAGCTGAAATTGGAACGATCGGTCGACAATATGCTGGCTTATGAAAATAATTCTATCAAAATCGAACCACGTTATACACATACATAGCTGCCAAGGGAACGATCGAAAGTTGAGATTTTGTACAAAACGTTGTTGCAAGGGTACATATTCGGCACGCCGAATAGGAATATTCTTTAATGTGACTGATTTATGTATTTATTTTGGAAACATTTGTAAATGTATGTATATAGGTGCGCACGTTACATATAGAAGTCTACAATACATGACAGCAGACGACATTAAAGAAGCAATTCCACCTCTAGGTCTTCGCATGGAGTTTAGAGAAAAATTATTTCATTGGAAGAAGTCAGAGGTAAAAATGCAATAACTTAAATTAAAAAGTTTTAATATTTTAACTTTATTCAATAAAATTTATTAATACCTATTATTTTTTCAGCCTGGAATAGACGACGATACTATATTGTTTCCGTCAAAGGTTGTGCATTGGCTTGACACTTTGGAACAGCCATACAAAGGGAAGGAAGTTCTAAACAAGGTAAGAATTTATATTTAATACTAGCTGGAAATACCCCCAAAGCGAAATAAGTAACTTTATTAACTTTTTACTCTTGATTATAGGGGAGTTGGTGCTCGCCGATAACGAAGACTGGAAGCTACTTTTGATATTGTAAGATATAATTGATATACTGTTTAAGTCAGAAATTGTAAGTAAAGATTTAAATATGTATGTTAAAAAGCCTAGGGAAAAGGCAGCATGATATTTATATAAGACAGTATGGAAAATTAAAGCCAAGGCACCACTTTCTAATGCATTATCCCTCGGCTATAAAAAAATGTGGACTTCTTAAATATATGTGGAAAAAGCGTTTTGTATAAATCCAAGTTGTACGCGTACAATATAAATTCTAGAAATAATGTTCTGTAGCTATAAAGGCAGGACTTAAATTTGCTAAGTTTTAAATTAACCATGACGAATCAATTGAACAAGTTTTAACCTTTTCTTTTTCTACACAAACAGATCTAACAAGTAAAGAAAAATTCAATAATATAAGGAATATAAAAGAAATAAATATTGATTTTCAAAACTTTACCATGTGCAGGGAACTTATATTTAAAGGTACAAAATATAAAACTAATTATTACTTAGCAACTAAGAAAATATGTTAACAATTATATAGGATACAAAATTTAATAATTATGGATAAAATTGTATTTTTTTTAGTGCAACAGATTTGCGTAACACGCTTTGATAGTCATTTTCGGGCATACGAAATTGAATGTCCGACTAATAATGTATATGTATATAATAAACTATGTGAATTTAGCAGCTCTCTGCTACATATAAACCCATTAAATAATGTAAAATCTTTTGTTCGTTTTAAAAATATATAAAATATGTAAAACATATGTATGTATAAGTAATAAAATGTAATATTTTAAGTTAATAAATGCCAAGATTTCATTGGCTTAAAACTAGTAGGTGCTGTATTAATTCAAGGCTGAATTGAGCTCAATTTTAAGAAATTTTTGTTCTTACTTTAAGCTGTTTAATTCTTGAATCAAGACTGAAATGCGCTCAATTTCAAGAACTTTTTGTTCTTATTTTAGGTTTAAAAGTTCTTGAAATAAGAATAAAATGGGCTTACTTTCAAGATTTCTTGTTCTAATTTTAAGATGTTCAATTCTTGAATCAAGACTGAATTGGACTCATTTTTAAGAATATTTTGTGCTTAATTTGAGAATTAAAAGATTTAATTTGAGATTACTTAGAGCTTAAAATTGGGACAGAAACTGTCTCAAAATCAGAAAATTCGAACTTAATATAGGCAAAAATGTTCTTAAAATATCTCGAATAGTTCTTAAAATCAAGAATTTCGGGCTTAACAAAATCGTTCTTGAAATAAGAATTCTGTACTCATAATAAGATTTTTCGAGCTTGGTCGGATTTTGACACCGTTTGTACTTCTTTTGAGTACAGAATACTTGATTTTTTCTCTGAGTGTACATACAGTTTGTCAATTAATTGTTTGCAAAATGAAAAAAGGCATGCAAATTCAACTTTAACATCATATTTTATTAACATAGGCACTTTTTTCCAATTTTTTTTTTACAGTCATATTAGTTAATGTATTACTTATAGGTAAAACAAAACAAACTTACTTAAATAATAACAATAACAAAAATAAAACAAGCAACACAAAAAATGACAAATTTCTGACTGTCAAGAAATTGTTTGCAAAATTCAAGCAATGTTTGCAAAAATGGCTAAAATTAGAAAATTAAAAGAAAAAAATAATCTAATATTTTGTGTGCTTGCCACAATCATCTAATTCGGCTTGAAGCCGTCGTGACATGGACTGCACAAGTGCCTGAAGCTCATACAGAATTGGTAAATTTGACCATTCCTCCTGTATGGCTTTAATCAACGCACTTTTATTTGTTGGGCTCCGTTTCGCTACCCTCTTCTTCAAAAACGACCACAAATTTTCAATGGGGTTTAAGTCAGGGCTCTGGGCAGGGGTATCTATCACTTTGCTGCAATTGTATAGCGCCCAGGTCCGGCACAGCAGGGATTTGTGCTTGGGATCGTTGTCCTGATACAATTTATAGTGCATCGTACTCGCGTTTTGGGCGTCAGAAAAGCCGAAATTTTGTGCGCTTGTTGTTAATTCCTTTTTAAGGATATCCAAATAAAACTCCTTGGTCATGACATCGTTGAAAATTCGCAGCACTCCAACACCTTTTGAGGAGAAACAACCCCACACCATAACAGAGAGCTTGCCAAACTTCACTGTTGGCACTATGTTCTTCTCCAGCAGCGCTGTTTTGGGCTTCCGCCAAACTTTGCTCGGTCCATCGTGACAAAATAACATTATTTTTGTCTCATCGCAAAAAATTACGTTATCCCAGTAGTCCGCTGGCTTATTGACGTGGTCAATAGCAAATGTCAAGCGTTTCTCCACATTTATTGCAGAAAGCAATGGCTTTTTTCTTGCCACACGTAAGGAGTACTTGTGGAGGTTTAGGACCCTACGTACAGTCTCGTGGCTCACGCTCTTATTGCAGTCATTTTTTACTGTACTGGCCAACACTCTCAAGCTTATTTGGGGGTTACTATTAACTTCTCGCAGTATTTTCGACTCATCACGGTGATTTAGCTTTGATGGCCTGCCTCCTGAGTTGTTCAACTCCAGTCTATTTTGTTTCTCTGCACCCATTATTATATTGTATACTGTCCGCAGTTTTATTTTAATTATTATTTTACCTATAAGTAATACATTAACTAATATGACTGTAAAAAAAAAAAATTTGAAACCAGTGCCTATGTTAATAAAATATGATGTTAAAGTTGAATTTGCATGCCTTTTTTCATTTTGCAAACAATTAATTGACATACTGTATGTCAATAGATGCGTCACGCAATTCTCTACAAGATCTTAAAGTGGATTTCACATCTGTCTTAGCTTACACCCCTACAATAGGGTTTTCTAAAGTCAGTCGTTGATTTTCATACATTTTTTAAACGCGGTGGGTCATGTGGCGTCACTCTCTCGTGTCGCCGATTAACGCCGAGTAACGGACATGCGCATGGCGTAACCTACCTTCTCTAAGCCGTGGGCAATAAGTCATGTTGAATTCTTTTACACAATATATAGATTCTTTTGCGTGATATAGATCTGCGTATGGTATACAGAAATCTACATTCCAAATGTGTCGTCGCCACCTCGTATAGTTCCTGAAATCGTCGCGTTCATACAAACAAACAAGGCCAAATCGACTCAGGTATTGATACTGATCAAGAATATATACACCTTAAAGAGTATCCTTCTACCTGTTACATACGTTTTCACAAATTTAGTACCACCATTTACCCATTTTATGGGTACAGAGAAAGCGTGAAAAGTTACCAAACAAAGTTTGCACACGCCATTCGATCAATAAGTCAGTTGTGGCAAAATTTGTGACTTATTTTAATTTTTCAGAATTTTGGTATATATTGGACATGATTATTGATTTATTTTGCTATTTATGTTTTGTCATTTCAGAGCCGAATTTCAGCTTAGACAAGATGCGTCGCTCGTCATTTACGCCTGTGTTTAATCTGAGCACTCAAGAGCCGTTAATTGTCGTCGAAGAGTCGCATGCCGCCGAGGAGGGCGACGAGTTGGAGGGGGCAGCCGGCGGCTGTGATCCCTGTGCCACGAAGCGCACCAACAGCGATGACTCTGAGCCGGACTCACCTGTTAATCCTTATCTCTTGTGTCCGTTTCCCGACATGCAGCAGCGTCGTAAGCACTCGTTACCTTCTCTGCAGATAACCGAAGGAATCACTGCCAGCCAGGTGCGACGCTTATCTGAGGTGGGCGGCGAAACGGGTGGCCTTAGTCCCAAGGAGGTTGAATTTCTGGCCACCCTCACGCAGAAGGCCAATCCATCCGCAGGCGGCCGCCGACATTCTGTGGTCACCATATCGGCTGTGCCTCCAACGCTTTTCGGACGCAATCGGCGTGAGTCCATTTCCGCTGTTTCGTTCAGGTAAATTACACTTTTATTTGCTTCAGCAGCAAGCCACTTTAGCCAGTAATTGGAAGTTTTGTGCGCCGTTTATGACGGAAGTGCACGGCCCATAATCAGAGACCAAAAGCAAAAATAGCGCCAGCACAGCAAGGGACATAGCTTATTTGACTTTGCCTAATTGAATTGCTTTTCCAACTGTTCAATGCTTTTGTTCAATGCTTTGCCAGCAACAATTTTGATATCCCGGCATTGGTCGTTGCAGTAGCCTAATGAGATTGACCTGAAAGTGGCAAACCCTCAAGTGCCGTTGAAAGGCAAAATCTAAATGTACACATTACCCTCTAGACTGCTTACGGTTGTGTAAGCTGAAAATATACGAATACTCATATTCAACAAGTTAGAATGCTTTAGCCGAGTGTACCCAACTACAGGACTCCTTGTACCCAGTTCTAAAGTTTCTAAACACATCTTCGTACACTTACACATCGTTCCTGCAGCAATTAATTATACCTGCTCTTCTGGATCGTTTTTAATTCCGACATATATTCTACAGTTTCATAGCTAGAGTCACAAAGTTTGGCATAAAGACTACTGTGACCAACTTGATAGATGCGGTACAACATTTATAAGCATTACTTAGGGGAGTAAAATAAGACTCACAAATAATCATTATTTATGATATTTTTTCTGTCAAAACAAAACACACGTTTAATTTATGTTAGCTTCTGGGTGGGATTTTTTCCCAATATTTTTGCATCTATATCTATCTACATATGCATAAAAAAGGATTCGTGCTGACTGACTGACTGATTGGCAATCATCGCCCAGCCCAAACCGTAAGAGCTAGGATGCTGAAATTTTCACAGTAGGTTCCATTTATGAAGACAGTGCACTCAATACGGTTTTTTGGAAAATTCCACAGCGCGGAAAATAACGAAAAACTATTGTATGTAATATTTTTGTTTATCCTATCGGACTCAAACTTATTTTGAAAAATCAAGGTTGTATGGGCGAAAGTTTAATTTTAGTCCGAAAATAATTCGATACATGTCTCATCGATTTTGGGAAACTCAATCCCATGGTCGGAAAATTCGTGGAAGACTCTGGCATTCGACATTTTTAATTTTTTAATATTCCATTTATGGAATGATTTTTTTAATTGAAAATTTTTTTTTTTAAATAAAACAACTTTGGCTCTTCATAGCTTAACTTATTAATTAATTAATTCATAAAGATCAATTTATAAATGTTTTGAAACAAAAGAGATTAAAATGCAAATTTAAAAAATGACGAAATATGTGTGGTCATAGAAATAGCACATATTGATGAAGCGACAGCGTTAGCTGTAAAAAGTAAAATGTGTTTTTACGCAGACTTTTTGGTTTGATTTTCAATATTTCGGTAAAGAATTAATATAATTTATCGAAAACGTGCTAAAATGGGTCATGGAACTCATTGCTCGGTTGAAGAAAGGAAGATTATATTCACACTAAGTGAATCTGGAAAAAACTCGTCTGAAATAGCCGAAATAATGAAATGCTCCAGAAAGTTGGTGTATAACGCACTTAAATTAGTGAAGTTAAGCCCAACCTACTTCACTGATAAACAAGTAAGAACGTTGCAGTCGGGTACGTCCGATGCAGAAATAGAAAATAAATGTTGTTTCCCATTATTAAAAGAAATGGATGAACTGGGGATCGAACCTGCAAAAAGCCGGTTATCAAACAAGCACTCTATCTACACGGCCACCGCATCATGAATGATACCGCCGGCAAAATCAAGCTATGTGCACATAACAGCGGCATGGTTGGCTTTTCGTTGCTTCCATTTCCATTTCTGAATTCAGATTTCATATTGCCATGCGCTGTTGCCTTTCTGCATTGCTCACGCATACAAAGAAGCAAGCGCATGTGCGTACTTGAACCCACACATAGAAACGAAATGAGAGCGCAAGCGACATAAACCGTGCTCATCGTTCTGGTGTCGATCCAAGACTAAATATTCGTTCTGAACAACAGCGTTAGCAACTCGGCTTTTTACTCCCTGTACCCATAAAATGGGTAAAAAGGGGGTATTGGATTTGTGCAAAAGTATGTAACAGGCAGAAGGAGACATCTCCGACCCTATAAAGTATATATATTCTTGGTCGGTATCAAAAGAGATTTCGATTTGGCCATGTCCGTCTGTCTGTCCGTCCGTATGTATGAACGCAACGATCTCAGCAACTTTAAGAGCTAGAGACACCAAATTTGGAATGTAGGTTCGTGTATAGCAGGCGCAGGTCAAGTTTATTTCTGATCTCAGCTATCTCCCCCCGTTCCCCCGCAATCCGATCAAAACGTTTTACAGCCACATTTTTAAAGATATAGCTTTGGGATTTGGTATGCATAATACTAAAGTCACTCTTGATCTACTGTGCAAATTTCAAGTCGATCGGATAATAAACACGGAAGCTATTCAACGAACAAGATTCAGTACTGGAGCGAGGGGGGAAGAAGAATCACAGCCACGACTTAAAATGCCTTGCGTACGCTGTGGCTCGCGTGTGTGTGTGTGTATGCTTTGTGTATGTGTGCGTGCATGTGTAAGAGACGAACATATGATTGGAAGTTTTAGAACTGGGTACAGGGAGTTTCGTAGTCGGGTATACTCGACTAGAGCATTCTTACTTGTTTTTTTTGCCAAACCACGACGGGGTTGTTTTGAGTTCGGCTTTTTTGCCAAAGTGTCTTGGGGTTGTCACAACACCAAAGCATCTGGTCTCAGGAAAATGCTTGTTTGACTCGTCTATGTATATTCACTAGTTAATGATAGTATAAAAAAACGTAAGAAAAAGCCAAGAAAAACGGATTCTTTTACGGATAGGCTCATACTGCGGAAGAGCAAAGCGAACCCTTTTAAATCCTATCGAGAAATTATGCAGGAAATTACTGGTGAATGTGGTACAAATGTGTCAAGAAGACTAGTGGCTAGAAGACTGGTCGAAGTTTCGCTCTTTGGACGCACCAGCAGGAAGGAGCCACTCCTGTCAAAACGAAACATCAAACAAAGATTGAGTTTCGCACGGACCCACCGGGATAAGAGTCTAAATTATTAAAAAAAATATGCTATAGAGCGATGAAACTAAAATAAATATAGTAGGACCCGATGGCAAAACATTTGTTCGTCGTCCAAAGGCCAAACTCTTAACCCCAGGTACGATGAAGACCATGAAGCACGGCGGCGGATATATCATGGCATGGTGTGGGTCCGCTCTACCGAATCCATGGCGTAATGGATCGCTTCATGTATTTGGACATTCTCAAAAATCAAATGGAACCATTTAAATTTGAAAATTTTTCTTTGAAATGGACATTTTAGCACGATAACGAGCCGAAGCACACATCTCGCGTCGTTAAAAAGTGGTTGAAGGACGAATCCATCGAAGTTCTGGAGTGGCCGGCTCAAAGCCCTGACCTTAATCCAATAGAAAACCTATGGAATGATGTTAAGGTCATACTATCCAGAAAAATAATTGCAAATCTTGACGATTTGTGGACAGGTGTCCAAGAGGACCAATCTCACCGTTCCGAAGGAGAGATGTCAGAAGAATGTGTGCAACAATTATTACTTTTAAGCTTATTTTCTATGAATTATTGGCAACATTTTAAATTTGTGCTATTTCTGTGACAACACATATTTCGTAAATTTTTAAATTTGCGTTTTTATCTTTTGTTTCAAAACATTTATAAATTGTTTTTTATGAATAAATTAGTTAATAATAGTTCTAATTTAAATAAAAATGTTTCAATTAAAAAAATCATTCCATAAATGGGTGATGCCTGGAACTCAGCAATTTCGTTTTTCATGCGAATGGCTCCATACTAATTTCCGAATATAAATACAAAAACCTCGATACTTTGCGGCAATACAACGGGCGGAATATAATTGGAAAGCTTTAGTCTTGATTTTTAGTATTATTCTTGGAATTGGCTTCAAATGGCAAATGATTTTGAAAAATGTACTCTGCATCACCACGGGCGGGAAGTGGAAGTCAAGGACAAATGAGTGGGATTATTTGTTTAGTTAGATCGGCTTCAAAGACATTATCATAGCCCTACACAAAAAACTTTCGTCACGTGGCTCCACTATTTAGTTTCCTACTCCCACGGGAAGGGAAACTGTGATACGCTACTTTTATGTATTTCTTACGAAAGTAGTCAAATTCAAAATAATGTACTTTCATCTTGATATCATCTTGGTATATATAAAAAAAGAGTTCCACCTGACTGACTTTCGTGTTTTGAACAGCCCAAGCGGTAGAAGCTAGAAGCCTGAAATTGTTATAATGTACCTTCCTATTATAAAGTAAAGTGGAACTTCTGAAAAAATGGTTAGATATTGGGTTCGAGGAAAAGTCAATTCGGAATTTATCGATACGTAACATTAGACACCATTTATACAAGAAATAGGCGACAGAGCTCATACCTCTTGGTATCATTGGAAGGCCTTTTGTTTTAGCTTCGATGGATGAAAAAGTTACATCTATTCGATTACATTTGTAAGCTCAGCAACAAATTAAACATGGACACCATATATGAGCATATTCGGCATATGCTCCACTTTTAACTCCAAAAGAGATTTGGGCTCTACCGGAAGTTGCTTGAGAGCAACGTTGGGCAATAGTGCTATACAAAACAAAATAAAATTTTCTTTGAAAACAACTTACAATTATTATTATTATTATTTTGAAACATTATGTATGATAAGACATAAAACTGTTTTTATTGTGATTACAGCAAAGGTCATTTTGCATTTAAGGCATTTGGAGATTGGTGTTCCTGTCTTACTCAATCTGCAACGTCCTTTTTCACCAAATACTACCCAATGTTTCACTTTATCATAACGCTGTGAGCCTGGAGGTTTCGGCTGGAACCTGTACTTTTTTTTACTGAAGCGAAGACACACTGCTGGATGGGGAGCCCAGAGATACTATCGAGCTTTCCCTTTCAACATTCGGTGGTCGACCTCTCTTTCTTTCAAACGAAGTATTGGCAGTACATTGTAAGAGCTCATGTGCAACTTTTGTTTGAAATTTATTAGAGGAATATGCTTTTGCATCGGGTTTATTAAATTTAAATGCTTCCTATCCAATAGCCACGCATTTGTAACGGATGTTCCTAGGCACCAATAAAAGATTCTGATGTACCACTTCTTTGAACGGTGGTTGACCTTGTTGAGCTCCATGAGCATATCATCCAAATCTATTCCTCCCATAACCTTATCGTAAGAAGCAACAATCGCCACATCAATATAAGCTCTTTCTTCTGGATTCCAACGTTCGCATATCCCAACAGGTTCATGGTTTTTACACGAAGATATAAGTTGAACTGGCTCTTTGTCAAACCATTTCACACAGACAAGATTATTGTACCCATTTCCCATTTCATATCGAAAGATCCCCTTCCACGATTTTTTAACTCATCATCTGAAAGTAGTTGGCAATTGCTTATGCGGTTTTTACATACAGTACCTGTTGCAAATATACTCATTCCCTTCAACAATATTAGAGGGCTTACTGACGTAAACCAATTATCAAAATAAAGCTTAAAATGTTTGTCCTTGGGAAGACCTTTTGACAAATATAACACAACATTCGAAGATATTTCCAAGCCATCAGCAGGGCAGGTGTCTTCACCAACATACAGCGCAAAGTCGTAAACCAATCCAGAGGTTCCAGCTCGCGTAAACATGTTCAGATCCCATTTGTGAGGATTAGCTGGGTTGTATTTCTTATATGACGATCGACCTTTAAACGCAATGTTCATCAACACTTTGATATTATTCCTGGGGTAGTTTGCCAATATTTTCTTTTAGAATGTTTAGTTACGGGCGTATCTTGTACAGGTTGTCATAGTTTAAATCTCCTTTTTGGATTGTTTACTGTTATCGTTGAAGTGTAAGCGTTGCTTTATTTTTCAAACCTTTTGCGCGGCATATAATTTGTTGTAGCGGTAAGCTTTAAATCTTTTGACCATGCAATTTTGAATTGTGCCAATTTTAAAACACCCAAGTACAACAAAATACCAATATATCGTTTGATATCCTCTCAAGAACATTTAAATTCAATTCAGTGTTCTTGCAGCCCATACAAATTTGTTTGCTTTGTGAGCAAATCAATAGCTTGGGTATCAAAGAAGGTGCAGAAATATTCTACTGGAGTCATCAAATCGTCGACTATCAAGGCATTATCTTCCTTCCAACTATTCTCTGGAGGTTCAAATTTCGTTGCTCTCCACTTTAGTGTCTTGTGATCAACTATTTCCAAGCAATTATCCGCAACAACAAAAGATTCCTTCTCACATTCTTCTGCAATCATATTTTCAAGAAGGCCAATCTCTATACTTTCTCCTCTTTCCACGATCCGTTCCAAATTCTTCTCCAGCGCTGCAGAAATGTTGTTCATCTCATCACCACCTTCTTCGACAATAGAGGCATCCCATTCAAAGTTAATAATCCTCTCAATATCTTCATCTGACAATCCTTCCTGTTTCGTTCTCATATCTAAATATAAATATATTTATTACCACTATGGCCCAAGGTTGCCCACAAACAACTTTGAAAATTACTCACTTGGTTTGTACTTAAATCTATTCAAATTAAATTTCAGCTCCGTTTAGTTACATCATTGCTAAAAAAATATCTCATTTATACTTTTCCAAACAGTGTTTAAACAAGTAAGAATGCTCTAGTCGAGTATACCCGACTACGAAACTCCCTGTACCCAGTTCTAAAACTTCCAATCATATGTTCGTCTCTTACACATGCACGCACACATACACAAAGCATACACACACACACACGCGAGCCACAGCGTACGCAAGGCATTTTAAGTCGTGGATGTGATTGTTCTTCCCCCCTCGCTCCAGTACTGAATCTTGTTCGTTGAATAGCTTCCGTGTTTATTATCCGATCGACTTGAAATTTGCACAGTAGACCAAGAGTGACTTTAGTATTATGCATACCAAATCCCAAAGCTATATCTTTAAAAATGTGGCTGTAAAACGTTTTGATCGGATTGCGGGGGAACGGGGGGAGATAGCTGAGATCAGAAATAAACTTGACCTGCGCCTGCTATACACGAACCTACATTCCAAATTTGGTGTCTCTAGCTCTTATAGTTGCTGAGATCGTTGCGTTCATACATACGGACGGACAGACAGACGGACATTTCGCAAACCCAATATACTATTTTTCCCTTCGGGAACATAGTATAAAAAGCGACAAAAATCAAACAGCAGCAGCAGTAGCCGTTTTTCGTATTTTGCTATTTGCTGTGCTGTTGCTTTCGACAATGAGCGTAAGTCGAAGCTGCAGCAAGCGATCGGCTGTCGAAAGTCGGCGCCAGTCGTAGTCGCGAAAAACGATTGGCCCGACTGTTTGCTGCTTTTGTCTTTTGTCGCTTTTGCTTTTGATCAGCAGCGTAAGTCGAAGCAGCAGCAACTGTTCGATTTCTGCAAGTTACCGCAAGTCGCAGTTGCGAATGATATCGCAAACGACTTTTTGCTTCATGATAATTTCATTCTTTTATGGGCGCACTGCGTTGTTTAATGCGTTTGATTTAACTTTTAGCCTACTTGCCTAGTTCTGGGCATCTATGACTTTTTACTCCCTGTACCCATAAAATGGGTAAAAAGTGGAAACTAAATCTGTGCAAATGTTTGTAACAGGCAGAAGGAGACATCTCCGACCGTATAAGGTATATACATACATATATTCTTGATCAGTATCAAAAGAGGTTTCGATTGGGCCATGTCCGTCTGTCTGTCTGTATGAACGCGTCGATCTCAGCAACTACAAGAGCTAGAAACACCAAATTTGGAATGAAGGTTCCTGTATACCATACGCAGATCAAGTTTGTTTCTAATCTCTGATATCTTACCCCGTTCCCCCGCAAATCGATCAAAACGTTTTACAGCCACATTTTTAAAGATATAGGTTTGGGATTTGGCATGTACAATACTTTAGTCACTCTTAATATACTGTCCAAATGTCAAGTCGATCGGATAATAAACACGGAAGTTATGCAACAGACAAGATTCAGTTTTGGAGCGAGGGGGGAAGAAGAAGCACAGCCACGACTTAAAATGGCTTGCGTGTATGTGTGCGTACATGTGTAAGAGACGAACATATGATTGGAAGTTTGAGACCTGGGTACAGGGAGTTTCGTAGTCGGGTATACTCGACTAGAGCATTCTTACTTTTTTGAATTCTGTGACAATTAAAAATGGGCGTTGCTGAAGAAAAAGGTGGCAAAACGGAGCCCTACTACAAAAGTTGAGCTTTTTAAATGTATAAATGAGGAGTGGCGAAAAATACCGGAGTACTACGACATGAATGCACTAATATCGTCGATGTCGCGGCGCCTCAGGGCAGTTATGGATGCTAATGGCGGGCATACAACATATTAGCCAACTTGAGCTTATTGTTAAAAAGAAAAAGCCTTTTTAAGATAAATGTTTGCATTTTGCAAAGAATTAATATACAGCTCTTATTTGCTGTTTTTTTTAAATCCTATGATTATACTATGTTCCCGAAGGGAAAACAAGTAAGAATGCTCTAGTCGAGTATACCCGACTACGAAACTCCCTGTACCCAGGTCTAAAACTTCCAATCATATGTTCGTCTACTTACACATGTACGCACACATACACAAAGCCGCACACACACGAGCCACAGCGTACGCGATGCATTTTAAGTGATGGCTGTGCTTCGTCTTCCCCCCTCGCTATGTACTGAATCTTGTCTGTTGCATAACTTCCGTGTTTATTATCCGATCGACTTGAAATTTGGACAGTATATTAAGAGTGACTAAAGTAGTGTACATGCCAAATCCCAAAGCTATATCTTCAAAATTGTGGCTGTAAAACGTTTTAATCGATTTGCGGGGGAACGGGGTAAGATATCAGAGATTGGAAACAAACTTGATCTGCGTATGGTATACAGGAAACTACATTCCAAATTTGGTGTCTCTAGCTCTTATAGTTGCTGAGATCGACGCGTTCATACAGACGGACAGACGGACGGACGGACAGACGGACAGACAGACGGACATGGCCAAATCGAAATCTCTTTTGATACTGATCAAGAATATATATACTTTATAGGGTCGGAGATGCCTCCTTCTGCCTGTTACATACTTTTGCACAAATCCAATACCCCCTTTTTACCCATTTTATGGGTACAGGGAGTAAAAAATACGTAAGCACACCGCAGCACAAAATACGAGCATGAATATTGTAGAAAGTCCTTATATAAGTGATAATGCAAATATCGGCAGCTCTTTTGATAAAGTTGACGCAGATAAATCAACTGAAAGAATTGAATTTTGTCCCAATTGCCTCAAGAAAGAGCAAAATGAAATGTATTACAGAAATAAATACTGGGAAATATCTAAAGATGTGAAAAAAGAAAAACAAAAGATAAAAATTTGCGACAAAAAGATAAGGCAGCTGAAAAAATTATTGAAAAATGAGAGAGCAAGAAAGATGACATATTTAAGAGAAAAAAGGGAAAATAGTAATCTGTTTGGGATTATTGACGAGCAATGTTTATCAAAGAATTCCAAAACGATTTGTAAGATGTTATTGAAAAACAAGCAATCGTGGAATGAAGACGAAAAAGTTATTGCTCAAAGCATTAATTTTTATTCTTCTAAAACATATAATTTTATGCGAGACGATCTTGAGTTGAATCTCCCGTCCAAATCGTCATTGGTACGATGGGCTCCGATTAGATGCATGGTGCCGGGCCTTAATAAAAATTTAATGAATAGCTTGAAAGCAATTTTTTTAAAATGGACGATAAGAGTAAGAATGCCGTATTAATTTTTGATGAAATTTCAATAAGAAAAGGGCTGCAATATAAATCCCACCGAGATGAAGTGGAAGGTTTTGTGGACGATGGCATTGAAAAATCAGATGTTTTGTGCAAGCAGATTTGTGTTTTCATGGTGAGGGGACTATACGAGAATTGGAAATTTGTTTTAAGCTATTTTGCAACATCCACTGGACTCTCTGCCTCAAAATTAAAAGAATTAATAATAAAAAATATTAGAGCCGCACGAAGCTTGGGCCTATTTATTAGAGCAGTGGTATGCGACCAAGGCCCAAACAATCGAGGAGCTTTTGCCAAAATGGGGATTAAAAAAGAGACACCATATTTTTCTGTTGACGATCACAAAATTTATGGCTTATATGATGTCCCTCACCTTATAAAATCGATTAGAAATATTTTTATGCGAAAATTTATTGACACGCCTGATGGTAGAGTCTCATGGCATGTGATTGACAAATTGTTTGATATTGACACAACCAACACCTCTGCCCGAATGTGCCCAAAATTAACAAGAAAACACATATGACCCAGTTCATTTGAAAAAATGAAGGTTAAATATGCAACGCAGGTATTTAGCCAAACGGTAGCTGCAGCACTAAAAACATTGGTTCAAAACACTTTTATTGACTGCGAAGATGTGGCCATTGCTACATATAAATTTATTGAAAAGGTTAATAAAATGTTTGATTGCCTTAATAGCAATAATATTAAAGATAAAAATCCCTTTAAATCAGCTTTGCAGAATAAAAGTGACATAGAAAAACACTTGATTGAAATGAAAGACTATTTTCAAAAATGTCTATATCCCAATCGAGTTTATTGTATAGATGGAATAATTCTATCAATAAACTCAATCCTAATGCTTTCGCAAGATATGTGTATGGAGTGAAGGGACAGGTATATATTTTCTAATATTGTCACGGCTGAATCAAGACCCGCTAGAACACCTGTTTTACTTAATAAGAAGCAGAGGTGGCACAAACAATAATCCAATGCTATTTGAATTTAACGCAATTATTTCGAAAATGCTGTCAATGAAAGTTATTTCTTCAAAAACAACAGCTGGAAATTGCGAGCCAGATGAAGATGGACTAATAAATGTACTGGCAAATGATAATGTAAATGACCAAGAAGAGGTGTAGTACGAAAATTTGAACATTAGTTTTGAAACTCATGAGGATGATATGGGAATAGCCGAGGGGGATAAAACACCACCCATTGCCATGAATATAGCTAGTGAAAATGCATTGCGATATTTCACAGGATTTGTGCTCTATAAATCTCAACAGAAGTTTAATTGTGATATTTGTAAAGGGCCAGCGAAAGAAGAAATTGCAGATTTCGAGCAATCAGAATTCTTTATATTTAATAAAAACTTTAAAAATTTCTTCAAAATGATAAAAATGAATTATAATATATTTCACAAGATTTTTAAAAAATTCCCACATGTTCGTAAAATAAAGGAAAAAATTATTAATGAATGTATTTCGCATACGAAGAGCGACCCAAATTATAAAGATTGGTTTTCTGAAACGCATGGCTGCAGTGAGCATCGAAGACATATATTGAATTATTTTCTGCTCGTCCTGCTTAGAAAAAATAGTATATGGCTCACGGAGAAGTTATGTGGTGCATCTCAGAAGGAGAAAACTATACGGAAAATAGAAATTTTAAAATCTTAAATGCAAGTAAAGCACCATCAGAAAAACAAGTAAGAATGCTCTAGTCGAGTATACCCGACTACGAAACTCCCTGTACCCAGTTCTAAAACTTCCAATCATATGTTCGTCACTTACACATGCACGCACACATACACAAAGCATACACACACACACGCGAGCCACAGCGTACGCAAGGCATTTTAAGTCGTGGCTGTGCTTCTTCTTCCCCCCTCGCTCTAGTACTGAATCTTGTTCGTTGAATAACTTCCGTGTTTATTATCCGATCGACTTGAAATTTGGACAGTAGATAAAGAGTGACCGAGGTAGTGTACATGCCAAATCCCAAAGCTCTATCTTTAAAACTGTGGCTGTAAAACGTTTTGATCGATTTGCGGGGGAACGGGGTAAGATATCTGAGATCTGAAACAAACTTGACCTGCTCCCGCTATACACAAACCTACATTCCAAATTTGGTGTCTCTAGCTCTTAAAGTTGCTGAGATCCTTGCGTTCATACATACGGACAGACAGACGGACAGACAGACGGACATGGCCAAATCGAAATCTCTTTTGATACTGATCAAGAATATATATACTTTATAGGGTCGGAGATGTCTCCTTCTGCCTGTTACATACTTTTGCACAAATCCAATACCCCCTTTTTACCCATTTTATGGGTACAGGGAGTAACAACAGAGTTGATATTGCCATAGGAGGTAGGTGGAGTCGTTGTAGGTGCATAGAACTTTAAAAATATAGGTTTGTGTAGGTAGTGTTATTTTGGGAGTAAAACTAAAAAATAGGTTTGTTAGGTGGAGAACATGGAGATGTTTAAATTATAAGGATTTAATCATCTCAAGTCGACTCGAAGGTCATTATCTTATGACCCCATTGCTGTTGCATTGGCCTCCCCTTGGTGTTCCCTGGATACCGATTCACACATTGTGCATTATAATTCGAATTCGAATTCGAGCGGCGACTAGTTAACTCTTAATTAAATTAATCAAAACAAAAGAGAAAATTGGCACGCGCCAAACACTTGCATTGGCAACAACAACATATGCAAGTGTACAACATACGTCTCACATACTTTCGGTCAGCTGTGTGCTGCCACCGAAGACGATAAATCTATATATATAAAAGAGTTCGTGCTGACTGACTGACTGACTGACTGACTGACTGATTGGTTATCATCGCACAGCCCAAACCATAAGAGCTAGGATGCTGAAATTTTCACAGAAGCTTCCATCTATGATGAAAGTGCACACTAAGACGGGATTTTGGAAAATTCCACCCACAAGCGTGGAAAATCGCGGAAAACTGTTGTATGAAACTTTTTTGGTTACCATCCAATCAGCTTCAAACTTATTTTCAGAGATCTACACAAAAAATCATTTGACACATATTTCACCGATTTTGGAAAATCCACCCCCATGGGCGGAAAATGGGGGTCTCAAGGTTGTATGGGCGAAAGTCTAATTCTATTCCGATCACCTTCAAATTCATTTTCAAAGCTCTTCCCGTAAAATAATTCGACACGTGTATCAGCGATTTTGGGAAATTCGACCACATGGTCGGAAAATCGGTGGAAAACTCTGGAATTCGACATTTTAAGTTTTCATGCGATTGGCTTCAAACTCATTTTCAAGGTTCTATGGGAAAAAATAATAGGCGCGGCGGTTAAAGATTTTGGAAAATCTACCCCCAAAGCCGGAAAATTCGCGGAAAACTGTTGTATGAAACTTTTTTGATTATCGTCCGATTGACTTCAAATTCATTTTCAAAGCTCTTCACGTAAAATAATTTGACACGTGTATCAGCGATTTTGGGAAATTCGACCACATGGCTGGAAAATCAGTGGAAAATTCTGGCATTCGACATTTTTAATTTTCATGCGATTGGCTTCAAACTCATTTTTAAGGTTCTATAGGCAGAAATAATAGGCGCGGTGGTCAAAGATTTTGGAAAATCTACCCCCAAAGTCGGAAAATTCGTGGAAAACTGTTGTATGAAACTTTTTTGATTATCGTCGGATTGGCTTCAAACTCATTTTCAAAGCTCTTCACGTAAAATAATTCGACACGTGTATCAGCGATTTTGGGAAATTTGACCACATGGTCGGAAAATCGGTGGAAAAGTCTGGCATTCGACATTTATAATTTTCATGCGATTGGCTTCAAACTCATTTTCAAGGTTCTATGGACAAAAATAATAGGCGCAGTGGTCAAAGATTTTGGAAAATCTACCCCCAAAGTCGGAAAATTCGTGGAAAACTGTTGTATGAAACATTTTTGATTATCGTCCGATTGACTTCAAACTCATTTTCAAAGCTCTTCACGTAAAATAATTCGACACGTGTATCAGCGATTTTTGGAAATTCGACCACATGGTCGGAAAATCGGTGGAAAAGTCTGGCATTCGACATTTTTAGTTTTCATGCGATTGGCTTCAAACTCATTTTCAAGGTTCTATGGGAAAAAATAATAGGCGCAATGGTCAAAGATTTTGGAAAATCTACCACCAAAGTCGGAAAATTCGTGGAAATCTGTTGTATGAAACTTTTTTGATTATCGTCCGATTGACTTCGAACTCATTTAGAAAGCTTTTTACATAAAATAATTCAAGACGTGTATCAGCGATTTTGGGAAATTCGACCACATGGTCGGAAAATCGGTGGAAAAGTCTGGCATTTGACATTTATAATTTTCATGCGATTGGCTTCAAACTCATTTTCAAAGTTCCATGGGCAAAAATAATATTCGCGGTGGTCAAAGATTTTGCAAAATCTACTCCCAAAGTCGGAAAATTCGTGGAAAACTGTTGTATGAAACTTTTTTGATTATCGTCCGATTGACTTCAAACTCATTTTCAAAGCTCTTCACATTAAATAATTTGACACGTGTATCAGCGATGTTGGGAAATTCAGCTCCATGGTCGGAAAATCGGTGGAAAAGTCTGGCATTCGACATTTTTAATTTTTATGCGATTGGCTTCAAACTCATTTTCAAGGTTCTATGGGAAAAAATAATAGGCGCGGTGGTTAAAGATTTTGGAAAATCTACCACCAAAGTCGGAAAGTTCGTGGAAAACTGTTGTATGAAACTTTTTTGATTATCGTCCGATTGACTTCAAAGTCATTTTGAAAGCTTTTTACATAAAATAATTCAAGACGTGTATCAGCGATTTTGGGAAATTCGACCACATGGTCGGAAAATCGGTGGAAAAGTCTGGCATTTGACATTTATAATTTTCATGCGATTGGCTTCAAACTCATTTTCAAGGTTCCATGGGCAAAAATAATATTCGCGGTGGTCAAAGATTTTGGAAAATCTACTCCCAAAGTCGGAAAATTCGTGGAAAAATGTTGTATGAAACTTTTTTGATTATCGTCCGATTGACTTCAAACTCATTTTCAAAGCTCTTCACATTAAATAATTTGACACGTGTATCAGCGATTTTGGGAAATTCAGCTCCATGGTCGGAAAATCGGTGGAAAAGTCTGGCATTCGACATTTTTAATTTTTATGCGATTGGCTTCAAACTCATTTTCAAGGTTCCATGGGCAAAAATAATATTCGCGGTGGTCAAAGATTTTGCAAAATCTACTCCCAAAGTCGGAAAATTCGTGGAAAACTGTTGTATGAAACTTTTTTGATTATCGTCCGATTAACTTCAAACTCATTTTCAAAGCTCTTCACATTAAATAATTTGACACGTGTATCAGCGATATTGGGAAATTCAGCTCCATGGTCGGAAAATCGGTGGAAAAGTCTGGCATTCGACATTTTTAATTTTCATGCGATTGGCTTCAAACTCATTTTCAAGGTTCTATGGGAAAAAATAATTGGCGCGGTGGTTAAAGATTTTGGAAAATCTACCCCCAAAGCCGCAAAATTCACGGAAAACTGTTTAATGAATTTTGTTTTTATAATGTTCCAATTGACTTCAATCTTCTGTTTATCATTCAATCATTTTGAAACTAATTTTCAAAGCACCTCACATTAAATAATTCGTCACATGTGCTACCGGTTTTGAAAAATATAAATAAATAATTTAACCTCGGTACTTTGCAGGCAATACAACGGGCGGAAATGAGTTGGAAAGATTTAATCTGGATTCTTAGTATTATTCTTGAAATTGGCTTAAAATGTCATATGATTTTGGAAAATCTACTCCGTGTCGCCACGGGCGGGAAATGGAAGTCAAGGACAAATGAGTGGGACATTTTTTTGTTGTTCTTTTTTTCAAAGACATTTACATAGCCCTACACTGAAAACATTAGTCACGTGGCTCAACTATTTAGTTGTATATCTTACGGTTGACAAAAGCAGTCAAATTCAAGAAAAAAATGCATTTTCATCTAAATATTTCCCCGGGCAAGGCCGGGATATTACCTGCTAGTTAGATAATAATTAACATAAAAATAATAATAATAACATTTAAAAATATTATAAAATTAAAAGAAAATAAAAAATAAATATTGTTTCCCATTATTAAAAGAAATGGATGAACTGGGGATCGAACCTGCAAAAAGCCGGTTAACAAACAAGTACTCTATCTACACGGCCACCGCATCGTGAATGATGCGATGATGATTTCCATTTCTGAATTCAAATTTCATAGTGCCATGCGCTGTTGCCTTTCTGCATTTCTCACGCATACTAAGAAGCAAGCGCATGTGCGTACTTGGACCCAAGATGTATTAGTACATCTTGAGCTAACCTTGTATAATTGAATCATGGCGCAAGCGACATAAGCCGTGCTCATCGTTCTGGACAACTCGGTTTTTTTTTTTGCCGAGCTGGCAAACCACGAAGGGGTTCTGATGAGTTCGGCTTTTTTGCCGAAGTGCTTGGGGTTGTGATAACACCAAAGCATCTGGCCTCAGAAAAATGCTTGTTTGACTCGTCTATGTATTCCCTAGTTAATGCTTTGAGCTAGAGCAACCAAGTTTGGTACACATGTTGGTGTATATCGTCAATTAATAAAGTGTCAAGATTGTCGAAAGCAACAGCACAGCAAATAGCAAAATACGAAAAACGGCTACTGCTGCTGCTGTTTGATTTTTGTCGCTGTTTGATTTCTGCTGCTGCTTCGACTGCGACTTCTGTTGTTTTCAGAAGCAGAAGCAGAAGAAAAAGCACATGAAATGAAACTAGCTGCATTTTTTCAACACTGATTTAAAATTGTATACTATGTTCCCGAAGGGAATGCCTGTATGTTCCGTTGACGCTGTTAAAAGCACCTCCCACCGTTATTTGCCCATAGGAACCAGAATTTTTATGACAGCAGAATTCTGAAGCTTTCCAAAAGATAAGCAAAAGTATTTCAACTTAACGGCCAATACATAGTTGATTAATGATTTATGTATGTACAGTGAGTCAAAAAAGTATTGGCACACCTCTGTTTTTTCAGCCTATCATATGATAAATTTCGGTCGACTTTACTTACAGCAAAATGAACAAGAAAGAACGGCTATCTTCGGTGTGCCGAGGCCATATACCTTAGCAGGAATTAATTTTATACAAAACTTAATTTTGTATGAAATTATAGGAAACTATTTGAAGTATCATAATTATATCACTTAGTTTGGATAAAATATTTGTATAAACAAAAAGTTTGATATAGTTGTATAGTGGTCCGAAGGGTCTGTGCCAAGTTTCATTACGATAGCTTTAAAACTGAGAGACTAGTTCGCATAGAAACATACGGACATCGCTATATCGACTCGGCTATTCATGCTAATTCAGAATAAATATACTTTTTTGGGTCGGAAACGTCGTCTTTTGACTATTACACATTTCGAGACAATCTTCATATACCCTCTGCTAGGGTATAAAAACACTATTTTCACCAAGGAACATTTTATTAAATACTAGCAGGTAATATCCCGGCCTTGCCCGGGGAAATATTTAGATGAAAATGCATTTTTTTTCTTGAATTTGACTACTTTCGTCAACCGTAAGAAATACAACTAAATAGTTGAGCCACGTGACTAATGTTTTCTGTGTAGAGCTATAAAAATGTCTTTGAAAAATAAACAACAAAAAAATGTCCCACTCATTTGTCCTTGACTTCCATTTCCCGCCCGTGGGGACGCGGAGTAGATTTTCCAAAATCATTTGGCATTTTAAGTCAATTTCGAGAATAATACTAAGAATCCAGATTAAATCTTTCAATTTGTGTTCCGCCTGTTAAATTGCCCGCAAAGTACCGAGGTTTTTGTATTTATATTTGGAAATTAGTATAAAGCCACGTGTATTTTTCAAAACCGGTAGCACATGTGACGAATTATTTAATGTGAGGTGCTTTGAAAATTAGTTTCAAAATAGTTGAATGATAAACAGAAGTTTGAAAATGAGTTTGAAGTCAATTGGACGATAAGCAAAAAAATTTCATTCAACAGTTTTCCGCGAATTTTCCGACCTTAGGGATAGATTTTCCAAAATCTTTGGACACCGCGCCTATTATGTGTTTGGGTAGAACCTTGAAAATGAGTTTGAAGCCAATCACTTACAATTTAAAAATGTCGAGAGCCAAAGCTTTTCACAAATTTTCCGAGTATAGCTGAATTTCCAATAATCGGTGATATACTTGTCGAATTATTTTATGTAAAGAGCTTTCAAAATGAGTTCGAAGTCAATCGGATGATAATTAAGAAAGTTTCATACAACAGTTTTCCACGAATTTTCCGACTTTGGGGACAGATTATCCAAGATCTTTGACCACCGCGCCTATTATTTTTTCCTATAGAACCTTGAAATTGAGTTTGAAGCAAATCGCATGAAAATTAAAAATGTCGAATGCCAGAGTTTTCCACCGATTTTCCGACCATGGGGTTGAATTTCCCAAAATCGCTGATACACGTGTCAAATTATTTTACGTAAAGAGCTCTGAAAATGAATTTGAAGGTGATCGGACTAAAATTAGACTTTCGCCCATACAACCTTGAGACCCCCATTTTCGGCCCGTGGGGGTGGATTTTCCAAAATCGGTGAAATATGTGTCAAATTAATTTTTGTGTAGATCTCTGAAAATGAGTTTGGAGCCGATTGGATGGTAAACAAAAAACTTTCATACAACAGTTTTCCGTGATTTTCCACGCTTGTGGGTGGAATTTTCCAAAATCCCGTCTTAGTGTGCACTTTCATCATAGGTGGAACCTACTGTGAAAATTTCAGCATCCTAGCTCTTATGGTTTGGGCTGTGCGATGATTGCCAATCAGTCAGTCAGTCAGTCAGCACGAACTCTTTTATATATATAGATAATTAAAAACAAAAATTGTGTCATTTTTGATTATCGTGTTATGTCAGGATAACTAAAAACAGAAGGATTTTCATATCAAAAATGTATTGGCACACATGCCTAAAAGTAATATTATTTAGCTTACTATTAATAGTTAATATTTTGCTGAGCCTCCTTTAGCTTTTAAAACGGCTCTTAAGCGCCTTTGCATACTTTTTACCAACTTGGCCGATCTCCTTGTTGATATTTTTTTCCATTCCATGCGTAAAGCCGTTTTCAATGTATCTTTTGACTTAAGCCCCAATCACCATATGCTTTCGAACTTTTTTTTTCCAGCAAATACCAAATGTGTTCAATTGGATTCAGGTCCGGTGATTGTGGTGGCGTTTTTAATTGTTTACAATTGTAAATGAGCCATTCTTGGACAAGATACGACTTGTGATTAGATTCGTTATCCTGTTGAAACAGCCACTGTTGCCCATTTAACCCTAATTTACGCACACTTGGAGACAAATTATCTCTTAATATGTTCATATATGACCTCTTATCCGTTTTGTCATCAATGAATACTAGATTCCCGACTCCAGATGCCGCGAAACACCCCCAAACCATAACATTTCCGCCACCGTGTTTCACTGTCCGTATCATATTATTTTCTTGTCGCTCTTTATTTGGTTTTCGCCAAACTTTCTGTGAGCCAACTGAGCCAAAAAGATTATATTATATACAAAAAATATAATACTATTCCAAAAGGATTCGGGTTTATTTATATGGCGTTTGGCAAACTCCAACCTGTTTTACGTCGAGCCACTCGTCGATGAAAACCCGCTTTGTATAGCGCATTTCTAAGTGTTTGTGGGTTAAATTTCGCGATACGACTTTTGCTGGACATGAAGGTTTATAATTAATTTGCGGACATCTAGCGATATTTCTGCTCCTCTGCTCATTTTGCTCACTTTGCCACGAAATGAAGATCAACACTATCTTCAAATGCGCTATTTTGCAATATCTATGCATAGAGTAACGGGATAAAGCAAAGAAACTTCGAAGATTACCGTTAGGTTGCCGAAAACATGGCGTACACATAAAATGTGCCATTACTTACTTACTTACTTACTCCCTTTTATGGGTATAAAATGGGTAAAATGGGGGTGTTGGATTTGTGTAAAAGTATGTAACAGGCAGAAGACATCTCTGATCCTATAAGGTATATATATTCTTGATCAGTATCAAAAGAGATTTCGATTTGGCCACATCCGTCTGTATGAACGCGTCGATCTCAGCAACTATAAGAGCTAGAGACACCAAATTTGGAATGTAGGTTCCTGTATACCATACGCAGATCAAGTTTGTTTCCAATCTCTGATATCTTACCCCGTTCCCCCGCAAATCGATCAAAACGTTTTACAGCCACAGTTTTAAAGATGTAGCTTTGGAATTTGGCATACTACTTTGGTCACTCTTAATCTACAGTCCAATTTCAAGTCGATCGGATAATAAACACGGAAGTTATTCAACGAACAAGATTCAGTACTGAAGCGAAGCGGGAAGAAGAAGCACAGCCACGACTTAAAATGCCTTGCGTACGCTGTGGCTCGCGTGTGTGCGTCTTTGTGTATGTATGTGTGCGTGCATGTGTAAGAGACGAACATATGATTGAAAGTTTTAGACCTGGGTACAGGGAGTTTCGTTGTCGGGTATACTCGACTAGAGCATTCTTACTTGTTGAATATGAGTATATTCTAACATGAAATAATAATTATTTAGTGGGTTTCATATTTCGATGAAAAATAACTACTATTCTTAAAATATAAAAAACTAGCAGGTAATATCCCGGCCTTGCCCGGGGAAATATTTAGATAAAAGTGCATTTTTTTTTTAATTTGACTACTTTTGTCAACCGAGTAATACAACTAAATAGTTGAGCCACGTGACTTATGTTTTCAGGGTAGGGCTATGAAAATGTCTTTGAAAAAAAAAAAAACAACAACAAAATGTCCCATTCATTTGTCCTTGACTTCCATTTCCCGCCCGTGGCGACACGGAGTAGATTTTCCAAAATCATTTGGCATTTTAAGCCAACAATAATACTAAGAATCCAAATTAAATCTTTCCAACTGTTTTCCGCCCGCTGTCTTGCCCGCAAAGTACCGAGGTTTTTGTATTTATATTTGGAAATTAGTATAAGGCCACGTGTATTTTTCGAAACCGGTAGCACATGTGACGAATTATTTAATGTGAGGTGCTTTGAAAGTAAGTTTCAAAATGATTGAATGATAAACAGAAGCTTAAAAATGAGTTTGAAGTAAATTGGAGGATGATCAAAAAAATTTCATTCAACAGTTTTCCGAGTATTTTCCGATCTTTGGGATAGATTTTCCAAAATCTTTGACCACCACGCCTATTATTTTTCCCATAGAACCTTGAAAATGAGTTTGAAGCCAATCGAATGAAAACTAAAAATGTCGAATGCCAGAGTCTTCCACCTTTTTTCCGACCATGTGGTCGAATTTCCCAAAATCGCTGATACACATGTCAAATTATTTAATGTGAAGAGCTTTGAAAATGAGTTTGAAGCCAATCGGACGATAATCAAAAATGTTTCATACAACAGTTTTCCACGAATTTTCCGACTTTGGGGGTAGATTTTCTAAAATCTTTGACCACCGCTCCTGTTATTTTTTCCCACAGAACCTTGAAAATGAGTTTGAAGCCAATCACATGAAAACTAAAAATGTCGAATGCCAGAGTCTTCCACCGATTTTCGGACCATGTGGTCGAATTTCCCAAAATCGCTGATACACGTGTCAAATTAATTTACGTGAAGAGTTTGAAAATGAATTTTAAAGGTTGTCGGACTAAAATTAACTTTCACCCATACAACCTTGAGGCCCCCATTTTCCACCCATGGGGGTGGATTTTCCAAAATCGGTGAAATATGTGTCAAATTAATTTTTGTGTAGATCTCTGAAAATGAGTTTGAAGCTGATTGGATGGTAAACAAAAAAGTTTCATACAACAGTTTTCCGCGATTTTCCACGCTTGTGGGTGGAATTTTCCAAAATCCCGTCTTAGTGTGCATCATAGGTGGAACCTACTGTGAAAATTGTAGCATCCTAGCTCCTATGGTTTGGGCTGTGCGATGATTGCCAATCAGTCAGTCAGTCAGCACGAACTCTTCTTAGAGACTGAAAATTATAAAATCCGTATTAATTTAGTATTTTTAGTAAAAGTTAGAAATATCAAAAAATAGCAATTATAGTTTTGATACGGGACCTTTTGGTGAAGAACCCCATTAGGCATTACTTAAAAAGGAGCCCCACTTCACTTTCTATATAGTGCATATCACAATACGCCAGCAAAACGCATACAACGCAGCATCAAAGCGAATTTTGCAGCGGACGCGCCCTATAATTCCCAACTTGTTCTAGCTTTCCAATAATGAAACGGGTGCTTGATCAATGTATTTTAGGTAAAGTGGACATTTCTTCGAATGTTAATTAATCAGTGAAGAACATATAATATCAAGTGGCATAGAAAAGTGGGCATGGCACCGCATTTGTTGTTGAAACTGGGCGTACCATTCTTCCAGGTTGTTGAGTGTTGTGTTGTGCTACTAAATTATTGGTAAAATATGGCCCAAATCGGACCACCATATCATATGAAAATAGTAGGAACTATCGCTGGAGAACAAATCTTGTAAGAAAATCTTGTTACTCCCTGTACCCATAAAATGGGTAAAAGGGGGTATTGGATTTGTGCAAAAGTATGTAACAGGCAGAAGAAGACATCTCCGACCCTATAAAGTATATATATTCTTGGTCAGTATCAAAAGAGATTTCGAATTGGCCATGTCCGTCTGTCCGGATGAATGCGGCGATCTCAGCAACTATAAGAGCTAGAGACACCAAATTTGGAATGTAGGTTCGTGTATAGCGGGAGCAGGTCAAGTTTGTTTCCGCTCTCAGATATCTCCCCCCGTTACCCCGCAAATCGATCAAAACATTTTACAGCCACTCTTTTAAAGATACAGCTTTGCGATTTGGCATGTACACTACTTCAGTCACTCTGCATTTACTGTCCAAGTTCAAGTCGATCGGATAATAAACACGGAAGTTATTCAACAAACAAGATTGAGTACTCGAGCGAGGGGGAAAAAAGCAGTACAGCCGCGTCTTAAAATGCCTTGCTTGCGCTGTCGCTTTGCTGTCGCTTGTGTGTGTGCGTCTTTGTGTAGAGGCGATCGGAATTTTTGACCTGGGTACAGGGAGTTTTGTAGTCGGGTATACTCGACTATAGCATTCCTACTTGTTTTGATGTGATTTGGGCTCATTACTCCCTGTACCCATAAAATGGGTAAAAAGGGGGAATTGGATTTGTGCAAAAGTATGTAACAGGCAGAAGGAGACACTCCGACCCTATAAGGTATGTATATTCTTGATCAGTATGAAAAGAGATTTCGATTTGGCCATGTCCGTCTGTCCGGATGAATGCGGCGATCTCAGCAACTATAAGAGCTAGAGACACCAAATTTGGAATGTAGGTTCCTGTATACCATACGCAGATCAAGTTTGTTTCCAATCTCTGATATCTTACCCCGTTCCCCCGCAAATCGATCAAAACGTTTTACAGCCACAGTTTTAAAGATGTAGCTTTGGAATATGGCATACTACTTTGGTCACTCTTAATCTACTGTCCAAATCAAGTCGATCGGATAATAAACACGGAAGTTATTCAACGAACAAGATTCAGTACTAGAGCGAAGGGGGAAGAAGAAGCACAGCCACGACTCGCGTGTGTGCGGATTTGTGTATGTTTGCGTGCATGTGTAAGAGACGAACATATGATTGGAAGGTTTAGACCTGGGTACAGGGAGTTTCGTAGTCGGGTATACTCGACTAGAGCATTCTTCATTTTCTTGGTCTTATTGTATTTCCATTTCGGTTGGAGGCAATAATATAAACTACATCAAAATTTTGTTTTAAAATAGCTGTTAATAGGTACTAAACCACACATTTTTCGAAAAATAGTGGGTGTGCCAATACTTTTTTGACTCACTGTATATAAAACAAGTAAGAATGCTGTAGTCGAGTATACCCGACTACAAAACTCCCTTTACCCAGGTGAAAAAATTTCTGATCGCATCTGCGTACACTTACACGTACACAAAACCGTACACACACAAGTGACAGCGCAGGCGATGCATTTTAAGCCGTGCCTGTGCTTCTTCTTCCCCCCCTCGCACAAATACTGAATCTGGTTTGTTGAATATCTCGGATCCAAAATAAACTTGACCTGCGCCTGCTATACACGAACCTACATTCCCAATTTGGTGTCTCTAGCTCCTATAGTTGCTGAGATCCTTGCTTTCATACATACGGACAGACAGACGGACAAGGCTAAATCAAATTCTCTTTTGATACTGATCAAGAATATATATACTTTATAAGGTCGGAGATGTCTCCTTCTGCCTGTTACATACTTTTGCACAAATACAATACCCCCCTTTTACCCATTTTATGAGTACAGGGAGTAAAAAATAATTGTATATACATATATTTATATAATGCACTCGAATGCAAGACTGGCAAATTAATAATACCAAACATGGCGGATGACAACAATAACAATGCCAAAACAACGACAAATGTCACGAAGACTTTCAAAAATAAGTTGTATTAATATTTTTTTTAAAGATAATATTGTAAAACTCAGATTAAAAGTTAATAAAAATAAAATTATAACCTTATATGTATTTAATGTGTCATTATTAGAAGGGCATGTCTTTTGGAATGCCATGAAATTTACATACTAGAATGCCTGCATGGCATAAAGAAATTTCAACCAATTTAATGCCTTTTGACGCCTTGCATTGAGCAGCAAACGCTGCATGGCATATCCGGAATGCATTGAGCAGCGAACGCCGCATTATATGCAGCTATGCCTTCCCCACGTCAAATTCGTAAACCGAACCATGAAACAGAACCAGAGCATTTTACGAAGTTGAAATTTCAACAACCACGCCATGTAGAAATGGCATCTAGCGAATGCCTTATTGATGTGTTTACTCGATTTTTAAAAGCGAACTCAAGACTGCATGTGTTTGGAACTACTTCGCGATATCACGGATCCAAGAGAAACAAGTAAGAATGCTCTAGTCGAGTATACCCGACTACGAAACTCCCTGTACCCAGGTCTAAAAATTCCAATCATATGTTCGTCTCTTACACATGCACGCACACATACATACACAAAGCTGCACACACGCGAGCCACAGCACGCTGCAGCGTACGCAAGGCATTTTAAGTCGTGGCTGTGCTTCTTCTTCCCCCCTCGCTCTAGTACTGAATCTTGTTCGTTGAATAACTTCCGTGTTTATTATCCGATCGACTTGATTTGGACAGTAGATTAAGAGTGACCAAAGTAGTGTACATGCCAAATCCGAAAGCGATATCTTTAAAACTGTGGCTGTAAAACGTATTGATCGATTTGCGGGGGAACGGGGGAGATATCTGAGATCAGAAATAAACTTGACCTGCGCCTGCTATACACGAGCCTACATTCCAAATTTGGTGTCTCTAGCTCTTATAGTTGCTGAGATCGTTGCGTTCATACATACGGACAGACAGACAGACGGACATGGCCAAATCGAAATCTCTTTTGATGCTGATCAAGAATATATATACTTTATAGGGTCGGAGATGTCTCCTTCTGCCTGTTACATACTTTTGCACAAATCCAATACCCCCTTTTTACCCATTTTATGGGTACAGGGAGTAACAAGTAAGAATGCTATAGTCGAGTATACCCGACTACAAAACTCCCTGTACCTAGGTCAAAAATTTCCGATCTCATTTTCGTACAATGAGGCATAGAAACACACATTCACAAAGATGCACACATACAAGCGACAGCGCAGGCGTGGCATTTTAAGTGATGGATGTGCTACTTCATTCAGTCCACGGCCGAGAGCAAACGAGCGAAAAATACAAATTGCTCGATATCTGGGAAACCTTAAGGACGAGTTTGATGTCCTTTTGACAGTTGGTAGCCCTGATAATGCCAAGTTGTCTGACACAGGACTTGTCAGGATACGCAAGGATACGGCCGAGATATCGCTAATTTTCTGTGTACAGAAAAGTCCTTATATCTCAGCTCCTGTAAGGATATTCGTCCTTTGGGTTATATATCCGAGTTTAACAGGATAAGTCCTATTTTTTTGCCAAAGGACATCAAAATCGTCCTTGAAATGACCGAGTTACAGGCGATCTTGTGATTTTAAATCCTTTTTGCTGACCTACCCACTTGCAAAAAATGAAGTGTTTATTTCGGTGAAATCGTGGAAATTCTTAAATGCCAATCGAGAAAGTCAGTCCTTTTGATTTTAAGGCAATGAGTCCTCGAAGAATTTGAAAGGGTATGGCCGAACCAGGACTCGCTGAGATGAATGGCTAGTATTCTATAATTTAAAGAATTAGAATCGAAAGATATCAGAAATTTTTGAAAATTCTGAAAAACATTTATATTTAGTATCCCTTAAGAGACACACATACACAAAGATGCACACACACAAGCGACAGCAAAGCGGCAGCGCAAGCGATGCATTTTAAGCCTTTGCTGTGCTGCTTCTTCCCCCCCTCGCTGCAGTACTAAATATTGTTTGTTGAATAACTTCCGTGTTTATTATCCGATCGACTTGACATTTGGACAGTAGGTTAAGAGTGACTAAAGTATTGTTCAATTTAAATCCTAAAGCTATATATTTTAAAGTGTAGCGATAAAACGTTTTGATCCAATTGCGCCGGAACGGAGGTCGGAAACAAACTTGATCTGCGTATGGTATACAGGAGCCTACATACATTCCAAATTGGGTGCCTCTAACTCTTATAGTTGCTGAGATCGACGCGTGCATCCGGACAGACGGACGGACGAACAGACAGACGGACATGGCCAAATTGAATATTCTTTTGATCCTGATCAAGAATATATATATATTTTATAGGATCGGAGATGTCTCCTTCTGCCTGTTACATACTTTTGCACAGATTTAGTACCCCCTTTTTACCTATCTTATGGGTACATGGAGTAAAAAGAGTTGTCCTATTTACTTATTTCGCTCACCTTAGTGTTTCGATTTAGACCAAATTTCGTGAGATTGTATAACCAATATAGAGACTGGGTTTTTTAACCGATCCTTTCTATGGCTGCGATATGTTATAGTGGTCCGATCTGACATAGCAGGCAGTACCCTGCAACAAAAAAGGATCTGTTTCAAGTTTCATCACGATAGCTAAAACTGAGAGACTAGTTTGCACAGAAACAGACGGAGAGATGGTCATCACTATGTTGATACTAACCAAGAATAAATGTACTTTGTGGGGTCGGAACCGACTTCTTCAGTACGTTACACAATTTATGACCACGGTATAGTAATGTTTGCTTTAAATGTGTTTGTGTTTTCTTTCAATCAATGCCATAAGCATCGTTCGATAACTCGATTTGCTTCACATATTGAGTAGCTGTACACTTTTTATATTCTAGCTGCAGGATGCTTTTGGAAACTCATAGAAGGAAATATTACATTCTGTACACATAAAATGAGTAGGTGGGGGTGTTAAAACTGTGCAAAAATATATAACAGACTTCTGTCTGCCGAGTCGATATAACCATGTTCGTTTGCCCGTCGGTCCGTCCGAATTAACGCGCAGACCTCGATGACTAATAAGATAATACGATTTATATTTGGGACGCATCATTCTTGGGAAACTTCTGATCTAGTACTCAAAAATTATTCAATATACAATTGTCGTAATGCCAAGAGGAAAGGAGAAGCGGCGCTGACACCAACTGAAAATATCCGCTTGCTTTCACTGCCGCTAAACTGCTTGATACTTACGTTTGTGTGTATACGTCCGAGGATGTGTTTGGGAATTTGAAACCCGGGTACAGATTGTCTCGTAGTCGGGTATACACGACTAAATCATTCTTTGTTGTTGTGAAATAATTATTAATATTACGTTCCCTTTGCTGTTAATTTACTTTGCAGTGGTAGTCGTCGCGGCAGTGGCATCGCTGGACCACCATTGACCGATCATCGCGGCAGCATACACAACTTGCAGCTGGACATTATGGACGGAATTGTGCAACAACGGAAAACACGCAGTAGCAGCGGCGTTTGCACTCCACCCGTGCTCCAGGAGGCGGACAGCAATGTGCCTGTCCAAACATAAATGGTGGACGAAAGGACAACAGAAAGAATTTAATAACACACGCGATACAAAACACTAATGCCAATGATGAGCAACTAAACAAGCATGAGCAGGTTAATATGGATTTTCTTTTCAAAGACCCCTCCCACACCACCTCCTCCGTATCTTCCGCTTTCACGCACCCTTTCGTCTACTTTTTGTCTGTCACCTCTTTTTCTACAAAAATTTATTGCCTGCGACAACACACAAAATAAACCGGCAAACAAACCGCAACTGCGAAACGAAACGAAGTTCACCACAAGAATTTGGAAAATGAAACTGCAGCAGGAGAAATAGCGAGCAACATTGACAGGTAGAAATAGCGAGTTGAATTCCAATATATATGTGGAGGAACACAAAAACAACAGTTACATACAACAATTGGTAAGCACAGTAAAACATCACTCGCTGATATGATTGACAGAAAAATGCAACAATAATCGCCCCAGCACCTCCCAATCTTCAACGATAGCATAATTGGTGACAATCCAACTGACTTAAACCGGAATTTTTACCTCAAGGGTGCGGATAGACAGAAGAATGTTACACAAGCCCAAAATACTCTTTATAACAAAGAATGATTTTTGAAACACCAAAAGCAGAAAGTTTCTTAAATATTTGCCCATCAGTGGGAGTAGACTTTCATAAATAGTTGAGTAATAATTTTTTGTGTGGAACTACGAAAATGTCTTCAAGCCGATCTGAAAAAAATTACATAATTGCATTAATTTGACCTTGATCCCAGTTTCCCGCCAGTAGGCTGAGGAACAATTTCTAACATCGGTTAGCACACTCTTAAATTATTTTTGGTATCGTTTTGAAAATGAGATTGAAGCCTAATGCAAGAATAATACTACCAGACAAAAACTCTTCTATTACCTATTCTTTGAGCATCACACCTTTTGTTTTTTTTTGTATAGAATCTGGAAAATGAGTTTGAAGCCAATCGCATAAAAATTAACAATGTCGAAAACCAGAGTTTTCCACCAGTTTTCCGACTATGAAGGTGAATTGTCGCTGATTCGCTGATCGCTGGCGAATAATTTTAAGTGAAGAGCTTTGAAAATGATTATGAAGGTGACAGGACTAAAATTGGATCTTCGTCCATACAAATTTTACACCCCCCTTTCCACCATGGGGGCAGATAATCCACAATCGTTGAAATGTGTCAAATTAATTTTTGTGTAGATCTTTGCAAATATGTTTGAAGCCGATTGGATGTTATATATTTTATACAACAGTTCTCCGCTACTTTCCACGCTTGTTGGTGGAATTTTTCAAAATCCCGTTTTAGTGTGCTTTTTCATCATAGATGGGACCTACTGTGCAAATATCAGCAAATTTGGACTGTGTGATGATTGCCATTATGTCAGTCGGGACTATCTCTTTTATATATATGTATAAATATATAGATAAAGATTTGATTTTAATAATCTTTATCGATGGTTTTACTACAAAATACATACATACATAGCTCAAAAGACATTGATCAATATCAATATTGAACAATTCTTGCAGTTGTACCTAACACATTTTTAATAACAAGATATCCAACGAAGAACAAAACAAGAAAGAACTTTCCCAGTCCTGTATAATTTGGTTATTTGTGGGTTCGGAAAGGGACGCCAAAAAAAACAGTAGTCCGTATGTCAAATTTGATGACTTTATCTGTACAGGGGTGGGAGATGTAGATTTTTCTCATTTGGGGGGGTCGAAAATATTTTGATGCAGACTTGTCTAGGGGGTGAACATAAGTCTGTATACAAATTTTGGTGACTATACCTCTACAGGTTTAGGGAATATACATGTTGCTTCTCCCAATAGGAGAGGGGGTGGAGGGGTCAATTTTTTTTTTAATGCCGAGGTGTCCCTTTGGCAAGCAAGCCCAATATACTCTTTTTCCCTTCGAGAACAGGGTATAAAAATCGAATTGTAACTAGCTTCCATTGGCCGGCTAATTATGATAATCAAAATGCAATTCAAGCTATGAAATGTGTAAGTGTATATGTCTGTTTACTTGCAAGTCCGTGGATACTCTATAAGTCATGGCTAAGATAGACCTGAACACAGCACCCAATATCAAATTCTTTCTTCTTTTTGATTACCCATTGCCTAGTGACATTTTATATAATTTTACTACTAACAAGTCAGCAAGGGTTGTTCAATAACTATTTTCTTAATTGTTGAGCTATTTTATTTATTATTTTAAATTAGTTTTCTGTCATCGCAACAAATTGCTAAGTTCTTGTATACACTTGGAGTGTATTAAAAATGTCTAACGCAGTGAGAGAGACGTTTCCGACCGCATAATGCATCTCACTTGTCGTGTATACCCGATTACGAGACACCCTTTACCTTGTCTTGTTTTCGATTTCCAACGGCATTTGCATACACATATTCATAGATATACACGTTTGCATCACATATACACATATTGCCATCAAGCAAAACATTTCAAGTATACATAATTTCTTAACAATAATCATTATCTGTATATATAAAAGAGTTCATGCTGACTTATTGGCAATCATTGCACATCCCAAACCGTAAAAGCTAGGATGCTGAAATTTTCATAGTAGGTTCCATCATCTTTGCAAAATTCCACCCACAGCCGTGGAAAATTAGGGAAAACTGTTGTACGAAACTTTTTTGTTTACCATCCAATCGGCTTCAAATTCATTTTCAAAGATCTACACGAAAATTCATTAGATACGTATTTCACCGATTTTGGAAAATCCACCCCCATGGCGGAAAATGGGGCTCAAGGTTGTATGGGCAAAAGTCTAACTTTAGTCCGATCACCTTCAAATTCATTTTCAAAGCTCTTGACGTAAAATAATTCGACACGTGTATCAGCGATTTTGGGAAATTCAGCCCTATGGTCGGAAAATTCGGAAGTCACGTGGCTCAACTAAATATTTTCCTACCCCCACGGGAGGGAATACTAACCCCACGAGGGGGGAAAATATTGGTTCGCTTTTTTGTGTATTTCCTTCGATTGACGAAAGTAGTCAAAATTAACATAATCTAAATGTTTCGCCGGGCAATGCTGGGGTGCTACCAGCTAGGCTATACATATCAAACTACCTAAGTCAGAGAACATTTATCCGCGATAAATCAAAAATTGCAAGTGATGAAAACAAAAAAACAAAAGATGTTTTCAAAATCACAGGACTTAAAAAAAATAGAGGAAAGCAAAAAATATATAAACATACATATTAAACAACCATTCACTGTATGAAATTGCGAGTAATGGCGTAAGAAATAAGAAAATTAAAGTATATATGTATATACCAAATCTGCAACAATCAATAATTGTACATCCCTCGTATAAGCAGACTCATCACAGTAATAAAAAATCTAACAAGTATGTGGAATATGTACACACATACGTACATTCAGGAATTGATAAACTATTATATGTGAGCGTATTTATCCCAGCATTTATTTATTGGTGTTAGTTTCTAGTGACCAGACTTGACAATCCTGAATTGAAAACCCACCACTTATGTACCACCAGTCGATTTCGAATTCAGTACAAGTGACTTAGTATTGCAATTATGAATATTAAATGCAAAAGCAACTCGGTGCCCCCATATTCACATTCACACTCCCATATTCATAAACCTTCCATATGTATACCATAGGCCAAAATGCAAGGAAAACGCTTTTTACTCTCAGGTGTTTGTTTTAATTCCAAACTATAATACGAATGACCAGGTAAATGTAACGCAAATAACCAAGTTAATTAAGACTCACAAAATTAAAAGTGCAATATAATGGAATGCCAAGTAATTAGCAACATCTGGTTGGTATCACAAAAAAAGTCTATGGAATTTAAAAAAAAAAAACACAAAATTTAATGATTGTTCATGTTTAATTAGGGCATAGTAACAGTTAAAATCACATAACCTTGAAACGATAGTCAAAGTTTAACATAAATCGTGTAACTTAAAACCCAAAACAAAAACTAATATGGTACCTACGAGTACTTTAATACTTTACTAGGCTATAAGTGATTGGCCGGCAAACTCCTATCAAGAAATCAATCAGTTCAAGAATCAATCAGTAAGTCATCCGATCAATATGCCATCTGTGTGATAGCTCAATGGATATTGAACTCGGCTTGCTGGTCAGCAAACGTTAGTTCGATCAAACCACGAACCAAAGCGTTAATCTCGCTCTTGAGATGCTGCAATTCAAAATATTTGCACAAAATTTAAAATATTTTAATATATACTATGTCTTGATGTTGTTATTACATACAAACTACATTAAAATACAATTACTTATCATTCGAGTACACTTTAAAAAAAAATTCAAATGTAGTAATTGTATGTAGTAGTGCGTAATCGTTAATATAATGCAGTTGCATCATAAGCTTAGTTTGTAAATATTGCTCCTTTTCTGCAAGTTTCGTTGAGTTTTCATTGCTTATTAAACAATAAAAAGTTTGGCATACTTTGCATTTCTTGTCTGAGTAAAACAAAGCAAACATTTAACAACAAGGGAATCAAAAGTACTTACCTTGTAACTTTACTTAAACCTGAACTTGTGTATACTTAAATTACAAATGTGTATTTTCTTAAAGAGCTCTTCTGCAATAAAAAGCCTATCATCTTTTTATACTATGTTGCCGAAGGGAAAAATAGTATATTGGGTTTGCGAAATGTCCGTCTGTCCGTATGAACGCAATTTTCTTGCCTTTATCTTTGAGCTAGAGCAACCAAATTTGGTACACATGTTGGTGTATATCGTTAGTTTATAAAGTGTCAAGATCAGCCCCCACCTCCACCCCCTCCCCCAAAATTTGGGGAAAACCTGTATCTTTCACATTTTTAAAGCTAGAGTCACCAAATTTGGCATACACACTAAAGTTGAGATTCCTGACATCAAAAATTTTTGGACCCCACCACCCCCACCCCCCCAATGGAGCAAAACCTATATCTCACACACCAGTAGAGCTAGAGTCACCAAATTTGGCATACAGACTAATGTTGACCCCCTGGATAAAACTGCATCAAAAAATTTTGGACCTAAAATGGAGCAAAACCTATATCTCCCACACCAGTAAAGCTAGAGTCACCAAATTTGGCATACAGACTAATGTTGACCCCCTGGATAAGACTGCATCAACAATTTTTGGACACCCCCCACCCCCACGCACCCAAAGGATCAAAATCGCGTTTGTTTCCGAACTCACAAATAACCATATTATATAGGATTGGGAACATAGTATTCTGCAGTCGGGTGCGTCCGCCGTCGGACGCCGCCGCCGACTGCAACGTTCTTACTTGTTATAAAATGTCGCTGGACGACGATAAAAAAGATTTTCTTATTCGCATATATACAAGCATAAATACCTTAAAGCCAAGTGAAGCATAATCAGAAATAAGGAAATTTAAAGTATTTAATTGATATTCTAGTATTTATAGAAAGATTATACTATACTTATATATACAATGATATATAGTTATAGATCTATTGTCACAACGCAAGAGCAATCAATGTTTAAATTTACTTATTAAATGTTACAAGAATGATTCATATACAAAATATGCAGGTATACATAAATATGTATGTTAATTCAAAACAATTATATGTAACTAAATATTTTAGAGCTACTCCACGCTATACATTTTAGTCGCCAAATTGTAACCAAAATTAAAAAAGAATACAAACAAAATACAAGTATTATTTAATTAAATAAATGCTATATACAACTATTTAAATTAATTAAAGTAAAAGGAAATATATTTCTATTTAGATATGTGCGTTTCGCGCATGTCGTATTTTTGTTGTTATTTGTCTGCAAAGTTATACATAAATGTGAGTTTTTGTCTTTAGCGTATTGTTAACAAATGTATATCCAAACCGTTTGCGAACACAAGTATTTTAAATATACAAACTTATAACAGACACGCAAAACACATATTTAATTAATATTTACTTATAATAGACTTAAGCGATTGCCGAAAAGGCGTCTACATACACATTAATAAAGAAAACTATTTCCTTATATGTATGTATTAACAGTTTGCCTTTACATTTAAATTATTACTTTATTGGCGTATAGTTAACCACATGTGATTTTAAGCTCAGTCTTAGCTTTTACTATACTTACCCGGAATCAATAAGATTGAGTTTTTGGACTAAGGTCTGGAAAATCGCTGCGTTAAGCACTTGTGGCTTCAAGTTCATCAACATACAAGCGCAGTAGATTTACTCGCAAAAGATTTACCACTTTAGAACAAGCTGTGAAACTAGCTTTGTCGACGATATTAACAGAGCAGAAAAGTCGAAAAGAGCTTTTTTGCCGTTTGAAGATTTCTCTGGAGTTTCAGTTCGGTCAGGTAGCGCAAAAGCAAACATAAGACCCACGATTGAGAGAGCCATAGTTTGGAGATCGTCCATATTTCCAACTTTCGGAAAAATAGATTTTGTGCAACTTTTGGCTCTCAATGCGCATGTACGTCACATTATCCCAAGAATTGCGCGCGCGTTAAAAAGTTATATGAAAATCAACGACTTTTTTTAGTAAATCGGCCAGTACGACTGTAATACCAGCCAGATTTAAAAATTCAGGATATATTAATTATTATAGAAAAATGCTAAACGTGTCGATTGATATACCTCTCCCTTCCCCCCTCCCCCCTTTTTTTAAAAAAAAACAATCCCATTCATATATTGGACCAGTCTACATATTAAATAATACGCAGTCAAACTAAGAGAATATTGCCAGTCCGTCTGTTTGCATTCAAACTTATCGCTCTATTTCGAAGCTATGAATTTGAAACTTCACACAGTGAAAGCAGTACAAATTGGAAAACCAGCCGGATCGGATCATATAGCTCCCATAGGAACAATCGGTCGACAAGCATGTTCTTGTATGAAACTTTTTTGTTTATAAAGATAACCTTACCAAACTCAAAAAATTTATGTTTCATTATGTTTTATACATGTTGATCAATTTATACCAATATCGGAATAATATATCTTATACCTGCCCTAGGAGCGATCGATCAAAACTAGTGTTTACTCCATACACCCAAAAAATGCATGAAAAGAGGGTACTAAATCTGTGCAAATGTATGTAACAAGCAGCATGATTGCAGCTCTGCATAGTTTCTAATCACTTTTGATACTTTGCTTGACGCACACGAAGTGCATATATTCAATATAATTTTATCAGGTTATGGGCCCAGGCATTGCTGGTCTGCGCGTGTGACTGCGGTTGTAAATCTTTAAATTTTAATTGATCGTGAAAATGATTTCGTCGATGCATTTTATCGACGATGAAAACTATACCTAGTGGTTCGGCTGGAGACAATCGGTTCCAAGACCCATGAGCATTTACCGGTCAGTGGTCGCCGGTTAAGTGGCCGCTTACGCGTGTGGCAGCGAAGTGCCACTTCAAATCGGAAGACAACAAAAAAGTTCTGTCGACATTGATTTTACTCCCTGTACCCATAAAATGGGTAAAAAGGGGTATTGGATCTGTGCAAATGTATATAACAGGCAGATGGAAACATCTCCGACCCTATAAAGTATATATATTCTTGATCAGTATCAAAAGAGAATTCGATTTGGCCATGTCTGTCGTCTGTCTGTCCGTATGTATGGACGCGTCGACCTCAGCAACTATAAGAGCTAGAGATACTAAATTTGGAATGTAGGTTCGTGTATAGCGGGCGCAGGTCAAGTTTGTTTCTTATCTCAGATATTCCCCCCCCCCATTCCCCCGCTATTCGATAAAATCCGTTTTGCAGTAACAATTTCCAAGATATAGCTTTGGGATTTGTACAATACTTTAGTCAAGAAACACGGAAGTTATTCAGCGAACAAGATTCAGTACTGCAGCGCGGGGGGAAGAAGAAGCAAAGTCACCTAAAATGCCTCGCTTGCGCTGTCGCTTTTGCTGTGTATGTATGTATGTGTCTTTGTGTATGTGTAAGTGTACGAAAATGCGATCAAAAATTTTTGACCTGGGTACAGGGAGTTTTGTAGTCGGGTATACTCGACTATAGCATTCTTACTTGTTGTATGAAATTTTCTTGTTTGCTTTGTCTGCAACGGGGTAATGGCATGCCACCGTCTTGTTTAGTTTTGTGTCGACAGTCGAATTGGACGGATATAAATATCTACATACTATGTAATTCGGAGCCATACTGAAATCGGTAAGTTTAAATTCATGACAATTTAATCAATTGTACTTATTACTTCTTATTATATCTTCTTATTTTCTAGCTATAAATTTGCTGCCGAAAAAAATCGTAAAGCTGAGCTTTGCTCCTCAACAAGGTACGTAACTTAGACATTATTAATTTCATCAAAATCGGACATATATTTCTTATACCTGCCGTAGGACCGACTGGATTTGTTGTATGAAAACGCTACAAAATGTACTGGAATGCCTGAAAAACTAAATAAAACTACAATAAATGAATTAAACACTATCCATTTGACTTGTTAAATAGCATTGCCATCAAAAGTGGCTAATTTCCATACATTTTTCATTCAACAAGTCAAGTTGCAACCGACCACTCCCACGGCAGGTGCTAGATATGTATATTAATCCGATTTTGATGAAATTTGGTCAGCATATGTAGAACATGATTAAACTTAAATTTGGTGAGTTTGGTTACGCTATATACAAAAAAAAAAAAGTTTTTCATACAAGAACATAGTTGTCAACCTATTATTCGTATGGGAGCTATATGATATAGTGATTTGATCCGGCTGGTTTTTAATATGTACTGGTAGCATCTAAAATAAAGACTTGTGCCAAGTTTCATAATCATAGCTTACAAATTGAGCGATAAGTTTGAATGCAAACATTCGGCCTAGTAACATTTTCTAACTTTAACTACTTATTATTTAAAATGTATGGCACCTACAGAGCGCCAAGACCTATCAATCGACGCGATTTGAAGTTCCCTACAATATGCTGGCAAGATTTTCAAAATCGGACTGAAACTACAGCCACACGAGCCGATACACTAAAAATAGTCTGTGATTTTCGAACAAATTAAAAAGCGTGCGCTGAATTTTATGACTTGTGACGTCACAGGTTTGGTCGCCGAATAACGGCGACTAACGGACATGCGCATGGCGTAACCCACTGTCTCTCAATCGTGGGCTATGATTATGAAACTTGGCGCAGGTCTTTATTTTCGGAGCAGGCAGTACACAGGTATGTATATGAAAACCAGCCGGATCGAATTAATTACAGCTTTATGCTTACAGAATATTTTGGCGTTTATCTTTTACATTATCTTTCTGCTTGTAAAAATGCAAGCGTACATCGAAATTCTACGTGGCATAAGTATCTTGACGGCATCTTTGTGTACATGTTTTTACACATCGCGTGAAAGCCAAACAACTTTTGTACTTAACTTTAATTGACATTTAACGTTGATAAAAAAAAAAATAATAATTAAAATTAAAAGTGATTAAAAAGTATGGGGAAATCGTCTGAGTTGGCTTTGGTTACCAGATTTTCAATGGTAGCAATGTTTAACGCTTGAACGGCAGTAAAGGACATAGCAAATGAATTTAATGTGTCGGGTCAAACTGTGCACTATCAAATTAATAAGTTTAAAAAGCATAATACCATAAGAAACTTAACGAGATCGGGTGCTAAGCGTAAAACAACGCCCACTGAAGACGGACTCGGTCTAGGTGGAATTTAAAAATAATATTTTTCTGAAGCCTCAATCTACTGCAGATCAATGCAATTTGACTGCCAACAATCCAATAAGTGAGCGCACTCTCAGACGACGTTTAAAGGAAGGAGTGCCGGACGGAAGCACGTGCCATACATTTCAAAGGCAAACAAGCTTAAAAGTCTGGCCTTCGCCAAGGAACATCCGCACAAGCCAAAGGAGTTCTGGTGAAGCGTTCTGTGGATAGAAGAAACCTCATTTGAGCGTAACTCATCAAAAAATATATTTTTTGTAAGATTGTCAAAGGTAGTAAGACAAAAAGTCGGCCCGTTTGTCAAAAATTGAGCCATGGTGGATGCACTGCTATATTCTTAAGCCAAAGTAGGTTATACATTTTACTAAATTCATCTTCATTTCATTATAATTGTTTAGTTTAAGCTTTGTTTACTTAGTTTTACCTACTTGTCAAAATATTTGTGCCAACACATGAAATTACTAATTAATTTATCTTTTTAAGTTTCTATGAAATAATATTTGTTTGCTTACTTTTTATGTTTGTATTAGTTATATATATATATATACAGGAAAAAATAAATTAGAATTCTTTACTAAGCCATTCAAAAGTTGAACTCAAAAAAAAATCACTCTTTTTATTTCGTCAAAATACTTATGCCGACTAGTGTATCTTGTACCTGCCGTGTTGCCAAGTTTCATACTGAATTACCGCCACACAAGCCAATATACAAAAAAAGGTCTGTGATTTTCATACAACTTCAAAAGCGCGCTCTGAATTTCATAACTTGTGACGTACATGCGCAGTGAGAGCCAAAATTTGCAGACTTTTGTGGTATTCTATGGGCTCTCTCAATCGTGAGTGGTGTCAAGCAGTGCCATTGCTGCCAATTTAGCTTTTTTCCCGTCCAATCTGGCTTTTTTTGAATACACATTGCGGGAAAAATTTGGGAATTGCGGTGCGCATGAATTCTGGCTCTTTTAGAAAAGCATTTGACTTTTTTCCGAGTTTTTGAATGTCGCCACCAATTTTATGAAAATATGTACCAGCACGGTTGCCACATGCATTAAAAACAAGTAAGAATGCTATAGTCGAGTATACCCGACTACAAAACTCCCTGTACCCAGGTCAAAAATTTCCGATCTCATTTTCGTACAATTAAGCATAGACACACACATTCACAAAGATGCACACATACAAGCGACAGCGCAACCGTGGCATTTTAAGTGGTGGCTGTGCTACTTCATTTAGTCCACGGCCGAGAGCAAACGAGCTAAAAATACAAATTGCTCGATATCTGGGAAACCTTAAGGACGAATTTGATGTCCTTTTGACAGTTGGTAGCCCTGGTAATGACAAGTTGTTTGACAAAGGATCCGCCAGGATCTGCAAGGATACGACAGAGATATGGGCAATTTTCTGCAAACAGAATAGTCCTTTCTGGGTTCCTTGAAGGATCTTAGCCCTTTGGTTATTATGTTTAGATTTGGGATGAAGTGCTCCATCTTTAGGCCATAGGACATCAAAGTCGTCCTTGCAATGACCGAGCTATAAGAGATTTTGTGACTTTCGATCCCTTTTCCAAAAAAGTGAAGTGTTTTTTCGGTGAAATCCTGGAAATCCTTGAATGCCAATCGACAGTTCTGATTCCCACGCGTACAGAAATGTATGGGCTTTCGAAATTCTTAAGGATTTGGCCGAGCCATAGCAAATAATATGCCGCAAGGTTCTCTAGCTTATGACCAGCAGACCAAAAGTAAGCAAGAAATATTTTGAATTTCTGCACACACATATGGAACGGTTTTCTAGTAGCTCCCATTCAGCCATATCCTTGTAGATTTTAAACGGACCTTGTGCGTTAGGATCGTAAGGACCTACTCTATCGATTGGCATTCAAGGATTATGGGGTCATCTAAGGACCATCGACTTGTAAATTTTCAGTCCGAGGGCGAAAGGAATCGTGCTAAAAATACAAAATACTCAATATCTTGGGAACTACAAGGACGAATTTGATGTCCTTTGGCCAGTTGGTAGCCCTGATAATGCCAAGTTGTCTGACACAGGACTCGTCAGGATACGCAAGGATACAGCCGAGATATCGCTAATTTTCTGTATTCAGAAAAGTCCTTATTTCTCAGCTCCTCTAAGGATATTTGACCGTTGGGTTATATATCAGAGTTTAACAGGATAAGTCCTATCTTTTTGCCAAAGGACATCAAAATCGTCCTTGAAATGACCGAGTTACAGGCGATCTTGTGATTTTAGATCCTTTTTGCTGACCTACCTACCCACTTGCAAAAAAATGAAGTGTTTTTTTCGGTGAAATCCTGGAAATCGTTGAATGCCAATCGTTAGTCCTGATTCCTACGAGTACAGAAATGTCTGGGTTTTTGAAATCCTTAAGGATTTGGCCGAGCTATTGCTAAAAGGATGCCGCAAGATTTTGTGGCTTAAGATCAGCAGCCCAAAAGTAAGCAAAAATATTTTGAATTTCTGCACACACATATGGAACGGTTTTCTAGTAGCTCCCATTCAGCCATATCCTTGCAGATTTTAAAAGGACCTTGTGCGTTAGGTTCGTAAGGACCTACTCTATCGATTGGCATTCAAGGATTATGGGGTCATCCAAGGACCATCGACTTGTAAATTTTCAGTCCGAGGGCGAAAGGAATCGTGCTAAAAATACAAAATACTCAATATCTTGGGAACTACAAGGACGAATTTGATGTCCTTTGGCCAGTTGGTAGCCCTGATAATGCCAAGTTGTCTGACACAGGACTCGTCAGGATACGCAAGGATACGGCCGAGATATCGCTAATTTTCTGTATACAGAAAAGTCCTTATTTCTCAGCTCCTGTAAGGATATTTGACCTTTGGGTTATATATCAGAGTTTAACAGGATAAGTCCTATCTTTTTGCCAAAGGACATCAAAATCGTCCTTGAAATGACCGAGTTACAGGCGATCTTGTGATTTTAGATCCTTTTTGCTGACCTACCTACCCACTTGCAAAAAAATGAAGTGTTTTTTTCGGTGAAATCCTGGAAATCGTTGAATGCCAATCGTTAGTCCTGATTCCTACGAGTACAGAAATGTCTGGGTTTTTGAAATCCTTAAGGATTTGGCCGAGCTATTGCTAAAAGGATGCCGCGACATTTTGTGGCTTAAGATCAGCAGCCCAAAAGTAAGCAACAAATATTTTGAATTTCTGTACACACATATACAACGGTTTTCTAGTAGCTCCCATTCAGCCATATCCTTGCAGATTTTAAAAGGACCTTGTGCGTTAGGATCGTAAGGACCTACTCTATCGATTGGCATTCAAGGATTATGGGGTCATCTAAGGACCATCGACTTGTAAATTTTCAGTCCGAGGGCGAAAGGAATCGTGCTAAAAATACAAAATACTCAATATCTTGGGAACTACAAGGACGAATTTGATGTCCTTTAACCAGTTGGTAGCCCTGATAATGCCAAGTTGTCTGACACAGGACTCGTCAGGATACGCAAGGTCGAGATATCGCTAATTTTCTGTATACAGAAAAGTCCTTATTTCTCAGCTCCTGTAAGGATATTTGACCTTTGGGTTTTATATCAGAGTTTAACAGGATAAGTCCTATCTTTTTGCCAAGGGACATCAAAATCGTCCCTGAAATGACCGAGGTACAGGCGATCTTGTGATTTTAGATCCTTTTTGCTGACCTACCCCCTTGCAAAAAAATGAAGTGTTTTTTTCGGTGAAATCCTGGAAATCGTTGAATACCAATCGTTAGTCCTGATTCCTACGAGTACAGAAATGTCTGGGTTTTTGAAATCCTTAAGGATTTGGCCGAGCTATTGCTAAAAGGATGCCGCAAGATTTTGTGGCTTAAGATCAGCAGCCCAAAAGTAAGCAAAAATATTTTGAATTTCTGCACACACATATGGAACGGTTTTCTAGTAGCTCCCATTCAGCCATATCCTTGCAGATTTTAAAAGGACATTGTGCGTAAGGATCGTAAGGACCTACTCTATCGATTGGCATTCAAGGATTATGGGGTCATCCAAGGACCATCGACTTGTAAATTTTCAGTCCGAGAGCGAAAGGAATCGTGCTCAAAATACAAAATACTCAAATCTTGGGAACTACAAGGACAAACTTGATGTCCTTTGGCCAGTTGGTAACCCTGATAATGCCAAATTGTCTGACACAGGACTCGTCAGGATACGCAAGGATACGGCCGAGATATCGCTAATTTTCTGTATACACAAAAGTCCTTATTTCTCAGCTCCTGCAAGGATATTTGACCTTTGGGTTATATATCCGAGTTTAACAGGATAAGTCCTATCTTTTTACCAAAGGACATCAAAATCGTCCCTGAAATGACCGAGTTTCAGGCGATCTTGTGATTTTAGATCCTTTTTGCTGACCTACCTACCCACTTGCAAAAAAATGAAGTGTTTTTTACGGTGAAATCCTGGAAATCGTTGAATGCCAATCGTTAGTCCTGATTCCTACGAGTACAGAAATGTCTGGGTTTTTGAAATCCTTAAGGATTTGGCCGAGCTATTGCTAAAAGGATGCCGCAAGATTTTGTGGCTTAAGATCAGCAGCCCAAAAGTAAGCAACAAATATTTTGAATTTCTGCACACACATATGGAACGGTTTTCTAGTAGCTCCCATTCAGCCATATCCTTGCAGATTTTAAAAGGACATTGTGCGTAAGGATCGTAAGGACCTACTCTATCGATTGGCATTCAAGGATTATGGGGTCATCCAAGGATCATCGACTTGTAAATTTTCAGTCCGAGAGCGAAAGGAATCGTGCTAAAAATACAAAATACTCAATATCTTGGGAACTACAAGGACGAATTTGATGTCCTTTGGTCAGTTGGTAGCCCTGATAATGCCAAGTTGTCTGACACAGGACTCGTCAGGATACGCAAGGATACGGCCGAGATATCGCTAATTTTCTGTATACAGAAAAGTCCTTATTTCTCAGCTCCTGTAAGGATATTTGACCTTTGGGTTATATATCAGAGTTTAACAGGATAAGTCCTATCTTTTTGCCAAAGAACATCAAAATCGTCCTTGAAATGACCGAGTTACAGGCGATCTTGTGATATCAGATCCTTTTTGCTGACCTACCTACCCACTTGCAAAAAAATTAAGTGTTTTTTTCGGTGAAATCCTGGAAATCGTTGAATGCCAATCGTTAGTCCTGATTCCTACGAGTGCAGAAATGTCTGGGTTTTTGAAATCCTTAAGGATTTGGCCGAGCTATTGCTAAAAGGATGCCGCAAGATTTTGTGGCTTAAGATCAGCAGCCCAAAAGTAAGCAACAAATATTTTGAATTTCTGCACACACATATGGAACGGTTTTCTAGTAGCTCCCATTCAGCCATATCCTTGCAGATTTCAAAAGGACCTTGTGCGTTAGGATCGTAAGGACCTACTCTATCGATTGGCATTCAAGGATTATGGGGTCATCTAAGGACCATCGACTTGTAAATTTTCAGTCCGAGGGCGAAAGGAATCGTGCTAAAAATACAAAATACTCAATATCTTGGGAACTACAAGGACGAATTTGATGTCCTTTGGTCAGTTGGTAGCCCTGATAATGCCAAGTTGTCTGACACAGGACTCGTCAGGATACGCAAGGATACGGCCGAGATATCGCTAATTTTCTGTATACAGAAAAGTCCTTATTTCTCAGCTCCTGTAAGGATATTTGACCTTTGGGTTATATATCAGAGTTTAACAGGATAAGTCCTATCTTTTTGCCAAAGAACATCAAAATCGTCCTTGAAATGACCGAGTTTCAGGCGATCTTGTGATATCAGATCCTTTTTGCTGACCTACCTACCCACTTGCAAAAAAATTAAGTGTTTTTTTCGGTGAAATCCTGGAAATCGTTGAATGCCAATCGTTAGTCCTGATTCCTACGAGTGCAGAAATGTCTGGGTTTTTGAAATCCTTAAGGATTTGGCCGAGCTATTGCTAAAAGGATGCCGCAAGATTTTGTGGCTTAAGATCAGCAGCCCAAAAGTAAGCAACAAATATTTTGAATTTCTGCACACACATATGGAACGGTTTTCTAGTAGCTCCCATTCAGCCATATCCTTGCAGATTTCAAAAGGACCTTGTGCGTTAGGATCGTAAGGACCTACTCTATCGATTGGCATTCAAGGATTATGGGGTCATCTAAGGACCATCGACTTGTAAATTTTCAGTCCGAGGGCGAAAGGAATCGTGCTAAAAATACAAAATACTCAATATCTTGTGAACTACAAGGACGAATTTGATGTCCTTGGGCCAGTTGGTAGCCCTGATAATGCCAAGTTGTCTGACACAGGACTCGTCAGGATACGCAAGGATACGGCCGAGATATCGCTAATTTTCTGTATACAGAAAAGTCCTTATTTCTCAGCTCCTGTAAGGATATTTGACCTTTGGGTTTTATATCAGAGTTTAACAGGATAAGTCCTATCTTTTTGCCAAGGGACATCAAAATCGTCCCTGAAATGACCGAGGTACAGGCGATCTTGTGATTTTAGATCCTTTTTGCTGACCTACCCCCTTGCAAAAAAATTAAGTGTTTTTTTCGGTGAAATCCTGGAAATCGTTGAATGCCAATCGTTAGTCCTGATTCCTACGAGTACAGAAATGTCTGGGTTTTTGAAATCCTTAAGGATTTGGCCAAGCTATTGCTAAAAGGATGCCGCAAGATTTTGTGGCTTAAGATCAGCAGCCCAAAAGTAAGCAACAAATATTTTGAATTTCTGCACACACATATAGAACGGTTTTCTAGTAGCTCCCATTCAGCCATATCTTTGCAGATTTTAAAAGGACCTTGTGCGTTAGGATCGTAAGGACCTACTCTATCGATTGGCATTCAAGGATTATGGGGTCATCCAAGGACCATCGACTTGTAAATTTTCAGTCCGATGGCGAAAGGAATCGTGCTAAAAATACAAAATACTCAATATCTTGGGAACTACAAGGACGAATTTGATGTCCTTTGGCCAGTTGGTAGCCCTGATAATGCCAAGTTGTCTGACACAGGACTCGTCAGGATACGCAAGGATACGGCCGAGATATCGCTAATTTTCTGTATACAGAAAAGTCCTTATTTCTCAGCTCCTGTAAGGATATTTGACCTTTGGGTTATATATCAGAGTTTAACAGGATAAGTCCTATCTTTTTGCCAAAGGACATCAAAATCGTCCTTGAAATGACCGAGTTACAGGCGATCTTGTGATTTTAGATCCTTTTTGCTGACCTACCTACCCACTTGCAAAAAAATGAAGTGTTTTTTCCGGTGAAATCCTGGAAATCGTTGAATGCCAATCGTTAGTCCTGATTCCTACGAGTACATAAATGTCTGGGTTTTTGAAATCCTTAAGGATTTGGCCGAGCTATTGCTAAAAGGATGCCGCAAGATTTTGTGGCTTAAGATCAGCAGCCCAAAAGTAAGCAACAAATATTTTGAATTTCTGCACACACATATAGAACGGTTTTCTAGTAGCTCCCATTCAGCCATATCCTTGCAGATTTTAAAAGGACCTTGTGCGTTAGGATCGTAAGGACCTACTCTATCGATTGACATTCAAGGATTATGGGGTCATCTAAGGACCATCGACTTGTAAATTTTCAGTCCGAGGGCGAAAGGAATCGTGCTAAAAATACAAAATACTCAATATCTTGGGAACTACAAGGACGAATTTGATGTCCTTTGGCCAGTTGGTAGCCCTGATAACGCCAAGTTGTCTGACACAGGACTCGTCAGGATACGCAAGGATACGGCCGAGATATCGCTAATTTTCTGTATACAGAAAAGTCCTTATTTCTCAGCTCCTGTAAGGATATTTGACCTTTGGGTTATATATCAGAGTTTAACAGGATAAGTCCTATCTTTTTGCCAAAGGACATCAAAATCGTCCTTGAAATGATCGAGTTACAGGCGATCTTGTGATTTTAGATCCTTTTTGCTGACCTACCCCCTTGCAAAAAAATTAAGTCTTTTTTTTCGGTGAAATCCTGGAAATCGTTGAATGCCAATCGTTAGTCCTGATTCCTACGAGTACAGAAATGTCTGGGTTTTTGAAATCCTTAAGGATTTGGCCGAGCTATTGCTAAAAGGATGCCGCAACATTTTGTGGCTTAAGATCAGCAGCCCAAAAGTAAGCAACAAATATTTTGAATTTCTGCACACACATATGGAACGGTTTTCTAGTAGCTCCCATTCAGCCATATCTTTGCAGATTTTAAAAGGACTTTGTGCGTTAGGATCGTAAGGACCTACTCTATCGATTGGCATTCAAGGATTATGGGGTCATCTAAGGACCATCGACTTGTAAATTTTCAGTCCGATGGCGAAAGGAATCGTGCTAAAAATACAATACACTCAATATCTTGGGAACTGCAAGGACGATATCGATGTCCTATGGCCAGTTGGTAGCCCTGATAATGCCAAGTTGTCTGACACAGGACTCGTCAGGATACGCAAGGATACGGCCGAGATATCGCTAATTTTCTGTATACAGAAAAGTCCTTATTTCTCAGCTCCTGTAAGGATATTTGACCTTTGGGTTATATATCCGGGCTTAACAGGATAAGTCCTATCTTTTTGCCAAAGGACATCAAAATCGTCCTTGAAATGACCGAGGTACAGGCGATCTTGTGATTTTAGATCCTTTTTGCTGACCTACCCCCTTGCAAAAAAATGAAGTGTTTTTTTCGGTGAAATCCTGGAAATCCTGGAAATCCTTGAATACCAATCGTTAGTCCTGATTCCTACGAGAACAGAAATGTCTGGGTTTTTGAAATCCTTAAGGATTTGGCCGAGCTATTGCTAAAAGGATGCCGCAAGATTTTGTGGCTTAAGATCAGCAGCCCAAAAGTAAGCAACAAATATTTTGAATTTCTGTACACACATATACAACGGTTTTCTAGTAGCTCCCATTCAGCCATATCCTTGCAGATTTTAAAAGGACCTTGTGCGTTAGGATCGTTAGGACCTACTCTATCGATTGGCATTCAAGGATTATGGGGTCATCTAAGGACCATCGACTTGTAAATTTTCAGTCCGAGGGCGAAAGGAATCGTGCTAAAAATACAAAATACTCAATATCTTGGGAACTACAAGGACGAATTTGATGTGTTTGGCCAGTTGGTAGCCCTGATAATGCCAAGTTGTCTGACACAGGACTCGTCAGGATACGCAAGGATACGGCCGAGATATCGCTAATTTTCTGTATACAGAAAAGTCCTTATTTCTCAGCTCCTGTAAGGATATTTGACCTTTGGGTTTTATATCAGAGTTTAACAGGATAAGTCCTATCTTTTTGCCAAGGGACATCAAAATCGTCCTTGAAATGACCGAGGTACAGGCGATCTTGTGATTTTAGATCCTTTTTGCTGACCTACCCCCTTGCAAAAAAATGAAGTGTTTTTTTCGGTGAAATCCTGGAAATCGTTGAATGCCAATCGTTAGTCCTGATTCCTACGAGTACAAAAATGTCTGGGTTTTTGAAATCCTTAAGGATTTGGCCGAGCTATTGCTAAAAGGATGCCGCAAGATTTTGTGGCTTAAGATCAGCAGCCCAAAAGTAAGCAAAAATATTTTGAATTTCTGCACACACATATGGAACGGTTTTCTAGTAGCTCCCATTCAGCCATATCCTTGCAGATCTTAAAAGGACATTGTGCGTAAGGATCGTAAGGACCTACTCTATCGATTGGCATTCAAGGATTATGGGGTCATCCAAGGACCATCGACTTGTAAATTTTCAGTCCGAGAGCGAAAGGAATCGTGCTCAAAATACAAAATACTCAAATCTTGGGAACTACAAGGACAAACTTGATGTCCTTTGGCCAGTTGGTAACCCTGATAATGCCAAATTGTCTGACACAGGACTCGTCAGGATACGCAAGGATACGGTCGAGATATCGCTAATTTTCTGTATACATAAAAGTCCTTATTTCTCAGCTCCTCTAAGGATATTTGACCTTTGGGTTATATATCCGAGTTTAACAGGATAAGTCCTATCTTTTTACCAAAGGACATCAAAATCGTCCCGGTAATGACCGAGTTTCAGGCGATCTTGTGATTTTAGATCCTTTTTGCTGACCTACCCCCTTGCAAAAAAATGAAGTGTTTTTTTCGGTGAAATCCTGGAAATCATTGAATACCAATCGTTAGTCCTGATTCCTACGAGTACAGAAATGTCTGGGTTCTTGAAATCCTTAAGGATTTGGCCGAGCTATTGCTAAAAGGATGCCGCAAGATTTTGTGGCTTAAGATCAGCAGCCCAAAAGTAAGCAAAAATATTTTAAATTTCTGCACACACATATAGAACGGTTTTCTAGTAGCTCCCATTCAGCCATATCTTTGCAGATTTTAAAAGGACCTTGTGCGTTAGGATCGTAAGGACCTACTCTAACGATTGGCATTCAAGGATTATGGGGTCATCTAAGGACCATCGACTTGTAAATTTTCAGTCCGAGGGCGAAAGGAATCGTGCTAAAAATACAAAATACTCAATATCTTGGGAACTACAAGGACGAATTTGATGTCCTTTAACCAGTTGGTAGCCCTGATAATGCCAAGTTGTCTGACACAGGACTCGTCAGGATACGCAAGGTCGAGATATCGCTAATTTTCTGTATACAGAAAAGTCCTTATTTCTCAGCTCCTGTAAGGATATTTGACCTTTGGGTTACATATCCGGGCTTAACAGGATAAAACCTATCTTTTTGCCAAAGGATATCAAAATCGTCCTTGAAATGACCGAGTTACAGGCGATCTTGCGATTTTAGATCCTTTTTGCTGACCTACCCCCTTGCAAAAAAATGAAGTGTTTTTTTCGGTGAATTCCTGGAAATCGTTGAATGCCAATCGTTAGTCCTGATTCCTATGAGTACAGAAATGTCTGGGTTTTTGAAATCCTTAAGGATTTGGCCGAGCTATTGCTAAAAGGATTTTTTATTTTTTTTTTGGAAATTTACTATTAAGCGTTGAATCCATACAATACAAAAATAGTTACATAACAACACAAGTATAGTTAATAGTAAAAGGACCAAACCTCATGCTAGGCGCATGAGGACTTGCAAATGTTCTCTTATTGCGAGGGGGACTTTAAAGTTGGCCAATTGTTTTGGGAAAACCCTTTCTTTTTAATCTCCTTAAGGGTCTGGCAGGGAGTAAGCGTCTTGCGAGCGAACACTGTGGTGTCTTTTTAATCGATCGCTATATCTGCTAGTGTGCCTTCCAATCTGCTCCTCCACTGTATGCAGATTCAGGTCTCGATGAAGGGTGGTACCACGTACATAGTATGGGCAGTCGGTAATGGCACGCATGGCACGATTTTGTAGTACCTTTATGCATTTATAGTTGGACTTTGCAGCTATTCCCCAAATCTGCACTCCGTATAGCCAGATCGGGGCGACACAATGCACATAAGCTGCTCTCTTAGCTCTGAGGGACATGGTGCTTCTTCTGTTGATCAGCCACCGTAGTTGTTGCATTCTTTGACCACATCTACCAGCCGTAGCTTTCAAGTGAGGGCCAAAAGTCAAGCGTTTGTCAAGGGTGATCCCGAGATACTTAGCCTGCGAGGGTGGGGTATGGTCAATGAGGGTCTTCAAGGTAAAGCAGGGATTGGTGGTCTTTTGAGGATTGACCTTTAAATTCCATCTTTTGCACCAGGCAGCCAATGTGGTAAGGTACTCTTGAAGTCCACCTGCTGCCTCATTGCGACATTTAGAATTGTAAAGCAGTGCAATGTCATCGGCGTAAGTAGCAAGTAGAGCCTTCCTGGGAACTTCCATATGATACACGCTTGGGCAGGGCAAATCTGCAGTATGTATCGAGTAGAGCAGCGGGCCAAGGACGCTGCCCTGTGGAACTCCAGCTTTCATATGGCAAGGAGTCGAGTAGGTGTTCCTGACCTTGACCATAAACTTTCGTTCTTCCAAGTACGATCGTAGAACTCCGTAGTATGGTGCTGGGAACAGCTTTTTAATTTTGCTTAGTAGGCCAACATGCCAAACTCTATCGAATGTTTGTTGCATATCAATGAAGACAGCATTTCAATATTCTAGATTGTCAAAGGCCTGTAGGATGTGCTTTGTCAATCTGTGAACCTGCTCCACAGTGCTGTGTCCGCTCGAAATCAAAACTGGTGATCCGGCAGAATGCGGCGCTCTTTAATAATGTCATTTAGTCGATTGGCAATAAGCCTTTCCCACACCTTAGATAGTGAAGACAGAAGACTTATAGGCCGATACGATTCAGGGTCCTCTTCTGGTTTTCCAGGCTTATGGATCATGAGAATTGCTCCCATCTTCCACTGCTTTGGGAAGAACTGCATCCTGAACATGGCGTTAAATATTAGCGCCATGTAGAGGATCGCTCGAATAGGTAATGCTTTCAATGTGGCATTACAAATCCTGTCGATGCCAGGAGCCTTCCTTCTTGGTAGGGATTTGATGACATCGGCAATCTCCTCAACCCTGGCAGGTTTAATGGGTAAGGACATCTGCAGAGGTGTCTCTAGGCTATCAAGTGTCTCTCTATTCTGCTCCATTGTGGCGAATTGGTAATGGGTGAACCTCTTCTCTAAATGATGGGCAAAAGAATTTGCCTGCTCTTCTTCGTTTTTAGCAAGTTCGCCGCCAGGACACCTAATGGGAACCTGTGTAAACGGTTGTCTTTTAAGGGACTTAGTGCACTTCCATAGCGAATATCCAGCATCCAGGGTATAATCCATAGAAGCCAGCTTCTGCTCGAAGTTCTCTCAAGACATTTCGTAGTTGCTTCGCAGCCCGGTTCCATAAAATTCGGTCCCAGGGGTCTTGAGATCGGATTGCTCGCCTTCGAAGTCTCCTTTTCTGTGTCAAAACTCTCTGGCCTCTCTTGTTAGAACTATTCCATAGGTAGTGCCTGTCGGAGGGACAGGAGGCGTTGAGGCAGTCGCAGCCCCATAAGCACCATCTGTCTCAATACTGATGATTAGGGGCAGGTGATCAGAGTTCAAATCCCAGCTTTGAGTTATTGTTGCTCGAGAATCTGGAATTCCATGATGCTCTGCAAAGTCTATGCAGGAAGGCGTATGATTGAGCACATATGGGTACCTGGTTGGAGAGCCAGTTGCAAGGATCTTGGCTCCAGTGACAGAAATGGCTTCTGCTAGTTCTCGCCCCCGAGGTGAGTTGTAAGTATCTCCCCACAGCCAATGTCGGGCATTCCAGTCACCACCAATTAAATATCTTTGGCCGCAAGCACGTAGTGTGTCGATAAAGTATAGTTCCTCAATCCTGATATTTGGAGGGCAGTAGATGGCGCTGAACTCCATGTCCCCCAGTCCTGTGGCTACTTTGACTGATGACATTTGTATGCTGCGTGTCTCAATGACCCTTTGTGGAAAATGGCGAAGAGTGGTCCTCACGAACACCGCTGCTCCGCCAACGCTATTATTATTACGCGATGGCCTAAATGCTGGATAGAAGGCATATCCATATATCTTTATAGTTTCCCCTCGTTTAATTCTAAGCTCCGTCAAAAGAAGAATGTCTACGCTGTTGCTGTTTTTGCTGTTGCTGCTGCAACCACATAAGAAACTGCTGTTGTTGTTGTTGTTGGATCTGCTGTTGCCATTCCTGAAACTGTTGCTGTTGCTGTTGTAACAGTGCTTGAACTTCAAATGAATTATGTTGCTGATTGTTCATACGTTGTTGCTGCGATATCTGTTGCGCTTGTAGATTGTGAAGACGACGCTGAGCAGGTCCATCCTTGAAGGGTATTGTATTTGAATTACCTTTAGCTACTGCGGCATAGGAGACTCTTGAGTTTCCTCCAGTGCCTACAGATGGTTGATGCTGAACAGTATGTCTCTGTAGTTGAGTTGGTTGCTGCTGTACTGTTGATTGGTTGGTTTTCTTGCTGCGATTAGACTGCAAGGTAGGAAATTGTTGCTGCTCTCTAGAAATAAATACATGACCAGTCATATTTGAATTATTCGCCTTTCTTGCAGGCCCCATAGATCGGCGAAGAAACTCCTGGTACCATTGGCATCCCTTATAGCTGGCCATATGATTTCCAGAGCAGTGTATGCAGGTAGGCTGTGCGTCTACGGGACGTGTGCATTGTGTGGTTTGATGGTTTTCGCCACACCTGGCACAATTGGGGTGTCTGCGGCAGTATTTTGCTGTGTGGCCGTACTCCTGGCATCGACGACAATGTGCAATTTCAGAGGTTTTTCGCATTCTTTCAATCCTTACTTTCTGCCGGCAAAGGGTCATAACTTGGTAAATTTCATTAATTTTGGCACAAGGTTTTATATTAATGAAAAATATATTAAGTTTTTGGTCTTTATTAAACCTTGAACGTGGATTATGGATGTGAAGAACTTCATAGCCTAAACTTTTCAGATCGGCGGTAATGTCATTGTTTAGGGTGCTGTGATGTAAGTCTCTTACTACAATTCTGTGTACTTTTTCTGTCTGCATTTGATATGTGTGGAACTCTATATCAATCTCATCCATACGGCTAACAATGGCTCTATAAGTGTCACTGTCTTTGGGAAAGATTCTGACCGTTTCCCCTTGATTAGCTTTAACTACAACGTTATTCAAATCTGCCACTTCCTTTATAAGCTCAAATAAGTCATTTAAGTTGCTAATATTAAAAACAATTTGCGGTGGTTTTGAGGGACCTTTAAGCTGATTACCAGTGCTTGATGATTCTTGCGAGTGTTGGCCAGTATTGATTGCTTCAGATTGATGTTCATCCATATGAACACTGACATCATCAGCATCCTCATTCATCATGACTTCCTCATTCTCTTCGTTAGTGGTGTTGTCAAGAATGGCCAATCTATTACTAGACTTTGCCTGTTGGCTAGTGGTGGGGGGCGAGTGCGAAACCTGGTTGTTTTTCACTCTTTTCGAGTTGGAGATGGGGGACAAAGGCTTTTCAAATTTTCTCTTGCCCGATCGCCGTTTTTGAGCATCCAATAGTCTTTTGGCAGCACCGCTTAGGGTTTTTGCTACCATGTCATCGGAACGTGTCGATTGGGAACTTTCCTGGTTAGTTACGTTTCCAGGGCAGATGCTGCTTATTGTAGCAGTTGCCATGGTGGAGGTGGTGCTGCTGGTGGCACTAGTAAATGTTACAGTTGTTGTGGTGGTGGAGCTAGTGCTTTGAGTCTCATTGCATGTATTGCGTTGAATTTCTAAGCGGCACTCATCCCTAATCTCATAAGGTAATTTGCCTGCTATTGAGAACATTTTTCCATGATCAATCTGCATATTACTATGCTGAGTGTCAGTGAAGTTATTGACATCCATTGCATTAATAATATCTCGCAAAATTTAGTAAATAATTTGCGCAAGAAACCCCTCTTTTGCGACTGTGCGCGGGTTGAGGGGATTGTCTTGCCCGAAGGGCAGCTAATGCAGTTACACCACACTTCACTTAATGTTCTTTGTTTTTGTCCAATTGCCGACACCGCACGGAGCGGGGCCCGAAAGTTATGCACACAAGAGAAGGCCACGATTGAAGCAGAATAGAAAAAACAATTTTGCGTAAGCGCGACACAACCGATCTCTATGAAAGCAGATTAGCGACTCGCTAAAAGGATGCCGCAAGATTTTGTGGCTTAGATCTTAAGCCCAAAAGCCCAAAAGTAAGCAACAAATATTTTGAATTTCTGCACACACATATGGAACGGTTTTCTAGTAGCTCCCATTCAGCCATATCCTTGCAGATTTTAAAAGGATCTTGTGCGTTAAGATAGTAAGGACCTACTCTATCGATTGGCATTCAAGGATTATGGGGTCATCTAAGGACCATCGACTTGTAAATTTTCAGTCGGAGGGCGAAAGGAATCGTGCTAAAAATACAAAATACTCAATATCTTGGGAACTACAAGGACGAATTTGATATCCTTTGGCCAGTTGGTAGCCCTGATAATGCCAAGTTGTCTGACACAGGACTCGTCAGGATACGCAAGGATACGGCCGAGATATCGCTAATTTTCTGTATACAGAAAAGTCCTTATTTCTCAGCTCCTGTAAGGATATTTGACCTTTGGGTTATATATCAGAGTTTAACAGCATAAGTCCTATCTTTTTGCCAAAGGACATCAAAATCGTCCTTGAAATGACCGAGTTACAGGCGATCTTGTGATTTTAGATCCTTTTTGCTGACCTACCTACCCACTTGCAAAAAAATGAAGTGTTTTTTTCGGTGAAATCCTGGAAATCGTTGAATGCCAATCGTTAGTCCTGATTCCTACGAGTACAGAAATGTCTGGGTTTTTGAAATCCTTAAGGATTTGGCCGAGCTATTGCTAAAAGGATGCCGCAACATTTTGTGGCTTAAGATCAGCAGCCCAAAAGTAAGCAACAAATATTTTAAATTTCTGCACACACATATAGAACGGTTTTCTAGTAGCTCCCATTCAGCCATATCTTTGCAGATTTTAAAAGGACTTTGTGCGTTAGGATCGTAAGGACCTACTCTATCGATTGGCATTCAAGGATTATGGGGTCATCTAAGGACCATCGACTTGTAAATTTTCAGTCCGATGGCGAAAGGAATCGTGCTAAAAATACAATACACTCAATATCTTGGGAACTGAAAGGACGAATTCGATGTCCTATGGCCAGTTGGTAGCCCTGATAATGCCAAGTTGTCTGACACAGGACTCGTCAGGATACGCAAGGATACGGCCGAGATATCGCTAATTTTCTGTATACAGAAAAGTCCTTATTTCTCAGCTCCTGTAAGGATATTTGACCTTTGGGTTATATATCCGGGCTTAACAGGATAAGTCCTATCTTTTTGCCAAAGGACATCAAAATCGTCCTTGAAATGACCGAGGTACAGGCGATCTTGTGATTTTAGATCCTTTTTGCTGACCTACCCCCTTGCAAAAAAATGAAGTGTTTTTTTCGGTGAAATCCTGGAAATCCTTGAATACCAATCGTTAGTCCTGATTCCTACGAGTGCAGAAATGTCTGGGTTTTTGAAATCCTTAAGGATTTGGCCGAGCTATTGCTAAAAGGATGCCGCAAGATTTTGTGGCTTAAGATCAGCAGCCCAAAAGTAAGCAACAAATATTTTGAATTTCTGTACACACATATACAACGGTTTTCTAGTAGCTCCCATTCAGCCATATCCTTGCAGATTTTAAAAGGACCTTGTGCGTTAGGATCGTAAGGACCTACTCTATCGATTGGCATTCAAGGATTATGGGGTCATCTAAGGACCATCGACTTGTAAATTTTCAGTCCGAGGGCGAAAGGAATCGTGCTAAAAATACAAAATACTCAATATCTTGGGAACTACAAGGACGAATTTGATGTGCTTGGCCAGTTGGTAGCCCTGATAATGCCAAGTTGTCTGACACAGGACTCGTCAGGATACGCAAGGATACGGCCGAGATATCGCTAATTTTCTGTATACAGAAAAGTCCTTATTTCTCAGCTCCTGTAAGGATATTTGACCTTTGGGTTTTATATCAGAGTTTAACAGGATAAGTCCTATCTTTTTGCCAAGGGACATCAAAATCGTCCTTGAAATGACCGAGGTACAGGCGATCTTGTGATTTTAGATCCTTTTTGCTGACCTACCCCCTTGCAAAAAAATGAAGTGTTTTTTTCGGTGAAATCCTGGAAATCCTTGAATACCAATCGTTAGTCCTGATTCCTACGAGTACAGAAATGTCTGGGTTCTTGAAATCCTTAAGGATTTGGCCGAGCTATTGCTTAAAGGGATGCCGCAAGATTTTGTGGCTTAAGATCAGCAGCCCAAAAGTAAGCAAAAATATTTTAAATTTCTGCACACACATATAGAACGGTTTTCTAGTAGCTCCCATTCAGCCATATCCTTGCAGATTTTAAAAGGACCTTGTGCGTTAGGATCGTAAGGACCTACTCTATCGATTGGCATTCAAGGATTATGGGGTCATCTAAGGACCATCGACTTGTAAATTTTCAGTCGGAGGGCGAAAGGAATCGTGCTAAAAATACAAAATACTCAATATCTTGGGAACTACAAGGACGAATTTGATATCCTTTGGCCAGTTGGTAGCCCTGATAATGCCAAGTTGTCTGACACAGGACTCGTCAGGATACGCAAGGATACGGCCGAGATATCGCTAATTTTCTGTATACAGAAAAGTCCTTATTTCTCAGCTCCTGTAAGGATATTTGACCTTTGGGTTACATATCCGGGCTTAACAGGATAAAACCTATCTTTTTGCCAAAGGATATCAAAATCGTCCTTGAAATGACCGAGTTACAGGCGATCTTGCGATTTTAGATCCTTTTTGCTGACCTACCCCCTTGCAAAAAAATGAAGTGTTTTTTTCGGTGAATTCCTGGAAATCGTTGAATGCCAATCATTAGTCCTGATTCCTATGAGTACAGAAATGTCTGGGTTTTTGAAATCCTTAAGGATTTGGCCGAGCTATTGCTAAAAGGATTTTTTTACCAAAAAACAACAAATATTTTAATTTCTCACACAAATAAATTTTTTTTTGGAAATTTACTATTAAGCGTTGAATCCATACAATACAAAAATAGTTACATAACAACACAAGTATAGTTAATAGTAAAAGGACCAAACCTCATGCTAGGCGCATGAGGACTTGCAAATGTTCTCTTATTGCGAGGGGGACTTTAAAGTTGGCCAATTGTTTTGGGAAAACCCTTTCTTTTTAATCTCCTTAAGGGTCTGGCAGGGAGTAAGCGTCTTGCGAGCGAACACTGTGGTGTCTTTTTAATCGATCGCTATATCTGCTAGTGTGCCTTCCAATCTGCTCCTCCACTGTATGCAGATTCAGGTCTCGATGAAGGGTGGTACCACGTACATAGTATGGGCAGTCGGTAATGGCACGCATGGCACGATTTTGTAGTACCTTTATGCATTTATAGTTGGACTTTGCAGCTATTCCCCAAATCTGCACTCCGTATAGCCAGATCGGGGCGACACAATGCACATAAGCTGCTCTCTTAGCTCTGAGGGACATGGTGCTTCTTCTGTTGATCAGCCACCGTAGTTGTTGCATTCTTTGACCACATCTACCAGCCGTAGCTTTCAAGTGAGGGCCAAAAGTCAAGCGTTTGTCAAGGGTGATCCCGAGATACTTAGCCTGCGAGGGTGGGGTATGGTCAATGAGGGTCTTCAAGGTAAAGCAGGGATTGGTGGTCTTTTGAGGATTGACCTTTAAATTCCATCTTTTGCACCAGGCAGCCAATGTGGTAAGGTACTCTTGAAGTCCACCTGCTGCCTCATTGCGACATTTAGAATTGTAAAGCAGTGCAATGTCATCGGCGTAAGTAGCAAGTAGAGCCTTCCTGGGAACTTCCATATGATACACGCTTGGGCAGGGCAAATCTGCAGTATGTATCGAGTAGAGCAGCGGGCCAAGGACGCTGCCCTGTGGAACTCCAGCTTTCATATGGCAAGGAGTCGAGTAGGTGTTCCTGACCTTGACCATAAACTTTCGTTCTTCCAAGTACGATCGTAGAACTCCGTAGTATGGTGCTGGGAACAGCTTTTTAATTTTGCTTAGTAGGCCAACATGCCAAACTCTATCGAATGTTTGTTGCATATCAATGAAGACAGCATTTCAATATTCTAAATTGTCAAAGGCCTGTAGGATGTGCTTTGTCAATCTGTGAACCTGCTCCACAGTGCTGTGTCCGCTCGAAATCAAAACTGGTGATCCGGCAGAATGCGGCGCTCTTTAATAATGTCATTTAGTCGATTGGCAATAAGCCTTTCCCACACCTTAGATAGTGAAGACAGAAGACTTATAGGCCGATACGATTCAGGGTCCTCTTCTGGTTTTCCAGGCTTATGGATCATGAGAATTGCTCCCATCTTCCACTGCTTTGGGAAGAACTGCATCCTGAACATGGCGTTAAATATTAGCGCCATGTAGAGGATCGCTCGAATAGGTAATGCTTTCAATGTGGCATTACAAATCCTGTCGATGCCAGGAGCCTTCCTTCTTGGTAGGGATTTGATGACATCGGCAATCTCCTCAACCCTGGCAGGTTTATTGGGTAAGGACATCTGCAGAGGTGTCTCTAGGCTATCAAGTGTCTCTCTATTCTGCTCCATTGTGGCGAATTGGTAATGGGTGAACATCTTCTCTAAATGATGGGCAAAAGAATTTGCCTGCTCTTCTTCGTTTTTAGCAAGTTCGCCGCCAGGACACCTAATGGGAACCTGTGTAAACGGTTGTCTTTTAAGGGACTTAGTGCACTTCCATAGCGAATATCCAGCATCCAGGGTATAATCCATAGAAGCCAGCTTCTGCTCGAAGTTCTCTCAAGACATTTCGTAGTTGCTTCGCAGCCCGGTTCCATAAAATTCGGTCCCAGGGGTCTTGAGATCGGATTGCTCGCCTTCGAAGTCTCCTTTTCTGTGTCAAAACTCTCTGGCCTCTCTTGTTAGAACTATTCCATAGGTAGTGCCTGTCGGAGGGACAGGAGGCGTTGAGGCAGTCGCAGCCCCATAAGCACCATCTGTCTCAATACTGATGATTAGGGGCAGGTGATCAGAGTTCAAATCCCAGCTTTGAGTTATTGTTGCTCGAGAATCTGGAATTCCATGATGCTCTGCAAAGTCTATGCAGGAAGGCGTATGATTGAGCACATATGGGTACCTGGTTGGAGAGCCAGTTGCAAGGATCTTGGCTCCAGTGACAGAAATGGCTTCTGCTAGTTCTCGCCCCCGAGGTGAGTTGTAAGTATCTCCCCACAGCCAATGTCGGGCATTCCAGTCACCACCAATTAAATATCTTTGGCCGCAAGCACGTAGTGTGTCGATAAAGTATAGTTCCTCAATCCTGATATTTGGAGGGCAGTAGATGGCGCTGAACTCCATGTCCCCCAGTCCTGTGGCTACTTTGACTGATGACATTTGTATGCTGCGTGTCTCAATGACCCTTTGTGGAAAATGGCGAAGAGTGGTCCTCACGAACACCGCTGCTCCGCCAACGCTATTATTATTACGCGATGGCCTAAATGCTGGATAGAAGGCATATCCATATATCTTTATAGTTTCCCCTCGTTTAATTCTAAGCTCCGTCAAAAGAAGAATGTCTACGCTGTTGCTGTTTTTGCTGTTGCTGCTGCAACCACATAAGAAACTGCTGTTGTTGTTGTTGTTGGATCTGCTGTTGCCATTCCTGAAACTGTTGCTGTTGCTGTTGTAACAGTGCTTGAACTTCAAATGAATTATGTTGCTGATTGTTCATACGTTGTTGCTGCGATATCTGTTGCGCTTGTAGATTGTGAAGACGACGCTGAGCAGGTCCATCCTTGAAGGGTATTGTATTTGAATTACCTTTAGCTACTGCGGCATAGGAGACTCTTGAGTTTCCTCCAGTGCCTACAGATGCTGAACAGTATGTCTCTGTAGTTGAGTTGGTTGCTGCTGTACTGTTGATTGGTTGGTTTTCTTGCTGCGATTAGACTGCAAGGTAGGAAATTGTTGCTGCTCTCTAGAAATAAATACATGACCAGTCATATTTGAATTATTCGCCTTTCTTGCAGGCCCCATAGATCGGCGAAGAAACTCCTGGTACCATTGGCATCCCTTATAGCTGGCCATATGATTTCCAGAGCAGTGTATGCAGGTAGGCTGTGCGTCTACGGGACGTGTGCATTGTGTGGTTTGATGGTTTTCGCCACACCTGGCACAATTGGGGTGTCTGCGGCAGTATTTTGCTGTGTGGCCGTACTGGCATCGACGACAATGTGCAATTTCAGAGGTTTTTCGCATTCTTTCAATCCTTACTTTCTGCCGGCAAAGGGTCATAACTTGGTAAATTTCATTAATTTTGGCACAAGGTTTTATATTAATGAAAAATATATTAAGTTTTTGGTCTTTATTAAACCTTGAACGTGGATTATGGATGTGAAGAACTTCATAGCCTAAACTTTTCAGATCGGCGGTAATGTCATTGTTTAGGGTGCTGTGATGTAAGTCTCTTACTACAATTCTGTGTACTTTTTCTGTCTGCATTTGATATGTGTGGAACTCTATATCAATCTCATCCATACGGCTAACAATGGCTCTATAAGTGTCACTGTCTTTGGGAAAGATTCTGACCGTTTCCCCTTGATTAGCTTTAACTACAACGTTATTCAAATCTGCCACTTCCTTTATAAGCTCAAATAAGTCATTTAAGTTGCTAATATTAAAAACAATTTGCGGTGGTTTTGAGGGACCTTTAAGCTGATTACCAGTGCTTGATGATTCTTGCGAGTGTTGGCCAGTATTGATTGCTTCAGATTGATGTTCATCCATATGAACACTGACATCATCAGCATCCTCATTCATCATGACTTCCTCATTCTCTTCGTTAGTGGTGTTGTCAAGAATGGCCAATCTATTACTAGACTTTGCCTGTTGGCTAGTGGTGGGGGGCGAGTGCGAAACCTGGTTGTTTTTCACTCTTTTCGAGTTGGAGATGGGGGACAAAGGCTTTTCAAATTTTCTCTTGCCCGATCGCCGTTTTTGAGCATCCAATAGTCTTTTGGCAGCACCGCTTAGGGTTTTTGCTACCATGTCATCGGAACGTGTCGATTGGGAACTTTCCTGGTTAGTGATGTTTCCAGGGCAGATGCTGCTTATTGTAGCAGTTGCCATGGTGGAGGTGGTGCTGCTGGTGGCACTAGTAAATGTTACAGTTGTTGTGGTGGTGGAGCTAGTGCTTTGAGTCTCATTGCATGTATTGCGTTGAATTTCTAAGCGGCACTCATCCCTAATCTCATAAGGTAATTTGCCTGCTATTGAGAACATTTTTCCATGATCAATCTGCATATTACTATGCTGAGTGTCAGTGAAGTTATTCACATCCATTGCATTAATAATATCTCGCAAAATTTAGTTAATAATTTGCGCAAGAAACCCCTCTTTTGCGACTGTGCGCGGGTTGAGGGGATTGTCTTACCCGAAGGGCAGCTAATGCAGTTACACCACACTTCACTTAATGTTCTTTGTTTTTGTCCAATTGCCGACACCGCACGGAGCGGGGCTCGAAAGTTATGCACACAACAAATATTTTGAATTTCTGCACACACATATGGAACGGTTTTCTAGTAGCTCCCATTCAGCCATATCCTTGCAGATTTTAAAAGGATCTTGTGCGTTAAGATAGTAAGGACCTACTCTATCGATTGGCATTCAAGGATTATGGGGTCATCTAAGGACCATCGACTTGTACATTTTCAGTCGGAGGGCGAAAGGAATCGTGCTTAAAATAAATCCGAGTTTAACAGGATAAGTCCTATCTTTTTACCAAAGGACATCAAAATCGTCCTTGAAATGACCGAGTTAGAGGCGATCTTGTGATTTTAGATCCTTTTTGCTGACCTACCCCCTTGCAAAAAAATGAAGTGTTTTTTTCGGTGAAATCCTGGAAATCCTTGAATACCAATCGTTAGTCCTGATTCCTACGAGAACAGAAATGTCTGGGTTTTTGAAATCCTTAAGGATTTGGCCGAGCTATTGCTAAAAGGATGCCGCAAGATTTTGTGGCTTAAGATCAGCAGCCCAAAAGTAAGCAACAAATATTTTGAAATTCTGCACACACATATGGAACGGTTTTCTAGTAGCTCCCATTCAAAGTCGATAATCTGCTTTCATAGAGATCGGTTGTGTCGCGCTTACGCAAAATTGTTTTTTCTATTCTGCTTCAAGCGTGGCCTTCTCTTGTGTGCATAACTTTCGGGCCCCGCTCCGTGCGGTGTCGGCAATTGGACAAAAACAAAGAACATTAAGTGAAGTGTGGTGTAACTGCATTAGCTGCCCTTCGGGCAAGACAATCCCCTCAACCCGCGCACAGTCGCAAAAGAGGGGTTTCTTGCGCAAATTATTTACTAAATTTTGCGAGATATTATTAATGCAATGGATGTGAATAACTTCACTGACACTCAGCATAGTTATATGCAGATTGATCATGGAAAAATGTTCTCAATAGCAGGCAAATTACCTTATAAGATTAGGGATGAGTGCCGCTTAGAAATTCAACGCAATACATGCAATGAGACTCAAAGCACTAGCTCCACCACCACAACAACTGTAACATTTACTAGTGCCACCAGCAGCACCACCTCCACCATGGCAACTGCTACAATAAGCAGCATCTGCCCTGGAAACATCACTAACCAGGAAAGTTCCCAATCGACACGTTCCGATGACATGGTAGCAAAAACCCTAAGCGGTGCTGCCAAAAGACTATTGGATGCTCAAAAACGGCGATCGGGCAAGAGAAAATTTGAAAAGCCTTTGTCCCCCATCTCCAACTCGAAAAGAGTGAACAGCAACCAGGTTTTGCACTCGCCCCCCACCACTAGCCAACAGGCAAAGTCTAGTAATAGATTTGCCATTCTTGACAACACCACTAACGAAGAGAATGAGGAAGTCATGATGAATGAGGATGCTGATGATGTCAGTGTTCATATGGATGAACATCAATCTGAAGCAATCAATACTGGCCAACACTCGCAAGAATCATCAAGCACTGGTAATCAGCTTAATAGTCCCTCAAAACCACCGCAAATTGTTTTTAATATTAGCAACTTAAATGACTTATTTGAGCTTATAAAGGAAGTGGCAGATTTGAATAACGTTGTAGTTAAAGCTAATCAAGGGGAAACGGTCAGAATCTTTCCCAAAGACAGTGACACTTATAGAGCCATTGTTAGCCGTATGGATGAGATTGATATAGAGTTCCACACATATCAAATGCAGACAGAAAAAGTACACAGAATTGTAGTAAGAGACTTACATCACAGCACCCTAAACAATGACATTACCGCCGATCTGAAAAGTTTAGGCTATGAAGTTCTTCACATCCATAATCCACGTTCAAGGTTTAATAAAGACCAAAAACTTAATATATTATTCATTAATATAAAACCTTGTGCCAAAATTAATGAAATTTACCAAGTTATGACCCTTTGCCGGCAGAAAGTAAGGATTGAAAGAATGCGAAAAACCTCTGAAATTGCACATTGTCGTCGATGCCAGGAGTACGGCCACACAGCAAAATACTGCCGCAGACACCCCAATTGTGCCAGGTGTGGCGAAAACCATCAAACCACACAATGCACACGTCCCGTAGACGCACAGCCTACCTGCATACACTGCTCTAGAAATCATATGGCCAGCTATAAGGGATGCCAATGGTACCAGGAGTTTCTTCGCCGATCTATGGGGCCTGCAAGAAAGGCGAATAATTCAAATATGACTGGTCATGTATTTATTTCTAGAGAGCAGCAACAATTTCCTACCTTGCAGTCTAATCGCAGCAAGAAAACCAACCAATCAACAGTACAGCAGCAACCAACTCAACTACAGAGACATACTGTTCAGCATCAACCATCTGTAGGCACTGGAGGAAACTCAAGAGTCTCCTATGCCGCAGTAGCTAAAGGTAATTCAAATACAATACACTTCAAGGATGGACCTGCTCAGCGTCGTCTTCACAATCTACAAGCGCAACAGATATCGCAGCAACAACGTATGAACAATCAGCAACATAATTCATTTGAAGTTCAAGCACTGTTACAACAGCAACAGCAACAGTTTCAGGAATGGCAACAGCAGACAACAAAAACAACAACAGCAGTTTCTTATGTGGTTGCAGCAGCAACAGCAAGAACAGCAACAGTATAATAGCCAAGCCAATCAACGCCTTGAAAAACTTGAAAAAATAGTATTTGAAATGTCCAACATGATTAAGCAATGGGCTGGGGATGAACTTAATTCCCAGTTTCAAAACAACGTTTCAGTTTCACAATGAATCCACTAAAGATTCTTATCTGGAATGCAAACGGCATTTCAAGAAAAGCTAAAGAAGTTGAGCTTTTCGCGCACAACAACAGCGTAGACATTCTTCTTTTGACGGAGCTTAGAATTAAACGAGGGAAAACTATAAAGATATATGGATATGCCTTCTATCCAGCATTTAGGCCATCGCGTAATAATAATAGCGTTGGCGGAGCAGCGGTGTTCGTGAGGACCACTCTTCGCCATTTTCCACAAAGGGTCATTGAGACACGCAGCATACAAATGTCATCAGTCAAAGTAGCCACAGGACTGGGGGACATGGAGTTCAGCGCCATCTACTGCCCTCCAAATATCAGGATTGAGGAAATATACTTTATCGACACACTACGTGCTTGCGGCCAAAGATATTTAATTGGTGGTGACTGGAATGCCCGACATTGGCTGTGGGGAGATACTTACAACTCACCTCGGGGGCGAGAACTAGCAGAAGCCATTTCTGTCACTGAAGCCAAGATCCTTGCAACTGGCTCTCCAACCAGGTACCCATATGTGCTCAATCATACGCCTTCCTGCATAGACTTTGCAGAGCATTATGGAATTCCAGATTCTCGAGCAACAATAACTCAAAGCTGGGATTTGAACTCTGATCACCTGCCCCTAATCATCAGTATTGAGACAGATGGTGCTTATGTCAATCCAAGTGCTCGATTAGTCACCAAGCACACTGACCTGCTTGTCTTTAGCCAACAACTAGAGAGTTAGATTCAGCTGAATACTACGCTAAATTCTGGTGATGATATCGAAATGGCTATTGATAACTTCACAGAGAGTATTTACAGGGCTGCGACTGCCTCAACGCCTCCTGTCCCTCCGACAGGCACTACCTATGGAATAGTTCTAACAAGAGAGGCCAGAGAGTTTTGACACAGAAAAGGAGACTTCGAAGGCGAGCAATCCGATCTCAAGACCCCTGGGACCGAATTTTATGGAACCGGGCTGCGAAGCAACTACGAAATGTCTTGAGAGAACTTCGAGCAGAAGCTGGCTTCTATGGATTATACCCTGGATGCTGGATATTCGCTATGGAAGTGCACTAAGTCCCTTAAAAGACAACCGCTTACACAGGTTCCCATTAGGTGTCCTGGCGGCGAACTTGCTAAAAACGAAGAAGAGCAGGCAAATTCTTTTGCCCATCATTTAGAGAAGAGGTTCACCCATTACCAATTCGCCACAATGGAGCAGAATAGAGAGACACTTGATAGCCTAGAGACACCTCTGCAGATGTCCTTACCCATTAAACCTGCCAGGGTTGAGGAGATTGCCGATGTCATCAAATCCCTACCAAGAAGGAAGGCTCCTGGCATCGACAGGATTTGTAATGCCACATTGAAAGCATTACCTATTCGAGCGATCCTCTACATGGCGCTAATATTTAACGCCATGTTCAGGATGCAGTTCTTCCCAAAGCAGTGGAAGATGGGAGCAATTCTCATGATCCATAAGCCTGGAAAACCAGAAGAGGACCCTGAATCGTATCGACCTATAAGTCTTCTGTCTTCACTATCTAAGGTGTGGGAAAGGCTTATTGCCAATCGACTAAATGACATTATTAAAGAGCGCCGCATTCTGCCGGATCACCAGTTTTGATTTCGAGCGGACACAGCACTGTGGAGCAGGTTCACAGATTGACAAAGCACATCCTACAGGCCTTTGACAATTTAGAATATTGAAATGCTGTCTTCATTGATATGCAACAAACATTCGATAGAGTTTGGCATGTTGGCCTACTAAGCAAAATTAAAAAGCTGTTCCCAGCACCATACTACGGAGTTCTACGATCGTACTTGGAAGAACGAAAGTTTATGGTCAAGGTCAGGAACACCTACTCGACTCCTTGCCATATGAAAGCTGGAGTTCCACAGGGCAGCGTCCTTGGCCCGCTGCTCTACTCGATACATACTGCAGATTTGCCCTGCCCAAGCGTGTATCATATGGAAGTTCCCAGGAAGGCTCTACTTGCTACTTACGCCGATGACATTGCACTGCTTTACAATTCTAAATGTCGCAATGAGGCAGCAGGTGGACTTCAAGAGTACCTTACCACATTGGCTGCCTGGTGCAAAAGATGGAATTTAAAGGTCAATCCTCAAAAGACCACCAATCCCTGCTTTACCTTGAAGACCCTCATTGACCATACCCCACCCATACAACTGGAAGGCGTAACATTGGACCAACCCTCGCAGGCTAAGTATCTCGGGATCACCCTTGACAAACGCTTGACTTTTGGCCCTCACTTGAAAGCTACGGCTGGTAGATGTGGTCAAAGAATGCAACAACTACGGTGGCTGATCAACAGAAGAAGCACCATGTCCCTCAGAGCTAAAAGAGCAGCTTATGTGCATTGTGTCGCCCCGATCTGGCTATACGGAGTGCAGATTTGGGGAATAGCTGCAAAGTCCAACTATAAATGCATAAAGGTACTACAAAATCGTGCCATGCGTGCCATTACCGACTGCCCATACTATGTACGTGGTACCACCCTTCATCGAGACCTGAATCTGCATACAGTGGAGGAGCAGATTGGAAGGCACACTAGCAGATATAGCGATCGATTAAAAAGACACCACAGTGTTCGCTCGCAAGACGCTTACTCCCTGCCAGACCCTTAAGGAGATTAAAAAGAAAGGGTTTTCCCAAAACAATTGGCCAACTTTAAAATCCCCCTCGCAATAAGAGAACATTTGCAAGTCCTCATGCGCCTAGCATGAGGTTTGGTCCTCTTATTATTAACTTTACTTGTGTTGTTATGTTACTATTTTTGTATTGTATGGATTCAACGCTTAATAATAAATTTCCAAAAAAAAAAAAAAGCTCCCATTCAGCCATATCCTTGCAGATTTTAAAAGGACCTTGTGCGTTAGGATCGTAAGGACCTACTCTATCGATTGGCATTCAAGGATTATGGGGTCATCTAAGGACCATCGACTTGTAAATTTTCAGTCCGATGGCGAATGGAATCGCTCTCAAAATACAAAATACTCAATATCTTGGGAACTACAAGGACGAATTTGATGTCCTTTGGCCAGTTGGTAGCCCTGATAATGCCAACTTGTCTGACACAGGACTCGTCAGGATACGCAAGGATACGGCCGAGATATCGCTAATTTTCTGTATACATAAAAGTCCCTATTTCTCAGCACCTGTAAGGATATTTCACCTTTGGGTTATATATCCGAGTTTAACAGGATAAGTCCTATCTTTTTGCCAAAGGACATCAAAACCGTCCTTGAAATGACCGAGTAACAGGCGATCTTGTGATTTTAGATCCTTTTTGCTGACCTACCCCCTTGCCAAAAAGTGAAGTGTTTATTTCGGTGAAATCCTGGAAATCCTTGAATGCCAATCGAGAAACTCAGTCCTTTTGATTCTAAGGCAATGAGTCCTCGAAGAATTTGAAAGGGTAGGGCCGAACCAGGGCCCGCTGAGATGAATGGCTAGTATTCTCTAATTTAAAGAATTAGGATCAAAAGATATCAGAAATTTTTGAAAATTCTAAAGAACATTTATATTTAGTATCCCTTAAGAGACACACATACACAAAGATGCACACACACAAGCGACAGCAAAGCGGCAGCGCTAGCGATGCGTTTTAAGCCTTAGCTGTGCTGCTTCTTCCCCCCCTCGCTGCAGTACTAAATCTTGTTTGTTAAATAACTTTCGTGTTTATTATCCGATCGACTTGAAATTTGAACAGTAGGCTAAGAATGACTAAAGTATTGTACATTTAAAATCCCAAAGCTATATATTTTAAAGTGTAGCGATAAAACGTTTTGATCCAATTGCGCGGGAACGGGGGGAGATATCTGAGATCGGAAACAAACTTGATCTGCATATGGTATACAGGAACCTACATTCCAAATTTGGTGCCTCTAACTCTTATAGTTGCTGAGATCGACGCGCTCATCCAGACAGACGGACAGACAAACGGACGGACAGACAGACGGACATGGCCAAATTGAAATCTCTATTGATACTGATCGTAGATGTCTCCTTCTGCCTGTTACATACTTTTGCACAAATCCAATACCCCTTTTTACCCATTTTATGGGTACAGGGAGTAGAAAGTTTGGTATCAAAAAAAAACATTTTTGAGAAATCTATGGAAAATAAGTGCCCTAATGCGCTAAACATATACCAGTTTTGGTAGAAATATACCAACTGTGTGTAAGAATGGCAGTTTAATCATACGATTCTATAGTTATTTGCCAGTACCACCAGCACTACTTCACGGCAAAGTATCATCACAATATATAAAGTGCGCGTGATTTTCACAAGAATTTAAGGAATGGCTTCGCAGGGATGGCATGGACGGAAAAAGGGTCTAGTGCAGCTGCTGCAAGAGCACATTTACTGCAAAGCCTAGTATTTGCGTGCTCATGCAACCACTAAAAGACACACAAGTGCGATGGGTAGCTTCCAACACAAAAAAATAAAAATATTAAGACCATAAAAATGAGAATTTTTTAAGCTTTTTTCAGAATATTTTCACCAATTTTTTTCTTCTTCCCAGTTAAAAACAGCTTTTTTTTAAAGCAAAAGTTGGCCGCACTGCCAAGCACACTTATGCAAAGAGAAGGCTCAGTTTATTGTCTTAACAGAGTGTAAAGAGCACATCAGTCTTGCAGGTGGCAATTATATCGAAGCAAGCGGCCGTGGTACCGTGCGCTTGTACTGGGAAAATAGAACAGTAGACCTGAACTTTTTGTGTATACTTTAGTGAGTTTAAAAGGCCGTTGTAGTTCATTTAAATAAATATATTACATCCTTTATTAAATTTCTTCTCCTACGCGTTTCGGCCTTTATTACGCCTTCCTCAGGGAGTCTGGTTTTACATGCATATAAAAAACATTTACATACAGTGGCTCACAGCTAATTTCAACCAGCATCTTAAAAAAAAATTTGGGCATCCATAAAATCTAAACTAAAAGGGATATCAAATAATTTAAACGCAGGCGTTTAGTCTGATGTCTGTATCCAAAATGGACTACAAATTTTCAATAACATTGATGTCTGGTGACTGGGCTGGCGGTTTCATAATGTGTGGACAATGCCAGATGAGCCAGTTCCGTACAGTGCCCGCCGTTTATTTCGGGTCATTGTCTTGGTAAAATCTGAAGACGTCCCTTATGCCCAGTTTTTCAGCATTATCATTCAAATTGGACTTCAAAATTTCAAAATATTTAGTTTTGCCCATTGTCGTCTCAATAAACTGCAAGTTGGCAACGCCCGCTGCCGACATACAGGCCCACACCATAATGTTGCCACCGTCATGCTTAACTGTAGCTCTTACATTTTTAGCATCCAGTTCTGTGTTTGGCCTACGCCACACATATGAGGCTCCAAAAATATTAAACTTCGACTCATCACAGAATAACACTGTATTCCAGAAACCATTATCCTCGTGCAAGTGCTCCTGGGCAAACGTTAGACAATTCTTATTTTTGTCGCTTATAAAAGGCTTCTTGCGCGGTATCTGCCATTGCAGTCATGATCTCGAAGCACACGGCGAATCGTTTCTGGGTGGCATGACTTGCCCAACTCTGCCGCAACGTCATTGGCCACTTTTGGAACCGATAGCCTTGGATTATCCCGTAATTTCCGAATAATATAGCGCTCGTGTGGGAGATATAGGTTTTGCTACTTTTTCCAAAAATTTTTGGCGATCTTGACACTTTATAAATTGACACCAACATGTGTTCCAAATTTGGTTGCTCTAGCTTAAAGATAAAGGCAAAAAAATTGCATTCATACGGGCAGACGAACATTTCGCAAACCCAATATACTATTTTTCCCTTCGGGAACATAGTATAACAAGTAAGAATGCTCTTGTCGAGTATACCCGACTACGAAACTCCCTATACCCAGCTCGAAAATTTCCGATCGCTTCTTCGTACATTTACGCATGGGCACACACATACACAAAGGCGCACACACACAAGCGACAGCAAGGCGACAGCGCAAGCGAGGCCTTTTACCAAGAGCTTTCGCCGAGGCGTGCACGACTTGTACCCGGCATCTACAATCGCTCTCCTCACTCTCTCTGCACTGACCTCTCTTTGGCTAGACTGTGCAAGCTCTCCCCTTATCTTTTGAGCACTAATAAAAGGATCAGTGGCCACCATTCGCTTTATCTTCAACTTGTCTCCGTGTGAGAGAGCTGCACGGCGTTCCGATTTGCTTTTGGTTTCCACACGTGCTTCATATTTAAAGCGTTTCATGATCTAATGATCTAAGACTCAAACAGATTCACCAGAATTCAAATTCAAAGTATTCGCTGTACACACTTTATGCAAAGAACCGTTACATTTCTAGCGTCTGCAAGCATCTTTTCCTTGCTGTATGAAGACTTTTGTGGAATAAATTTTGTAACATTTTGTGTTAAAACTTGAATTAATTAAGCAAAATGGGTACTATTAAATATATATGTTGTAACGAACACACGAAGTGATGTCTCGGCATTACACTCTGTCTACTCTTGGGTCGGCCTAGCTCAGGGAAAAGGGGCGTGGGTTTGTGTATTGCCTTGAACAACTGCGTTACAATAATCAAAATTCGTAGACAGAAATCGGGAAATGTGAACGGAAAATCAAACCAATCGGTTATGAGGCGGACGTGGAGATAGAGTACCTATATAGAGTTGGAGAACTAAGGTGACATTGTTCTCCTTCTATACCCTCCCTACCTGTAGAATCAATACGAAAACTTTGCTGATTCTACCCTCAACATACCTGCGGGACTCAATGCCTAAGGTGCCCTTATAACTTTAATTCAGAACATATTCAATTCGATTGCTTACAAAATTTATATTTTTGCCCATTTATAGGTCTTCATAATTCATCGGTATATTAATATATGTAGCTGTCTTTACAAATTACAGAGATCAGCATTTTCTAGTCAATACATTGTGTCTAAGTCAAACATACATGCGGTCGAAATTACAAAGATAAGCGCGAAAGCGTCAATGCTATGTATGTTTGATCGTTAGGGTTATTTAAATCTTGGGTATCTATAATCTATGGCATGGTATGTTTAATATTATATGATTTTCATTAGGTTATTACTTTAACAAAGTATGAGCTGTTAAATGTTTTATATAAACTTACAATGGTTTAAGATGCGGCTAGGCCGTACTTACATACATACAATCAGCTTACTCGAGTCGACAGGCCTGTAGACAAATGATGTGCTGTGTGAACTTCAAGTGGATTAGAAACATATAACAGCTGATATTTTACTTTCTATACATACCATACCAAGTTTTAATTCAAGATTGCTTACTTGGCTAAATTACGTTATTCGTTTCAAATTTCGAAATTACAAATTAATTTTTTGTATTCCGCGTTGATTCGCGTACACTCTCCTAGAAATTTAATGTATCGCCCAAAATAAGCGCGTCTGCAGCGCTCGATCTAGGCTGGCGTTAGCAGGATGTTGGGGAAGCGGAATGTTAACACCACCCTGATTCGTCTTCCATATGCTGGCTATGCAGCGGGTCGCTCGTTGACGAAAGGGACGTCGGCGTGTCGCTCACAACACCACCTCGGTGCTCGGAGGTGTCCGTAAGGTGCAACAGCGGCGTATAACCTACACCGCAGTATCAGCAGTCATCAATGTAGATGTACAGCAGTTATCAATGTGGATGCGTGTGTGTACTGCCACGTGTGTGTGAGAACTACAACATCTGTGTGTGTGCTACAACATGTGTGTGTGTGTACTACAACATGTGTGCATGTACTACAACATGTGTGTGTGTACTACAACATGTGTGCAACGGCGTTGCTAGCAGCGTATTGGCCACGAGGTGTTCGTCGCAGTCGGGTTGGCCGTGTGCACTACGGCGTTATCGCAAAACGCACTTGCAATTATGAATTGAACTGTGTGTTTTGCGGCGTGTACCCCTCAGCGTCTTTGCAAGCGCGCTTGCTGACCACTTTGGGCAGCCGTCACACGCAGCCGACAGACGCAAGTCCTTTTATAAATTCAAGAATGCTATTCGCAATTTATCACAATAAGTGCCTGCATGCACTCGTTACGCTTTGTGTGCAATAATGCTGCAGCACAAAGTACAAAAATACTTTCTTAGACGTTGGATGCTTTTGGATTTTAATTTCTAACCAGAAACGATCTTATCTTGTCCAATTTGTCACACAGAAAGAGACCGATCGACGGAGTTGATTCGCATCGTTATCGAAGCCCATGGATGAATTACCGATATTATCGAGTAATTTCATCTAGTGAATGGCAAAATTGCAAGTCCTGCCAACGCACTTCAAACAATCTGTTAATAGATCAACTTTTGAATTTTAACATTACAGCAACTGTCAATACAGTCGCGTCCAAACTAATGCAACAACAACAATGCAACTCCTGCAATGCAAATTTACATTGGCCAAACTGCACACCCCTACAGCACAGGTTTGATCTAAGTCTAAATGGCGAAGATAAAAGCTGAAAAAGGGTGATCATATGCTTACCAAATATCCTTAGCATGAAAATTACCTAGCTCTTTACCATTAATATCTTCTAACACGTATATTGATTGCCCAAGTTTCTTTTTGATGCGCGCCCTTGTTCCGATTGGAGCTAGTTTAGCGTTAAAGTTTGCGGCTGCATTGCTCAATACAAAATTCCGTTTTATAACCTCCTGGCCTATTTCAAATGTGCGTGGTCTGGATCGTAGATCATATGTCTTTTGACTTTTCTCGTACGCCTTTGTAAGATTTTTCCCTATATTTGCTCGGATGATTTGAAAGTCATCAGGCCGCGACAGAATGGAAGTACTTTCATTTAAAAGATCTAAATTCCTCAAAAGCTTATAATCCTGGCCATGCGAAATCATCTGTTGGCCGAAAACTACCAAATAAGGAGACATGCCAATTGACTGGTGAATTGAATTCCGAAGAGCACAATTAATACTGCTGAGGAAAACATCCCATTCACGTTGATCCTGGCGAATATAGGCTCTCAGAGCGGCGTTTATGGAGCGATTCACCCTTTCCGCTGCGTTCGATTGAGGAGCATAGGCCCCAGTACACATATGTTGGATTCCATGCTTAGAAAGAAAATTACAAAAATCTCGACTCTTAAACTGAGTGCCATTGTCACTCACGACAATTTCTGGGACGCCAAAACATGTAAATATCTCATCATTTAGAATGTCCATTACAACTTTTGAAGTGAATCTCTTAACGGCCTTAAGAAAGGTGAACTTTGAGAAATGATCGAGAATTATAAGTATTCCAATATTGCCTCTCTTGGTACGAGGAAACGGTCCAATAAAATCTAAATATAACCTCTGAAACGGTCGTTCGCTAGTAACTCGAGTACCCATAGGGGTTTTAAGACAACGAGTTGGATATTTTGTAGTTTTACAAATCTCACATTGCCCAATATAATTCCGAACATCGACCACCATTTTCGGCCAATAAAATCGTCGTCTGATACGTTCTAGGCATTTGGCAGTACCACAATGAGCGGCAGATGGTTGATTGTGAGCAGCACTAATTACACTGCCCCGCAAAGCCTCAGGAACTAACAGTTTCCAACAGTTCTCTGTTTGGCTTAAACTGCCATCTGAAAAATTTGTACGATGATAGATGTAATCATCGTGTACTTGAAAATCGGGTGACTTTAAAGCAACAAATTTGTCTTTTAAGGCACAATATTCCTCAGATTGAAATGCTTCAGATCCCAAATCGATTTCAGGAAAGCATTCGAGGTCGACAACTGCAATTTCATCTTCACTCTCGAAAGAGCGAGACAACGCGTCCGCTACAACATTCTCGCTTCCCTTGCGATGTTCAATTTCAAAACAAAATCCTTGCAATTTAATAGCCCATCGCGCTAGCCTACCACTCAGATCTGATTGGTTCATAAGCCAACGCAAACTGGCGTGATCCGTAACTACCTTAAATAAATGCCCTTCAATATACATGCGAAATTTCTTCACTGCGAGAACTACGGCTAAGCACTCCAGTTCAGTAACTGTGTAGTTACGTTGCGCTCTATTTAGTTTTTTAGACATGAACGCTATCGGACGTTCACAACCCGAATCGTCGCATTGTGCTAAAACAGCACCTACACCATGCAAAGAAGCATCACATTGCACAACGAATGGTTTGTTGTAATCGGGGTGAACAAGGAACGGAGCCGAACATAGCTTGCTCTTAATATTTTCAAATGCTACTTGTGCCTGCTCATTCCATTCAAAAGATTTCCCGCGCAGTAATTCAGTAAGATTAAAAATGACTGAGGAGTAATTGCTAATGAAACGCTGGTACCACCCAGTCATTCCCAGGAATCTTCGAAGCTGTTTTTGAGTTTTTGGTATTGGAAACTCAGCGACTGCTCGAATCTTATCCGGATTCACTTGAAGTGCTCCCTCTCCAACTAAATAGCCAAGATAATCAACCTTTTTTATACAAAATTGACTTTTTTGCACATTAATTGTCAGTCCAGCCTTCCGCAATTGAGTAGAGATTTCCGATAGATGGAGAAGATGGTCTTCAAAAGAATGAGACAGGACGAGCAAATCATCAAGGTACACTAGAACATGCGATTTCAATTGGTAAGGGACTACCAAATCCATCAATCTACTCATTGTTTGAGGAGCATTCGTCAATCCAAAAGGCATTCTTTTGAATTGATAAAGCGGTCTATTCGGAACTGTAAAGGCTGTTTTTGCACGGGATTCTTGATCTAAGCAAATTTGCCAAAATGCATCTTTGAGATCAATTTTGGAAATACAATGCACAGGAGGAAGCCGACTTAAAAGACCGTCCATAATTGGAATAGGATAGGCGTCCCTGACTGTGACTGAGTTTAGTTTGCGCGCATCGAGACAAAATCTTACTTTGCCAGGTTTGACGTGCAAAGTGACTGGAGACGACCACGGTGAGCTTGGAGCTTCTTCTATAACTCCTAATGTGATCATGCGATCGAGTTCCCCGCACAAAAGTTTTTCTTTTGCTGGAGATAAAGGATAGAACCTTTGCTTGATGGGCTTGGCATCGGCCGTATCAATGTTATGCTCAATTAAGGTAGTCAGGCCGAGTCCATCTTTCTCAAAGGAAGGAAACGATTCAATTATAGATCGCAAACGATACTTTTCAGAAGTTGACAACTGTAATTCAAAGGAAGTATTCGTGGATTTATTAACTATTGTATGTATAGAATTTATAGATGAAATACTAATTCCAAACTTATCCCAGAAGTCCATGCCACAAATAACATCCTGTTTTATAGATGAAACTATCAAAAACTCAAAGTTTGCTTGCGTTGAATTATAAGTTATGGGTACAATAATCGTACCGGCGACAGACTGTGTCTGTCCATCAGCCGTACGGACAATACCTTTCATTTTACTAAAAGTTAATTTCTTGGATACGATTTGTTGTGCAAGATTTCCCCCGATTACGCTCTTATTAGCTCCACTGTCTAAAAGCGCTAAGTAGTCTTGACCAAAAATCTCTACGTTAGTAAACGGTCGAATATCATTACCTTTATGAATGATAGCAGACAATACAAATCTATTTAAATTTCTTCGAATTTTCCAAAATTCGCGCATACGCAATGACGAACGAGATCTGGTGGAAACGATAGCATCAGCATTGAAAATTTCTGCTCTACGCTGACGATATTCTTGTAGTCGTATGTGGTACGGTTTAAAAAGCCAAGGAGTTGATATAGCAGGTGGAAATGGTGACAGATCAGGTAATTGTTGTACATCATTTTGTGATTGCGAATCCGGGGCTAACGTCGGATATCCACTTTCGGAACACTGAGGATATCCTGTGTTGGGTTTTCCGAAGTTGGGCTACATTTTGTACAGTTTGGCTTATACACCTCTGGTGTACCACAACCGTAACAAAAAACTCGACGAGGCTTAAGACAATCGTGATATCTGTGACCCTGTTCTCCGCAGTTCCAACACTTAATTTTATCTGAGGTCCGAATAGCACAAAGCTCCTCGGTCATTTCTTTATCAGCTTCTTCATCCGAGCTTGGTTCGTGAAGAACAGTGTTGACGAAACGTTTGCCAACATTGGATCGAGGGAGTGGCTTCGTCCGAAGGCTACGAAAGAATTCCTCATGCCGATGGCATTCCTTTCGAAGACTGGCCAAATCGGGAGTGTCCACGTGCAACAATTCGTGTTTTAACTCCGGCTTTAGATTGTGCCTAATCTCAACCGCCAAATCACTATCTAGCATGGGTTCGCGTAGCGAATCAGCAATGGATAACATTGCATCTAAAAAGTCGTCAAAGGTTTCACTGCTACTTTGCTTGCGACGACGCATCGCATTTTTGATATCTCGATCTGTTCGCTGATCTTGATATCTTTCTTGCAAACGGCTACATAACTCAAACCAATTCATATGATCGATTGTCCTATGAATTCGCCAGTAAAAGGTTAGTGCAGGCCCTGCGAATAAAAGATGTGCGAACTGCGACAATAGGTCGTAATTCCCGTTTAAGCATTGAGACGTAAGGCAGTTTACCCTGTATATGAAATCTTCAATAGGGAGATCACCAGCGGAACCACTGAATTTAATTCGCCAATTACAAATGACGTTCGAGGTCCTTTCTGGATGCTCAACAGAAGAATCGTGAACGTTGGCGTGGGTAGCTGATGGTCCTGTCCTAATACTAGTATTACGCGCATTGCTGAAGCGCGGGGCTGGAGGAGCAATATCGCTTTCCCATTCAAGCTGCGGCTCTTCCCGGACATCTCGTGAAAAGGTCGACAAATTTAAGTTTCTGAAGGCGGCACTAATTTGATCTGTTATGGCTGTTGCCATGCTTGATCTAAAATTTTCTAGGGAGTTATTGACAAGCTGCTGAATACGGCCCTCCGCAAGGTCGTTTGATTCAGACGGTAAACTTGGACGTCTATTATCACTCCTGATGTTAGTATTCTGATTCCGGCGCACATTTGTAGTATTCTGTACATTGCGAGAAGATGATCTGGTGTTTATACGGGACTTAGGAACAGCCCCAGTTGAATTTTGCGAATTATTCGCGGATCCTAAACCACGTTGGGATCTTACAGATGGAGTTTTGGTCTCAGTTGAGACACTTTCTCTAATTTGTATTAAGACTCGCGAACAAGACTGTCTACATATAGGACAAGTTTCCTTAGTGTCTAACCAATCTAATAAACAAGATCGATGAAACTTGTGCTTGCAAGGGGTTTCTACAAAATCGAGTTCGGGACTTGTATCATTGCAAATGGTACATTGAGTAGACTCGCTCGGTGTAAGAGCCCTCAAGTCCTCAACGCTATGTCTGATGGCCATGATATCTTGAGAAAAAAAAACTTTATAAATACTAAGTAAACGAAATATAAAAGGTAACTCTATCGATTCGTGAATAAATAAGGGACTTCTCCTTTAGCACTGGCACCCGCAGTATGTATTTACTAGGTTCGCTATCTCCACAATCTGTAAACTGAATTTACTAAAACACGTTTGAGTATCTATTGCAATTAAAAGAGGAGCATGCCGAAAATATCCAGCATGAACAGATCTCAATTTTAATTCAATAGAAAATAGGTAAATTTAGCATTCTTTTTGCTTGGTATAGAACCGATTTGTAACCAGAACTATCGCTCCGAAGCAATTCGATATGCACAATTCTACTGTATCGACTACATTCATAAATGTACACTCCTATCTACTGGTCGGGCTCCGACAATAATCAGATGCCAGCAATTCCTAGATGAATAGAAAGTACTTTCAGATACTACAATCAATATAATGGATGGTATTTGGCTTGTGGGCAAGGTGTTGGGAAGGTTAATCTGGGAAGCATGGGGGGTATGTTATACCAACAATACAATACTGGCCTGTAGGCTTATTCTTTTCGTAATGCCTTCAGCCTGTTCGTTCGGGCCCCACGTTGGGCGCCATTTAATTATGTAACGAACACACGAAGTGATGTCTCGGCATTACACTCTGTCTACTCTTGGGTCGGCCTAGCTCAGGGAAAAGGGGCGTGGGTTTGTGTATTGCCTTGAACAACTGCGTTACAATAATCAAAATTCGTAGACAGAAATCGGGAAATGTGAACGGAAAATCAAACCAATCGGTTATGAGGCGGACGTGGAGATAGAGTACCTATATAGAGTTGGAGAACTAAGGTGACATTGTTCTCCTTCTATACCCTCCCTACCTGTAGAATCAATACGAAAACTTTGCTGATTCTACCCTCAACATACCTGCGGGACTCAATGCCTAAGGTGCCCTTATAACTTTAATTCAGAACATATTCAATTCGATTGCTTACAAAATTTATATTTTTGCCCATTTATAGGTCTTCATAATTCATCGGTATATTAATATATGTAGCTGTCTTTACAAATTACAGAGATCAGCATTTTCTAGTCAATACATTGTGTCTAAGTCAAACATACATGCGGTCGAAATTACAAAGATAAGCGCGAAAGCGTCAATGCTATGTATGTTTGATCGTTAGGGTTATTTAAATCTTGGGTATCTATAATCTATGGCATGGTATGTTTAATATTATATGATTTTCATTAGGTTATTACTTTAACAAAGTATGAGCTGTTAAATGTTTTATATAAACTTACAATGGTTTAAGATGCGGCTAGGCCGTACTTACATACATACAATCAGCTTACTCGAGTCGACAGGCCTGTAGACAAATGATGTGCTGTGTGAACTTCAAGTGGATTAGAAACATATAACAGCTGATATTTTACTTTCTATACATACCATACCAAGTTTTAATTCAAGATTGCTTACTTGGCTAAATTACGTTATTCGTTTCAAATTTCGAAATTACAAATTAATTTTTTGTATTCCGCGTTGATTCGCGTACACTCTCCTAGAAATTTAATGTATCGCCCAAAATAAGCGCGTCTGCAGCGCTCGATCTAGGCTGGCGTTAGCAGGATGTTGGGGAAGCGGAATGTTAACACCACCCTGATTCGTCTTCCATATGCTGGCTATGCAGCGGGTCGCTCGTTGACGAAAGGGACGTCGGCGTGTCGCTCACAACACCACCTCGGTGCTCGGAGGTGTCCGTAAGGTGCAACAGCGGCGTATAACCTACACCGCAGTATCAGCAGTCATCAATGTAGATGTACAGCAGTTATCAATGTGGATGCGTGTGTGTACTGCCACGTGTGTGTGAGAACTACAACATGTGTGTGTGTGCTACAACATGTGTGTGTGTGTACTACAACATGTGTGCATGTACTACAACATGTGTGTGTGTACTACAACATGTGTGCAACGGCGTTGCTAGCAGCGTATTGGCCACGAGGTGTTCGTCGCAGTCGGGTTGGCCGTGTGCACTACGGCGTTATCGCAAAACGCACTTGCAATTATGAATTGAACTGTGTGTTTTGCGGCGTGTACCCCTCAGCGTCTTTGCAAGCGCGCTTGCTGACCACTTTGGGCAGCCGTCACACGCAGCCGACAGACGCAAGTCCTTTTATAAATTCAAGAATGCTATTCGCAATTTATCACAATAAGTGCCTGCATGCACTCGTTACGCTTTGTGTGCAATAATGCTGCAGCACAAAGTACAAAAATACTTTCTTAGACGTTGGATGCTTTTGGATTTTAATTTCTAACCAGAAACGATCTTATCTTGTCCAATTTGTCACACAGAAAGAGACCGATCGACGGAGTTGATTCGCATCGTTATCGAAGCCCATGGATGAATTACCGATATTATCGAGTAATTTCATCTAGTGAATGGCAAAATTGCAAGTCCTGCCAACGCACTTCAAACAATCTGTTAATAGATCAACTTTTGAATTTTAACATTACAGCAACTGTCAATACAGTCGCGTCCAAACTAATGCAACAACAACAATGCAACTCCTGCAATGCAAATTTACATTGGCCAAACTGCACACCCCTACAATGTATATATGTTAAACGATAGATAATAAATGAATTCAACATACCCCATTAAAATGTTTTACGTATCTTTGTCGGATTTGATTTTATAAGCCAACAACGTAAAAAATTGCTGCTGTACGGATATTAGTGGTACACTGTAGTACCATTATCTACTGAATATATGTACATAGATGCGTCAAACAAGCATTCTTTGCAGGCCAGATGCTTTGCTGACCGTAGCGACCCAGAGCAGCGGACTACCAGCACCCCAGTCGTGTATTGCCAGCTCGGCAAAAAAAACAAGTAAGAATGCTTTTGATGTAGGTGGTAGTATTAGCTAATTTTAAATAAAATGCATCCAAACATGTCGTGTTGCGTCCAACCGAAATGGAAATACAGTAAGACGAAGAAAAAATGAGCCCATATCATATCAAAAAAGTATTGGCACAATTTATGTGTACGCCATGTTTTCGGCAACCTAACGGTAATCTTCGAAGTTTCTTTGCTTTATCCCGTTACTCTATGCATAGATGTTGCAAAATAGTGCATTTGAAGTTAAAGCTGATCTTAATTTCGGGGCAAACTGAGCAAAATGGGTTTATTAATTATAAACCTTCATGTCCAGCAAAAGTCGTATCGGGAAATTGGCAGTATAGTGCAGAGATCGTTTTAAAGTGTCCGAAACATTATAAAACATTATATAAACACCGGAAAACTTGAACAAGAGAGAATAAGTGGAAGGCCAAAAACATTTACTTCACGGCAGGAGCGGATTGTAGTGGCTGCAGTGGCTCAAAATCCAAAAATTTCTGCTGTAAAATTGGCCAATGAAATGCAGAAAAGTTTTTCTAAAACATTTAATCCACAAACACTTAGAATTGCGCTATACAAAGCGGGCTTTCATGGACGAGTGGCTCGACGTAAACCCTTCATATCAAAGATCAATAAGAAAAAGAGGTTGGAGCTTGCCAAACGCCATTTAAATAATCCCAAATCCTTTTGGAATAATATTATATTTAGTGACGAGTCAAAATATAATCTTTTTGGCTCAGATGGCTCACAGAAAGTTTGGCGAAAACCAAATAAAGAGCTGCAAGAAAATAATATGATACGGACAGTAAAACACGGTGGCGGAAATGTTATGGTTTGGGGGTGTTTCGCTGCATCTTGTATTGACAGTAGATTAAGAGTGACCAAAGTAGTGTACATGCCAAATCCCAAAGCTATATCTTTAAAACTGTGGCTGTAGAACGTTTTGATCGATTTGCAGGGGAACGGGGGGAGATATCTGAGATCAGAAATAAACTTGACCTGCGCCTGCTATACACGAACCTACATTCCAAATTTGGTGTCTCTAGCTCTTATAGTTGCTGAGATCGTTGCGTTCATACATACGGACGGACAGACGGAAATGGCCAAATCGAAATCTCTTTTGATGCTGATCAAGAATATATATACTTTATAGGGTCGGACATGTCTCCTTCTGCCTGTTACATACTTTTGCACAAATCCAATACCCCTTTTTACCCATTTTATGGGTACAGGGAGAAAAAATCCGAGCTACTAACGCATCTACTCCGAACAAATATTTATGCACACCTCCACAGCATCATGTAACTTGTCGCCGACAAAGTCAAGCTATGTGCATGTAACAGGGCATGTGTTGTGCGCTTGGCTGCTTCCATTTCCATTTCTGAATTCAGAATTCATATTGCCATGCGCTGTTGCATTTTTTCATTGCTCACGCATACTAAGAAGTAAGCGCATGTGCGTACTTGGACCCAAGATGTACTTATACAAGGTGACGTATTCCGCTGCATAAGTACATCTTGCTTGGACCCACACATAGAAACGAAATAAGAGCGCAAGCGACATAAGCCGTGCTTATCGTTCTGGTGTCCATCCAAGTAGTTAATGATAATACGATGAGAAGGAGTGTTCGAAATGTGTATATGTTACAGCACTAAGTATATCTTTGTGGTTGCCAGAGAGCAACTCTGTTAGAATTTAATGTTACGAATAACATGTTCGGCAAGCTGCATGTTTGTAGCTCTGCATACAGCGTGATCGTTTATGGTATATTATATACTTTCTGATATATTTTTAGGGGAATTTTTGCCTTTTTGTATATTTTTGGTATATTGCTAAATGGTATTTTTACAGATTCTTGTGGTATATTTACATTGGGTTCACTTTTACTTGAGAAGTTTAATATATATGTCGTAGGCTTAAAAGAATAAATGTTAATTTGGAATTATGAGCTATGTTATTAACGTCACCACGTGCATGTACTATGTTAAGAACATTGTTAGTGTTAAGTAAGATATGAATAAACCAAGAAGTGTTGAGTAAGATATGAATAATCCAAGAAAGAGATAAAGAGAGAGTGTTTCTGGTACATTCGCAGTCTTGCATATGCGAAAAGGCGATGTCCGAGCGAGTACGCTACATGGACTGAGTGTGGGGCAAGGATTCTGTGTGTTGAGGTTGACCGGATACAGTCAATTTGGAGAAGTGACTCGTGTTAGACGGAACTTTGCGACTCGCTACGCCATACGCCATACGCTACGCCAAAACCATACGCTGCCTCTTACATCAGAAGTGGGATCGCCACATCCACAAGAGCATCCTAGTGGCATACTACTGGCGCTTTTGGAGTCGCCGAACAAGATTTGTTCATACAGTTATGATTGTATGGAGACGCCGGTCGCCATCTTGTTAAACATTTTAAATGGACGGCCAAACAAAGACGAATGCTTATCTGTCTATAGCAGCCGTCTAGTGACATCTTTAATGGCGAAGTAGCAATCAATGATCATAGAGGAAGTCGCAGTATCGTTTGTGATGGCACACGATTCGCAAATAGACACACGGCTGCAGTGTCTCCTCTAAAGCACAACAATAAAGACGCGCAGTGAAATGCAGCAGCAGTTAAAAGCATACGCTTTTGGTAAGCGGACCGAATATTCTGGAATTGACCTTGGCCCAGAGATGAAAAAACCCAAGATGCAAGTTACAACTAAATGCCATTACTGCGGCAAACTCGGGCATAAAATGGTGGAATGCCGTAAGCGAAAGGCAGATGACAAAAGTGAGCCAAAGGCAAATCCATCTTATCCATCAAACCTACAATTGGACGTCCAGGTGTGAAGTCCTACAGGTGCGGCATTGTTGGCCACATTGCGTCAACTTGCACGAAGGGTGCAGCTACAGCGAATGGCAGAAACGAGAAGCGAGTAGATTTATGTGTAGTACTGGAGCCCCAAGAAAGAATGTATCAAAATAGTGAGCCGTATCGATTCTATTTTTGTAACTTTCTTCAAACTGAAATAGAATATCTTGGGTTCCTTATCAAAAGTGGTTAAATTAAACCCGACCCTAGAAAGATAGAAGCACTGTCTGCTCTAAGTCAACCTGTTTCAGTAACACAATTGAGGTAATTCATAGGACTGGCATCTTATTTTAGGCAGTTCGTGCCGCGATTTTCTGAGCAAATGAAGCCTTTGTATAAAGTAGCTTCCAAAAACAGTGGTTTTATCTGGAATGAGCAGCATGAGCTAATACGCCTAGCTCTGACTAGTGATCCGATATTGATAATCTTTGATCCACAACGCCCCATTGAACTGCACACGGACGCAAGTGCAGATGGATATGGTGCAATGCTGGTGCATAGAGTTGACGCGAAATGCAGGGCGGTTGAATATCACAGCAAATGTACTACTGCAGCAGAATCCAAGTACCATTTTTATGAGTTGGAAACTCTGGCTGTGTACAATGCTGTGAAACATTTCCGCCATTACCTACCTACATGATAAAAAATTTGTAGTGTATACGGACTGCAATTCATTGAAGGCGAGTCGATCAAAATAGAGGCGCCTGAGAAGGCTCTACATCCGCAACAGGGACCCCTCTGTCAAGGCGGCCATGGTCAGCACATCCAACCGGCTGCGTCGTCTTCTTGCCAGGACCCGAAAAGAAAACCTAGACAGCATTCTCGAAAGAGCTGGGCTTAATAGTAACAGCAACTTCTCGGTGTGGAAGCTGACAAGAAATATAAAAAGGCAAGCCATTTTCATCTCCCCGCTCAAGGGCCAGAGTGGCGTTTGGCACCGTTCGGACGAGGAAAAGACAAATGCATTTGCTGAACACCTAGAGACTGTCTTCACGCCATTCCACCTCGCTGACGTTGCACAGCGCCATAGTGTGAATAGCCTGCTTGACGCACCACTACAGATGGCCCTCCCAATCAGAAGTATCTCTCCTGCGGAGATCGGAATGCAGCTGAATGCGCTGAATCTTAAGAAGTCCCCTGGATGTGACGAGATAGATAACAGAGCAGCCAAGGCACTCCCGCGCAAGGGCGTGATGGCGCTCTATCTATTGTATAACTCCAAGCTTAGGTTCGGGCACTTTCCACAGCAATGGAAATGCGCAAGGATTATAATGATCCCCAAGCCCGGAAAGCCACCAACACAATTGGAATCGCATCGCCCCATCAGTCTGCTCCCAACGTTCTCGAAAATCTTCGAGCGCTTGTTGCTGTGGTGGAGCTTGAAGATATCAAGCGTTTGGTCCCGGACCACCGATTTGAATTCCGGAAGTATCACGGCTGCACCGAGCAGGTTCATCGTGTGGTCAATCAAATCCTCCAGACGTTTGAGCGTAAGGAATACTGCGTTGGAGCCTTTTTGGATGTCAAGCAGGCCTTCGATAAGGTCTGGCACAAGGGCCTACTCTTCAAGCTAAAATCGCAGCTCCCAGCACCATACTTTTTCATCCTTAGCTCATTTTTAGCAGGGCGAACATTTAGTGTGGCCGTCAAGGACAAGAGATCTGGGACTAAACTCATCAGAGCTGGCGTTCCGCAAGGCAGTGTGCTCGGCCCTGTCCTATACACGCTGTATACGGCCGACATCCCCCTCGTCAGATGGAACAACGCAATCGACGACTCGGCGAGACTGCTTTTGGCCACATACGCGGATGACACTGCTGTGCTGGCTTCGCATCAATCTCTGCAGGCGGCAACTGACGCCAGGACTAGCTAATATATATACTATACAGCGGACTGGAACATAGCCATAAACTGCTCTAAGTCGGCCTTCACGCTAATACCTGAAAGCTGCCAAGGGCTTCGTTTCGATGGAAGAACGATTGAGCACACAAGCTCCTTTTGCTACCTGGGCGTCCACCTGGATCGCAAACTCATCTGACGGACGCACATCACTGCAACTAGAGCCAAATGCCTATCGAGGCTTAAAAAGCTGGACTGGTTGATAAATTCCCGCAACAAGTTGCATATCTCCACCAAGGCGATGTTTGTGAAAATTATGGTCCAACCCATTTGGACCTATGCCATTCAGGTATGGGGCACGGCATCAGCACACCAACTCCACCGCCTAAGAACGGTCCAAGCCAAAGCAGCACGCAAAGTAGCCGGCCTCCCTTGGTATGTCACAAATAACGCCATTGCACGCGATCTCCGCCTCACTAAGGCTGGAGGTCAAATTAACTTCTTAAGCAGCTGCTACGGAGACAAACTCTTGGCCGCCAGGGCCTCCAAAGGATGCACCCCAGCGGCCTACCGATCCGACGAATCACTTAACCCAATCTTGACCTTGTTCTTGATCTCATGATATAAATCATTGTAAATAGTAAATATAACATAGGCTACTTAAATTGTAACTATAATTTTTGTCCGTAAACCTCCGCTTGGTAGAGATCAGAAGGCACTGATCGATTCCAGCAATAAACTTAAAAAAAAAAAACAAAAAAAAAAAAAAATTTACGATATTCCAAACATTGCACTCAAAAATTTAACTATAGACATAATACTGGAATACTGCACTCTGTTTAACAATATGCTCAATAACTCATACTTCCCACAAGACTGGAAACTAGCAACAGTAATCAAAATCCCGAAAAAAGTCAAAGACAACAAACTTAAAACTCTAAGACCTTAGTCTCCTTCCAAATATAAGCATGGTATTTAAAGTCTGTGTAAATAAGAACATATTGTGGAGTTGCAACAAAAAGAATATAGTTAACGATCGCCAGTTTGGGTTTAACTACAAACATTCAACTATTCATGCAATACACGTACTTATTTCGGAAGTACAATGGAATCAAAACAAAAAACTTTGCACAGGAGCATGTCTTATTGATCTTCAAAAGGCTTTTGACACGGCTTGGATTAGCGGACTAATTGTCAAACTAATGAACTACCAATCTCCGCTTCATTTAGTTATTCTCATATACAATATGATAGGAAACAAAAAATTTGTCATTAGCAATTGCAAGGATATTAGTACTACAATATTCAAAATGGACAATGGACTTCAACAAGGAACATTCAACTCTCCGATCTTATTTAATATATTTATTCTGGAGTTATTGAACAAAATTACAAATATTATTGCTTTTGCAGACCATCTAGTCATTTACCATTCAGACAACTCAATAAAAAACATTAACCATAAATTGCAATAGGATTTTAAGAAGATGGAAGAGTACGCAATAAAATGGAAACTGAAAATAAATATAAAGAAATGCGAGTCCATTCTGTTCCGGCCCCCAATAAAATATTGCAATACCAACACAAAAAAAACTGGAAAAGCTTTAAAATAATATCCTCAACAGCTGCAGAAGAAATTCCAGTTCGCAGAACAGTTCGATACCTTGGAATCTATCCAGATAGCTTCTTATATTTTAATGACCACATCAAAATTCAATTGGAAAAAGCAAGAAGAGCCTTCCAAATTTACCGAAAGCTATTTTATTCCAAACACGTCACACCGAAAGTCAAAATTATAATGTACCAAACACTTATAAGACCTATATTAACGTATGGATTTACAATTTGGTTTAATAACTTGCAGGCGTATATGGAGAAGTTAACAAGCTTTGAAAAGAAATGCCTGAGATCTTGCACATCGCTGCACAGGACACCTGAAAGCAACTGCCTAAAGTTCTACTCCAACAAAAAGCTGTATGACGAAGCTTATATAAACCGAATAGACAACTTTATTATTAACTGTGAACTGCATGAACTGTACAACTAACAGCATGATATTTGGACCTTATTATACAAATGAATTATAAATACTGGAATGCTTAAAAAGCGACTTTATCCCACCAGAAGCATTTTTAATTTTAGATACACATGGACACATACAAAACCAACACGGAATACCAATTTTCTACCATCAATACTGAAGAGCCACAAACAAAACAAGAAGAATGCTATAGTCGAGAATACCCGACTACAAAACTCCCTGTACCCAGGTCCAAAATTTCCGATCGCATCTGCATGCACTTACACATACACACACACATACACAAAGACGTACACACCAAGCGACACCTCACGCGACAGTGCAGGCGAGGCATTTTAAGTCGTGGCTGTGCTTCTTCTTCCCCCCTCGCTTTAGTACTGAATCTTGTTCGTTGAATAACTTCCGTGTTTATAATCCGATCGACTTGAAATTTTGACAGCAGGTTAAGAGTGACTAAAAACGTTTTGATCGAATTGCGGGGGAATGGGGGTAGATATCTGAGATCGGAAACAAACTTGATCTGCGTATGGTATACAGGAACCTACATTTCAAATTTGGTGTCTCTAGCTCTTATAGTTGCTGAGATCGACGCGTTCATCCGGACAGACGGACGGACGGTTTTGTAATGTGAATTGTATCTTAAAGTTGTGATGTCTTCGTAATTACACACTGTACCCATAAAATGTGTAAAAAGAGGTATTGGATTTGTGCAAAAGTATGTACACTAGTCGGCATAAATATTTTGACGAAATGAAAGCGATGTGTTTTTGCTTATAACTTTTTATTGTCTTTATAGAACTTAACAATTTTTTTATCCTTTTTACATCTCGGTTATACAAACTTAAAAGTAATTAAACAAAAATTTTTTCATGGAAACTTCAAAAGATATGAATTAAATGGATTTTCAGCCGTTGGCATAAGTATTTTGACAAGTGATTTTAATTAATGAAATAACAATTAAATCATAAAAAGGTTTCAAAATATAATTTTGATTAATAGAACGTATAGTCTTCTTCAGCTTCAATAACTTTTTGAAGGCGTTTTGAAACTGAGTCCACTAATGCTTTGAAGATATCCGTGGACACCTCGTTCCAAAGGGAAGTAACCCCACAAATTGTTTCTTCTTTGCTTTTATGCAAAGAAGCAATTCGCTTCCGCTTCATGAGGGACCACACGTTTTCAATTACATTCAGGTCTGGACTTTGTGGTGGCCAGTCCAGTGTATTGACACCAACATCTTTCAAAAACTTTGTGATCATTCTGCTCTTGTGGCATGGAGCATTGTCCTGTTGCAGAATGAATGACTCGCCGATAAGCTTGTCTCCGGAAGGAAAAACATTATCGTTTAGCACTCTCAAATATTGCCCTTGGTTGATCGAGCCTTCAATGGGAACGAAGTCACCCAACCCATTGTATGAAATGCATCCCCAGAACATGACAAAGCAAACGGACCTATTTTTTCGTCCTTGTGCGAGTGGCAGCCTTACAAAAATCTTTTGCCTTGATGAATTATATTCAAAAGGAACTTTCGTCTGACCAAAGAACGCTCCTCCAAAACTCTTTTGGCTTATGCTGATGCTCCTTTGCGAAAGCCAATCTTTTCGCCTTGTTTACTTTAGAGATGTACGGTATTTCCTTTGCTCGGTAAGTCTTGATATTTGCTTCCTTCAAACGTCTTCGAACAGTACGTTTACGGATTGGTTTATTGGCTTTCTCATTCCATTCATTTGCAGCAGATTGAGGCTTTAAATGAATGTTTTTCTTGAATGCCCGCAGAAGGATTCTATCTTTATTCGACTTTGTTTTGCGGTTGGCACCCAATGTTGGCAAGTTGTTAACAGTATTATGTTTTTTGAAATTGTTTATCTGATAATGAACTGTTTGCCGCGACAGATTAAATTGATTTGCAATGTCTTTTATGGCAACTCCAGCTTCAAACTTCGCTATGATTAAAGTTCTAACAACCGGGCTTAACTCTGCCGTTTTCACTATAGTTTTCAATTATTAGTTCTCAATTTTATTTTTTTTATTATAAACAAATGCTAACAAAGATGCTAGCAAAAAATTAAGAGTAACACTTGCTGAAACTCGAGAGATTATTACCACAAAGGTTTCGTCAAAATACTTGTGCCACGAAAAAAATAGTTTTCTGCGTGCATTCTTATCAGCAGAAAGAGAATGCAAAAGATAATCCCCAAATAATTTTGCTTGCACATAGCAAGTGTAGTGTAGTGCAAAGTGTAGTCCGATAGTCGCAAGTAAGTTTCGTCAAAATATTTATGCCGACTAGTGTAACAGGCAGAAGGAGACATCTCCAACCCTATAAAGTATATATATTCTTGGTCAGTATCAAAAGAGATTTCGATTTGGCCATGTCCGTCTGTCTGTCTGTCCGTATGAACGCGTCGATCTCAGCAACTATAAGAGCTAGAGACACCAAATTTGGAATGTAGGTTCCTGTATACCATACGCAGATCAAGTTAGTTTCCAATCTCTGATATCTTACCCCGTTCCCCCGCAAATCGATCAAAACGTTTTACAGCCACAGTTTTGAAGATATAGTTTTGGGGTTTGGCATGTACAATACTATAGTCACTCTTAATATACTGTCCAAATTTCAAGTTGATCGGATAATAAACACGGAAGTTATGCAACAGACAAAATTCAGTACTTGTGCGAGGGAGAGAAGAAGAAGCACAGCCACGACTAAAAATGCCTCGCATACGCTTTGGCTCGCGTGTGTGTGTGTATGCTTTGTGTATGTCTGCGTGCATGTGTAAGAGACGAACATATGATTGGAAGTTTTAGACCTGGGTAAAGGGAGTTTCGTAGTCGGGTATACTCGACTAGAGCATTCTTACTTGTTTTATGTTGAAGTCGTTCAACATGTGCCAATTTGTGATCAAAACTAATTTTTGAAGAGGTATACAAAATGAGTCCAACCTAGTTATACCCTGAAACCTTTTGTGTGTCGTAGAGTAATAAATTCTTGTTGAAATGTATATAGTGAGAAATACCACTTTTTACCACATTTCTTGGAATTCGCATTTATAGATCATAACCTCAAAATTAACAATGCAGAGTTGTTTGTCTTGTGGAAAGTAGAGAATACTAAAGAAAGCAAAGAAAATGCGGTACTATGTTGTATGTAAAAGACACTTGAAGGCGACGTTTCGGAGGAAATTTATAATGCCATAGAAGACTCCAGTAGAAAAGTTTGTTACCGTTTGGCAGAGAAATTGCAGAAATGCAGGTCAAGTGCACAGATGTTTGAACTGAAATATGTAGATTGGCTTAATTCACAAACATGTATAACCGTTCCAAACCATTTAAAGCCAGTGGGGACGCCCTGCATTGGCGTATATAAAGAAAGGTCGTAGAGCACAAAGAAGACAGGCTGCAGACCTTGTTGTGTCCGAAGGAGGGAACACGATTTATTGATTCAGGCGGCAAGCATGGCAGCACGAATATAAAGCAAATATGATCTCGCATTTGTCCTGAAACTGTTATCCTTATGCCCAGAGAAGGCTAAATCAATTCGCAAGTCTGTACCCCAGTCGGACCCAGTCGCAAAGCCAATAAGGGATCAATCAAAACGCAAAAATTGTGACATATACCCTTCGTACAACAAAATTGTGGATCAGAAAAAAGTCTGTCGGCCGGATAGCATTTTAATATCAGAGACAAAAGCAGAGGTTCCGCTTCAAAGTCTTCTAACCCACACTGCCAGTAGTATTGTTTGCTTAAAAGAAGAGGTTATTTAAAATGTAATGCAAGAGCAAGACGTGAAGATCTTAGCTGCCGATTTAACTTTGAGTTATCGTTTCGTTGGCAGCTCTGGACAAGCCAATTATAGCCAAGACTATTTTGGTAGCCAAGCATTTGATATGGACTCCACCATTTTTGCCACAACCGTGACATCATTAAGGCTAGTAGATTACGGAAACATACTCTGGAACAAACGAACACCTCAATCTATAAGATTTTGTCGGCCTTTAAGACTAGCTTTTATAAAAGAAACCAAGGAGTGTATAGCAAAAGAAAATTCTGACTTAATACAACAGATAAAGCAATTGCAGCCCTGCAAAATGATTATGGAGGACGGAAAATCTGTTTATATAAAATTTAATTTATATCTAACAGTAATCGATTGCAAAGTGCTAAACGTCTTGACAGGTACAAAGTCAACACACGCCTGTCCAACATGTGGAGCAATGCCTTCTGATTTTTTGAATAATAAACATTTCCAATGTGAAATACGGATTAAGCGCCCTTCACTACTGGATTCGCATGTTTGAATTTATTTTACACGCCGGATACAATTGCAACCTTACAATGTGGAGAATCTCAATCAAAATAATAAAAAGGAAGTCAATGAAGGAAAAAGGCAAATTCAAGACTTGTTTTGAGAACAACTTTCTTTAAAAGTTGTTAGACCGAAAACTGGTGGATTTGGCAACACAAATGATAGCAATACTGCTCGCCGTGCGTTAAGTGAGCCAAAAATATTTTCAAATATAACTAACATTGATGAGCAGCTGATCAGCAACTTAAGGATTGTGTTGATATGCCTTTCTTGCCAATTGCCAATAAATATTTAAAAATTAAAGCAATTCTGCCATAAAACTGCGGAATTAATTATTGATAAATATCCTTGGTTACCAATGACTGCAAAATTCTGGTACATTCCAGTGATATTAAAGAAAGCACTGTTCTTCCTGTAGGATATTTTGCAGAGCAAGGAGCCGAATCTCGAAATAAGCTTCATAAATCGGATCGTTTACATCACGCACGGAAGTGCAGCCGGTTATATAATTTTACAGACGTGTTCCACCGAGATCCTATTATATCATCGGTTAATCTACATAGACGTATCAAAAACAAAAAAATAAACCTTCCAACTGAAGTTTTGGAAAATTTATCAAGCGAAGCAAAGAAGACCACGGCTGCAATGAAGATAGTAGTGATGATAATTTCGGATTGCTATGGAGTATGGAACTGGAAAACGATGAGCATGAGGCTTAAAAACATATTGGTGTATATAATATAGTAAACTAATTCAGTACATCTTTTATCTTAATCTTTTAAATTTAACAGCCCCTTGACAAAAGCGATTTCCTTTTTGAGGCAACTTCAAAATTTTTATTTTTTTTAACAAAATTTCCTGTTTTTTAGGCGTGCCACGCCCTTATTTTTTAATAAAAGTGTAAAAAATGTGTTCAATATTTGTTATTTACTGTTACAAATAATTTATATATACACTAGCTTAAACCCGCGACGTTGCTCGAATTTCCTAACTATATTTTATTAAATTTTAATTCTTATAAATATTTATTATTTATAGCTGGAAATTCGCCTTGCGCGGCGAAATATTTAAAAAAAAGTGCATTATGTTGAACTTGGCTACTTTCGTCAACCGTAGGAAATTCACAAAAATAGAGTATCACAAAATTCCCTCCCGTGGAAACCAAATAGTTCAGTCAAACGATGTGCTAATGATTTGTTGTGTAGGGCTGTGACCATGACTTTGAAGCCGATCTAACTAAACAAATAATCTCACTCATTTGACTTTGACCCCCATTACTCGCCCGTGGCGACGGGTAGGCGTAGTCCTTTAAAATATTTTTGATGAAGTTAAAAATAATTAACAATAACATCCAAAAATAAGTAAGAATGCTATAGTTGAGCATACCCAACAACAAAACTCCCTGTACCAAGGTCAAACATTTTTAATTCGTGAATATCTCGGATCCAAAATAAACTTGACCTGCGCCTGCTATACATACACGAACATACATTCCAAATTTGGTGTCTCTAGCTCTTATAGTTGCTGAGATCGACGCGTTCATACATACGGACGGACATACAGACGGACATGGCCCAATCGAAATCTCTCTTGACACTGATCAAGAAAATATATACTTTATAGGGTCGGAGATGTCTCATGCCTGTTACAAACTTTTGTACAGATTTAGTACCCCATTTAGTACCCCAGATTTTTACCCCCCATAAAATGGGTAAAATTTATGGGTATAGGGAATAAAGAAATGTTAAAACAGAGCAACCATACATTTATCGCATTCTGTTTGCGTAAGTCCCGAGCACTACGGAAATGTGCACCGCTGTCAGCAAAAATTCAAGTCTCAAATTTGGCGGCAAACTTTTTTTTGTTTTTGTGTTTTTATCGTTCGCATGCGACGACTAGGGTTGGCAACAGACTATGCGTTCTGATACTGTCAGGGTGTCATGAAAGCACTGGCGATTATCCCAGACCTGGAAAGACAGCTTGTGGGTTTGATTTCTCACAAATTTGGAGTTAAAACGCGAGGCTATTAGCAATCTATATTAGCTTCACGAGCAAAGAGCGTTAGTTTCCTGAAAGCAGCTATATCGAACGATGCAAATTTTTACCTTAAGATTTGATCAAGGGTTATGCCATAATCGTCAAGAATTTCCAAAATTTTTTCTTTAATATATATCTCATTGTGGGCATAGGTGAGCTGGATCATACCCAACGTCTTCACTACGATCTCTGTGTTATTTATATTTGTGTGAATCATTTGCAGATTTACACCTAGAATTGCTTTTTCCATTCTAGTCGCCACGTCGATTTTTAGCGATAACACCTTTCCCTTGACTAAAGCTCTTATGCCGTCTTTGATTGCCTGTTCTCTTACGGACACAAAACTCATAATGTTCCTCAATGTGATTGGGTTCACACCAAGGGCATTATAAATTGGATCAATAATTTCTCTAAATCCCTCGCTGTCCAAGAATAAAAATGGCTTTCCGTCAGTTGTCCCATTTTTGATAAGTGAATTTACAATAGTTTCTTCACTTGCTTCATATGTAATTTTTTTTTTCTTCATAACTTTTATTTCGGTGTCCTCTTCGCTGTCGCACTCTCTCAATATTTCACCATGTTTAGTTGTCAAGTGGCGTTTCAAATTTGTAGAATGAATGCCTGCTAATTTTACTCCGCATACTTTACACACTGATTTATTGTCAAATGAATTAAATTTAAAAAAATGATGCACTTTTTTATTACTTCGCGTCCCATTTTTCCAATAAATTATATCAGTGTTCACAAAGCCAAGTGACGCGTAGAACCCACGAAACTTCACATACACACACACATGCGCAAGACTTTTTGAATCGTCTTTCAAGAGCAAACGGTCCGGGAATGAGCAGAGCAAAAGAGAACGGAAAAAACTGCTCGTCGGTTGAGCGCGAGCAAAATTTTTATACGATCAAAGTCTGAGTGAAGAACACAGTGAAGAACAGTTATTTGCGAGCTATGGTTTAAATTGAGGTTTAGATCGTGGCAGAGCAGTTGAAAATCGTTTAATTTTTTTCCCAATACTTGACAGGAGGTTTTGAAACTTTGGGTGGCTGTAAGCAGGACAAAGTCGTCCGCAAATTGGAAAACAGATTAAACAGAGTCGGCGAGAGACAACTGACCTGAGGTAAACCATCGTTTACTACTATTTCCTCGTTTCCCAGTCTGAGTTGTCTGACTGCCATGAATTTGCTTACCCAGTCCACATACTCAATGCTGATCTTTTCCAATTTCATTAGGGTATAAAAGAAGTCTAGACGTACGCAAATGTACGCGTTATTGATGTCAAGAAAAACACCAATAACGGACATTCCTTTGCTTTTTAATTCTTTTATCCTAAAGAGGTCATTTAGGCACATCACTGCCGGTAGCGACTTTTACCCCGGACTCCGGAGGTTGCCAGGGATCGCCCGTAATTTTTGGAATTTGATTTTTATGTATGTCAGATAGCGATTGTCGTTCGCGTGATCCCGTCCACTGTCTGTGTTGGTCTGGGATCCTTTGAGGTTTCTAAGGAATCTAAATGCAGACCTAGTGTCAGTGTTGCCAATTTAGCTATTTCCCCGATAGATCTAGCGGGTTGCAATTGGCAAATGCGGGATAAATTCTAAGCGGCTAGCGGGAATTATAGCTATTTTTCAAGCAAAATTGGCGTAATTTATCTTTTTAAAACCATCTGGAACTTCTTGTATTTTGATGCCTTACGAGACCACACTTAAATACTTCATAGTATTTTTTCCACTGTATTATTAAGTAATATTGCAAGCCTAGCATTCTATCAGAGGCATCCTGCGCATTTTTTGAAAAGCAGCACTCATTTTTCTGAACAAAGTTTCAATTTCAGAGGACCACTACTTTTTGGGATCCCTACCTTTCTGAACCATGTATGTGGCTGATCCTATTTCTCCTATCAATTGCTTACTGGCCCTGTGTATGCTGTCATCTAACCTGATTTTATTTTATTTTGTCAGCAGTTTTTTTTTTGCTATGAAGCGACCGAAAAAGGGAGTGTCGCTCGGACACAATATGCAAACTGGGCTGTGATGGCTTTCGCCGATGACGATCGGGCGAACCTCCCATTTTAACATGTTTTTAGAGTTTGTGATGGTAAGGTCAAGAACTGAGAGTTTGTGAAGATAAGGTCAAGAACTGAGCCTGTTTGGAGTCCTGAGTGGTGGAAGAAGGTGCTCTCACCTGTGTTGATTGATTTGAAAGATGTCTGTTCCAGTAGTCTCACGTGGAAAGCACCCTTGGGAGTCGACATCCGATCTCCAAAGTGCTTATCCCTGAAATTAAGGTCTCCTCCTATAATCACGTTAGGCTTTGGATCAAGAAACTCAAAGAGTCTCTTGATCTCACTCTTAAACATAGCACTGGGGAGCCTGTGGTCTGTGTAAATTGTAGCAAAGGTGAAGTTGTTGCTGCAATTTGTCGTCTGGGCTATCAAGATGTCGAGTGGAGTGTCGAAGACTACTCTTTTGAAATTTATTTCTTTCCTGAAAGCAATTTCGGATAGAAGAGCAACGTCGTAATTCTCGTTGTTGAGCACAAGGCTATTTTTATTTCGTGTTAGGGACTGTATATTATATTGAAGAACTTTTATCCTGAATTTGTTCACTGTTCAGAAAAGATTTATTTTCAGTGTTTTTTGTATTTGTATTTTTCAAGTAATTAGATCTAATTTCCTTGATTATAACCGCACATCTTCGCATGTCTATGCCACCTAAAACTTTAGCGAAAAGGTTCATCAGCTAAGTGATTATGTCTGTTTGTGATTTTTGTTAATTGGTGGGTTATCTGTATTTGTGGTTACTTGTGTATGATGGAAGGGGAGGTAACACAAAGTAAGGCTTTTTTATAGGTTGTGGGGTGGTTTTTTTTTTCAAAACTGTCGCATATTTATCTTGTTTATGACCTGGTTTTCCTCTTCATCCTTATTTCTACGCTGAATTTTTGTGATTGTCTGTGGAAAGTTCTGCTCATAGTCGGGATGTCCATTGTAGGTGTTGTTATTCATTGTGTATTTTGACATGACTTCTTTGCTTTAGAGTTTTTTAATTGTCACAAATTTAGTATGTCCGTTTCTTTGGCCCACTTTGGGCATTTTGACTTTTGAAGAGAGACATGGTCTTCTCAATTGTAAGATGCACTTGTTCCCTTTGTACTCCCTGCTGCGCCCTCGACACCGCACTTTAGGCAACGTTTTCTTGCCTTACAACCTTCCGCAGTTGTAGCACGTACATTAAGAAAAAAAATTATGCACCTTGAGTTTGGTGAGAAGCAACTCAACTTAATTTGGGAGCTCACTTCCAGCAAAGCCAATCTTTACTGACAGTGTGGGCTGTAGTTCACTTTGTTTTCCTTCAGACGACACAGATGTAATAACCCTGCGCTTAAAACGTTCCACTGATTTGACCTCTACGTCAGATTCCATATATTTTAGGATTTCTTCTTCTGAATAACTAGTTTGGGTATTTTTTATGACACCATAAGATTCAACAAGAGATTTTGGTATAAACGCACGAATGTTCAGGCTTTTTAAGCCTTCGTTATCCACAGCGTCGTTTGCTGCAGTGCACAGTGGGCGCAAAAGCCGATTTGCCGGCATAAACTCCAATTTTAAAGATACGGACTTTAAATTTTGAATATATATATTTAGATTATTTTTGTAGAATTTCGGATGTTTTTTTTTTTATTTTTAAATTTTCACATCGCTTACGCCACCCGCCGACATGTATGTATATAAAACGCTTATGTTATGTTGACAAATTTAAGTATTTATATTTCAAGATCCAATTCAAAATAGAAAATTTCTTTAAAATCAAAATCGTATTCCATAACGACTGCTTTCTCAAGGGTAAGGGTCAGGGTAAGGGTAACTCCAAAAGGGCAATAACTTCTTTCGGAAGAAAGTGCGCCTTGTTATTCCATTGCGAAGAGATACCCGATAAAAGAGGATCAGATGAATCCAAAGCTCTGTGAAACACGTCAGTTAGGTTATTTATGCGGCTGTTTTTCCTGGCGTGAAATAATCTATCACGCTTATAATATTTTTTACGAACCTCGGAATCGTGCACTCCTAAGCAACCGACAGGGAGAACAGAAAATTGAATAATGTCCGCACCGTGAACTAAAAGCTTGTGAACAGTAACGCTCGTTGGATACCACGCATATTTCTTTAAAAAATAAAGAAGAGTTTCCTCACCAAATTTCTTGAACTCAATTGCATTAATTTTAAGCTCGCATGAAATAACTATTTGTTTTTTTCGTGTGAGTTTTGCGTTTTTGTCAGAATCATTACATACTCGCCATTTCTGAATACCAACTCGGTATGAAATGTTCAAAACGAATTCTAATAACCGAATCCATGCGTGTAGAGGACTAACTCCGAACTGCAAGGAATTTGGTTTTGGCTTATAAGCTTTGCTGTTAATATCCGTTATCTTCAAGAAATCCTTTGGGCTAGCACCACAAATTGCACATGATTGGGTTGATGTTGTCCCGGTTAATATATGTATTTAAAACTTTGCCATCTATAAGAGTCATGTGTAAGTCTTAAGCAATTTCTATTTTTATTTGCGCTTCCTCATATAAAAATGTTTTCAAGTTTTCTATTTGCAAATTTATAAGACTTTTCGAGTATAAAATATGCTCCCGAGTTTTCTCAATAAATTCGATCATTAAAGGTCCGCAATACTTTATGGACTGTGGATTATGATTTCTCCAGATAATTCGTCCAATTTGATCAGTCATTTGAAGAGGAATTATTGTCCTGACAAACAAAGATTGGTCGAGGCTTTTAGGTTCCCGTTCATTAAACCGTTGCTTATAAATACTTTGTCCGGTCGAACCATCAAAGCCATAGCTTACTATTAGCCTTATTTTCGTTATATTAGAAAATTGTTCAAAGACTGGCTTTTGAAGTAAAATTATTCTTAAAGCAGTATGGTCTAATAAGTTCTGGAGCGGCACTTCAGCAACAATTTCTGATACCTTTATTTCAAAAGGACTGCTCTGTTTTTTAGCTTCCTTTACCTTCTCATAACTTGGATAAATGTTGCAATTCTTTTTGATGCTCATTAATCTAATGTTAATATGTTATTGTTTCTCAATAAGAAAAGATAATGCCTCATCAGCTGAGAGTAAAATTGGTAAAAAATGTTCCGATGATGGTTCATTTGGTTTTAATTTTGCTCTCAATATCTTTGACGTGTGTTTATCTCCCGACTTCTCTGCTAATATGGCGGCGGCATGTATGAGACTTTCTTTTGAATTCTCTTCAGAAAGCTTAGAAGCCAATTTTCTTTTTAATCGAGATCCTCCTCATAAGCTAAAAGAGGTCGACCACACTTGTTTGTATCATCATTAACTACTTAAACATAGATGTCTCAAACAAGCATTTTTCTGAGGCCAGATGCTTTGGTGTTATCACAACCCCAAGACACTTCGGCAAAAAAGCCGAACTCATCAGAACCCCTTCGTAATTGCCAGCTCGGCAAAAAAAAAAAACCGAGTTGCTAACGCCGCTGCTCAGAACGAATATTTAGTCTTGGATCGACACCAGAACGATGAGCACGGCTTATGTCGCTTGCGCTCTCATTTCGTTTCTATGTGTGGGTCCAAGTACGAACATGCGCTTGCTTCTTAGTATGCGTGAGCAATGCAGAAAGGCAACAGCGCATGGCAATATGAAATTTGAATTCAGAAATGGAAATGGAAGCAACGAAAAGGCAACCATGCCGCTGTTATATGCACATAGCTTGATTTTGCCGGCGGTATCATTCATGATGCGGTGGCCGTGTAGATAGAGTGCTTGTTTGATACCCGGCTTTTTGCAGGTTCGATCCCCAGTTCATCCATTTCTTTTAATAATGGGAAACAATATTTATTTTCTATTTTCTTTTGATTTTCTAATATTTTAAAATGTTAGTTGTATTAACAATTGCATTGGCAAGAACAACATATGCAAGTGTACACATTAAATACATCTCACATACTTTCGGTCAGCTGTGTGCTGCCACCGAAGACGATAAATTTATTATAATTAGCCAGTGTAGTTTATTAGATAATAATTAACATAAAAATAATAATAATAACGTTTTAAAATATTAGAAAATCAAAAGAAAATAGAAAATAAACATTGTTTCCCATTATTAAAAAAAATGGATGAACTGGGGATCGAACCTGCAAAAAGCCGATCTTCAAGCAAGCACTCTATCCACACCGCCATCGCATCATGAGTGATACTGCCGGCAAAATCAAGCTATGTGCATATAACACGGCCATGTCTGGTTCGTCGCTGCTTCCATTTCCATTTCTGAATTGAAATTTCATAGTGCCATGCGCTGTTGCCTTTCTGCATTTCTCACGCATACTCAGAAGCAAGCGCATATGCGTACTTGGACCCACACATAGAAACGAAATGAGAGCGCAAGCGACATAAGCCGTGCTCATCGTTCTGGTGTCGATCCAAGACTAAGTATTCGTTCTGAGCAGCGGCGTTAGCAACTCGGTTTTTTTTTTTTGCCGAGCTGGCAAAGCACGAAGGGGTTCTGATGAGTTCGGCTTTTGTGCCGAACTGCTGGGGTTTCAATGTAGCCAAAGCATCTGGCCTCAGAAAAATGCTTGTTTGAGACATCTATGTTTAAGTAGTTAATGGTATCATGTTCCTTTTTAGTGAAAAATGATATTTCAGTTGCCAGCCAGCTAGCATTTGCATTTTTAAAGCGCTCAACATGTCTGTTACTTTTAACCAGCAGCTTATTGTCATGGGAAGCGAAATTTTTTAATTTCTTCTTAATGCCATCATCTGAATCTATTTAAATATTACGAATTTGCGCAAGTATGCGCAAAAGTTGTTAACTTTATTGAAATACCTATACAATAACACCTATACAAGCAAACACAATTTTGGCACTCTTATCTACATTCTACATACATAGTTTGATTAATATTTTGCATCATTAAAGCCACAGATATACGCTGTATTTTGCAAACGGTAAATGATCAAACTTTGCACACGTGTTAGAGAAAGAGCTTGGCACACATAGCCTATCGCAATCAGCTGACTTTAAAGGGCTGCCAAAAAGCCAGGGATAGTCGAAAAAAATTTTAATACCGGTTTTATAATGGTTGGGCAATTCTTTAATGGAATTTTGAAAAAATTAAGAAAATATAACAATAAAAATCGGCATTTGTGCCCAATGTGCAGTGTAGGAATTGAAGTATACTTTACACAAGGTGATTCCGACTGCAACTATGCTGTGTATTTCCTTCAATTGTAGATTTTTAATTTTTTGAAATAAAAATAAACCATTTTTTACGCTCTTGTTTTCAATGCTAGCCGCACAGGCAGTGTCCATTAACACACATGCATGGCCCACGATTGAGAGAGCTCATAGGTTATGACAAGACGACTGCAACTTTTGGCTCTCACTGCGCATGTACGTCACAAGTCATGGAATTCAGCGCGCGCTTTTGAATTTATTCGAAAATCACTGACTTTTTTTACTGTATCGGCTCGTGGGTCTGTAATTCCAGTCCGATTTTGAAAATCTTGCCAGCATATTGTAGGGAACTTCATACCGCGTCGATTGATAGGTCTTGGTGCTCTGTATTTTAAAATAATAAATAGTTAAAGTTAGAAAATGTTGCCAGGCCGAATGTTTGCAATCAAACTAAGCGCTCAATTTTAAAGCTATGATTATAAAACTTGGCACAAGTCTTCATTTTCGATGCTACCAGTACATATTTGAAAACCAGCCGGATCGAATCACTATATCATATAGCTCCCATAGGAATAATAGGTTGACAACTATGTTCTTGTATGAAAAACATTCGGCCTGGCATAATCTTTGAGCTAAAGCAACCAAATTTGATACACATGTTGGTGTATATCGTCAATTTATAAAGTGTCAAGATCAGCCACCCATCCCCACCCCCTCCCACAAAATTTGGGGAAAACCAGTATCTTCCACATTTTTAAAGCTAGAGTCACCAAATTTGGCATACACACTAAAGTTGAGATTCCTGACAGATCTGCATCAAAAATTTTTGGACCCCCCACTACCACCCCCCCAATGGAGCAGACCTATATCTCCCACACCAGTAAAGCTAGAGTCACCAAATTTGGCAGACAGACTAATGTTGACCCCCTGGAAAAATCTGCATCAAAAATTTGGTGGACAAGGATCCATTTTGTAGCGCAGGACAGATTGCATCAGAAATAAGTAATACTGCTCAGAAGGATGTACACCCGGAAACCGTTCGCAGGGCCATAAAATCATACAACTTTAAGTCGTACACTCCTCGCAAGAAGCCACACGTCAATTTAATTAATCGTAAGAAGCGCTTGGCATTTGCTAAAGTTTACGTGGACAAGCCAGTTGAATTTTGGGGTAAGGCTATCTTCTCAGATGAGTCCAAATACAATATTCTTGACTCGGACGGGCGTCTCCGCATGTGGAGAAGACCTGGAGAAGCGTTTAACCCGAAAAACACAAAAAAGACGGTTAAACACGGCGGCGGTGGCCTTATGGTTTGGGGTTGCATAGCTGCATCGGGCGTTGGAAAGTTAGAATTTATTGATGGCGTGGATGGAGCAGTTCAAGTATATTGATATTCTAAAAGAAAAAGAAAAGAAAAGTAGCGCTGAGAAACTTAGTATAGGGTCAGATTTCTACTTTCAACAAGATAACGACCCTAAACATAAGGCTATGAACACCCGGCTCTATCTCGCATATAACGCGCCACATTTATTGGATACGCCACCACAGAGTCCCGACATAAAACCCATAGAGCATGTGGGGAATATGCTTGAAAAAAATTCGAAGGCACCATATAAGCAACCGAAACCAGCTGCAAGAGGCATTGCATCAAGAGTGGTCCGAACTTGGGGCTGACTATATTGAAAAATTAGTGAGGACAATGCCAAAATAAAAAATAAAGGGATATCCTACTAGACACTAAGTTATTAGTTTTAATTAGTAAGATCATGTTTATAGTTAAGTATTTTATGTTAGTAGGAGGAGTACGTAGACTTTTGTTGGCGCAATTACATGAATAATTCTTGTTTCTTGTTAATAATTTAAATTACAGTTTGAAATTTTATTTTTATTTATTTTTTGCTAATTTGAAGTAAATACATTATTTTATAAACCTGCATCAAAACTTTTTTGTTTAATAATAATTTAACAAAGTTACAGCCTGTGCCGTTCAAATGTATAGGGGGTACGGTGACTTTAGTGGCACACTGTATTTGCGAGCTATGCTTATAGCAGATCAAATCAATAATCATTATTTATGCACACGAGCCCCAATATGAATTATGAAACTGCTGTATGAGAAAACGGTAATCCTACCCATAACACTCCAACCGAAGATCCACAAAACAATTCATCCACATTTTTTTGTCGAAATTAAGAAATCCCTATTAACAGCGGCCACACAAATAAACAAATTTCAAATACAACTAAATATTCAAAACGGTAGAATCGACGCGTTAGTCTCTTTGTTTAACGCCCAAATGGATCCAGATTGAAACCACGAACCTATAATAAATAAAAATCTAAAAATTTGATCAATAAATGTCAATTCGATTATAAATGTAACAAGAAGACTTGACCTTTAAAAATGCAAAGACGAACACCAGCCTCACGTCATGCTGCTCAATGAAACAAAACTCAATCCGAAGAAAAAAATTTCCTTGGAAAACTATTACTTAATAAAGAATGATAGGCCAATTGCTGAGCGAGGAGAGGGAACAGCTATTTTAATAAAAAAAGGAGCTTAAGTATAATTACTCCCTGTAGCCATAAAATGAGTAAAAAGGGGGTATTGGATTTGTGCAAAATTACGTAACAGGCAGAAGGATTCTGATCTCAGATATCTCTACCCGTTCCCCCGCAATTCGATCAAAACGTTTTACCGCCACACTTTTAAAGATATAGCTTTGCATCTACACTACTTCGATCACTCTTAATCTACCGTCCAAATTTCAAGTCGATCGGATAATAAACACGGAAGTTATTCAACGAACAAGATTCAGTACTGGAGCGAGGGAGGGAAGAAGAAGCACAGCCACGACTTAAAATGCTTCGCTTAGGCTGTGGCTCGCGTGTGTGTGGCTTTGTGTATGTGTGCGTGCATGTGTAAGTGGACGAACATATGCCCAGTAGTACGGTTCACACGTGAGTAATGGGTGGATTCATGGGTGAATGGTAAGGACCACCCATTACCGGCTGGATTACCGGCAATGCAAATCAGGCATTAACTACTGAAACATAGATGCCTCAAACAAGCATTTTTCTGAGGCCAGATGCTTTGGTGATGGAGGAACCCCAGCCAGTTCGGCACAAAAGCCGAACTCGACAGAACCCCTTCGTGGTTTGCCAGCTCGGCAAAAAAAAAAACCGAGTTGCTAACCAGTGTTGCCAACTCTTCGGCTCATAAAAAAGCTAAATTAGCCTTCGAAAAAAGCTAGAAATAGCCAGATTTTTTTTTGTAGCTTAAAAAACCGCTAGAGTAGTGAAACGATATTTTTATTGAATCAAGTCAGCATTTTTTAAAATTTCGTCCAACATATCCTTTTCTGCAGCTGAACTTATGTAGGACTGATTGGTCCCTATCTTATTTAAACAAACTGCTGGCATTTCATAGTCATGACAGCATTTGTTTTCGCGGCGTAGTCCGTATCTGCAAATATGAAATTAAATGTTTCTAAGATTATAAAATATAAGTTGAACAGATAAAATACCTTATGTGTAAAATTCAGTTTACTGTCTGTACGGCCATTCTATTTCTCAGCTTAGTTTTGACATTGTTCATTTGACTAAATAGTCTTTCCACCTCTGCGTTCGACCATGGCAGCGATAAAAGACTTAGCGCAAATGATGCCAGTGCCGAAAATCTTTTATTTGCTGCTGCATCCACGTAGTTGGACACTTCGGCCCAAAAGCTTGCGGTATCCTGTAAATTTAACCACTTTATAAGGTGGACGTTGGCGTATTAGAACAGAATCTCTTCAATTTTGGCTGATTCCACCTTGAAGTGCTCGAGAATGTGCACAATTTCCGCCTTCTTGGCACGTAATATTTATATATTAAAAATAGCTATAATTCCCGCTAGCCGCTAGTTTAGAATTTATCCCGCATTTGCCAATGGCAACCCGCTAGATCTATCGGGGAAATAGCTAAATTGGCAACACTGTTGCTAACGCCGCTGCTCAGAACGAATATTTAGTCTTGGATCGACACCAGAACGATGAGCACGGCTTATGTCGCTTGCGCTCTCATTTCGTTTCTATGTGTGGGTCCAAGTACGCACATGCGCTTGCTTCTTAGTATGCGTGAGAAATGCAGAAAGGCAACAGCGCATGGCACTATGAAATTTGAATTCAGAAATGGAAATGGAAGCAGCCATGATTCAATTATACAAGGTTAGCTCATGCGGACCAGACCGGACCAGTTGATTACAAAGTATGAGTGGAAAAGAGACAATACAAATGCTCTCTTCACGATTGAGAGACAGTAGGTTACGCCCACGATTGAGAGAGCCATAGGTTACGACAAGACGACTGCAACTTTTGGCTCTCACTGCGCATGTACGTCACATGACCCAACGCGCTTAAAAAATGTATGAAATTTAGGGACTTTGTTTACAAGACCTTAGTCTGTGCCTGTAAATTAAGTCAGATGTCAAATCCACTTCAGAATCTGATAGAGAACTATATTGCGCATCGATTGAGTGGTCTTGGTGCTCTGTAGGTTCAATACTTATTAAATAATACGTATTTAAAGTTAGAAAATGTTACCAGCTCGAATGTTTACATTCTAACTTTTTGCTCAATTTTAAAGCTATGATTATGAAACTTGGCACAAGTCTTTATTTTCGGTGCAGGCAGTACATATTTGAAAATCAGCCGGATCAGATCACTATATCATATAGCTCCCATAGAAATAATAGGTTGGCAAGTATAAGTTATATTAGTCCGATTTTGATGAAATTTGGTTAGCATATGTAAAACATGATTAAACTTATATTTGGTTAGTTTGGTTAGGGTACCTTTACAAACAAAAAAGTTTTTCATACAGGAACATAGTTGTCAACCTATTATTTCTATGGGAGCTATATGATATAGTGATCTGATCCGGCTGGTTTTCAAATATGTACTGGTTGCACCGAAATTAAAGACTTGTGCCAAGTTTCATAATCATAGTTTTAAAGTTGAGCAAAAGTTAGAATGTAAACATTCGAGCTGGTAACATTTTCTAACTTTAAATACGTATTATTTAATAAGTATTGAACCTACAGAGCACCAAGACCACTCAATCGATGCGCAATATATTTCTCTATCAGATTCTGAAGTGGATTCGACATCTGACTTAATTTACAAGCACAGACTAAGGTCTTGTAAACAAAGTACCTCAATTTCATACATTTTTTAGGCGCGTTGGGTCATGTGACGTCACGCGCTCGCTCGCCGAATAACGGCGCCTAACGGACATGCGCATGGCGTAACCTACTGTCTCTCAACCGTGGGCCGTGTTATATGCACATAGCTTGATTTTGCCAGCGGCATCATTCACGATACGGTGGCCGTGTAGATAGAGTGCTTGTTTGTTAACCGGCTTTTTGCAGGTTCGATCCCCAGTTCATCCATTTCTTTTAATAATGGGAAACAATATTTATTTTTTATTTTCTCTTAATTTTATAATATTTTTTAAATGTTATTATTATTACTCCCTGTACCCATAAAATGGGTAAAAAGGGGGTATTGGATTTGTGCAAAAGTATGTAACAGGCAGAAGGAGACATCTCCGACCCTATAAAGTATATATATTTTTGATCAGTATCAAAAGAGATTTCGATTTGGCCATGTCCGTCTGTCTGTCCGTCTGTCCGTCCGTCCGTCTGTCCGTCTGTCTGTCCGTATGTATGAACGCAAGGATCTCAGCAACTATAAGAGCTAGAGACACCAAATTTGGAATGTAGGTTCGTGTATAGCGGGAGCAGGTCAAGTTTGTTTCTGATCTTAGATATCTTATCCCGTTCCCCCGCAAATCGATCAAAACGTTTTAAAGCCACAGTTTTAAAGATATCGTTTTGGGATGTGGCATGTACACTACTTCGATCACTCTTAATCTACTGTGCAAATTTCAAGTCGATCGGATAATAAACACGGAAGTTATCCAACGAACAAGATTCAGTACTGGAGCGAGGGGGGGAAGAAGAAGCACAGCCACGACTTAAAATGCCTTGCGTACGCTGTGGCTCGCGTGTGTGCGGCTTTGTGTATGTGTGCGTGCATGTGTAAGAGACGAACATATGATTGGAAGTTTTAGACCTGGGTACGGGGAGTTTCGTAGTCGGGTATACTCGACTAGAGCATTCTTACTTGTTATTTTTATGTTAATTATTATCTAAAAAACTACACTGGCTAATTATAATATGTGTTATTATTATTATTTTTATGTTAATTATTATCTAAAAAACTACACTGGCTAATTATAATAAATTTATCGTCTTCGGTGGCAGCACACAGCTGACCGAAAGTATGTGAGACCTATGTAATGTGTACACCTGATTTATTGACTGCGTGCATAATTCATCTATCTATATATATAAAAGAGTTCGTGCTGACTGACTGATTGGCAATCATCGCACAGCCCAAACCATAAGAGCTAGGATGCTGAAATTTTCACAGTAGGTTCCATCTATAATGAAAGTGCACACTAAGACGGGATTTTGGAAAATTCCACCCAAAAGCGTGGAAAATCGCGGAAAACTGTTGTATGAAACTTTTTTGTTTACCATCCAATCAGGTTCAAACTCATTTTCAGAGATCTACACAAAAATTCATTTGACACATATTTCACCGATTTTGGAAAATCCACCCACATGGGTGGAAAATGGGGGTCTCAAGGTTGTATGGGCGAAAGTCTAATTTTAGTCCGATCACCTTCAAATTCATTTTCAAAGCTCTTCACGTAAAATAATTCGACGCGTGCATCAGCGATTTTGGGAAATTCGACCACATGGTCGGAAAATCGGTGGAAAAGTCTGGCATTCGACATTTTTAATTTTCATGCGATTGGCTTCAAACTCATTTTTAAGGTTCTATAGGAAAAAATAATGAGCGCGATGGTCAACGATTTTGGAAAATCTACCCCCAAAGCCGGAAAATTCGTGGAAAACTGTTGTATGAAACATTTTTGATTATCGTCCGATTGACTTCAAACTTCTGTTTAGCATTCAATTTTCAAAGCACCTCACATTAAGTAATTCGTCACATGTGCTACCGGTTTTGAAAAATATAAATAAATACAAGAACCTCGGTACTTTGCGGGCAATACAACGGGCGGAAAACAGTTGGAATGATTTAATCTGGATTCTTAGTATTATTCTTGAAATTGGCTTAAAGTGCCAAATGATTTTGGAAAATCTACTCCGCGTCGCCACGGGCGGGAAATGGAAGTCAAGGACAAATGAGTGGGCCTTTTTTTGTTTTTTTTTTTCAGATTTTTTCATGGCCCTACATAAAAAACATTAGACACGTGGCTCAACTATTTAGTTGTATATCTTACGGTTGACGAAAGTAGTCAAATTAAAAAACAAATGCACTTTCATCCAAAATATTTCCCCGGGCAAGGCCGGGATATTACCTGCTAGTAAATACATATGCGTTTAAGCCTTCTACGCAAAATTCTCCGATCTGCCACAGCTTTTGCTAACGGATTGTTATGGCATGACATCTTAACAGCATGGGTCTTAGAAATTCTATTAACAGCCTTCATAGCTAAAGGAATATTAAGGTCTCTCCTGATAAAGGAATTCCTCACAAGAGGAGGGTTCCTGACTAATGACCTCATAATATAATTCATTTCTGCTTGAATTGGCATTATGTGTGTATTAGCAGCAATGCCCCATATGGTCACTCCATATGTCCAGATGGGCATAATCATCACCTTTAAAAGCAGTACCTAGGATCGTAAGGGAAGCTTTGATGATGCCTTCAACAGTCACTGAAGTTTCTAGAATCGTGATTGAAGAGAGTGTCTAAGCACTCTGGTATGGAATTTGAATGTGAGTGACTTATCTAGTGTAAGTCTCGGACTCGGTATTTATTTTTATTCACAATTGGGAGGCGGATCCCCTTGGAAAGACTGGTGGACTCCTTCTTCTTTTTTTGGTAAAGTTGACTTGAACCAACTTGCAAGGAAACAGAAGAAGAGAAAAAAAATATATATTAAGACCATAAAAATGAGATTTTTACGCTTTTTTCAAAATATTTTCAGCTTTTTTCCTTCTCTCCAGTTAAAAACAGCTTTTTTTAAATCAAAAGTTGGCAGCACTAGACAGATCCCACCAAGCTCGTGGCACGATTGAGAGAGCGATAGGTTACGACAAGACGACTGCAACTTATGGCTCTCACTGCGCATGTACGTCACATGACCCCACGCGCTAAAAAAATTAATAAAGTTTAGGAACTTTTTTCAGAAAAATGTATTGTATGGCTGTTAAAGAAATCAAATGTAAGATCCACTATATCATATAAAAACATAGTTGTCAACCTATTATTCCTATGGGAGCTATATGATATAGTGATTCGATCCGGCTGGTTCTCATATATGTACATATGTACAGCCTAATCTGCAAATAAAGACTTGTGCCAAGTTTCATAATCATAATTTTTAAATTAAGCGATAAGTTTTAATGCAAACAGACGGACTGGCAATATTCTTCACTTTGAATGCATATTATTTAATATGTATGGCACATACAGGGGACCAAAACATTTCAATCGACGCGTTAAGAATATCTCTACAATATGCTGGCAAGATATTTTCAATTGGACTGGAATTACAGCCACATGACTCGATTTACTTAAAACGTCAGTGATTTTCATAGAAGTTCAAAAACGAGCGCTGAAATTCCATAACATGTGACGTACATGCGCAGTGAGAGCCAAAAGTTGCAGACTTCTTGTCGTAATCTATGGGCTCTCTCAATTGTGCGCATGGTGTAACCTACCACGATTGAGAGAGGTTACGACAATAAGTCTGCCATTTTGGCTCTCATGCGCATCTACGTCACACGTTATTGAATTCAGCGCGCGCTTTTGAACTTGAATGAAAATCACGGATTTTTTTTTGGAAATCGGCTCGTATGGCTGTAATTCTAGTCCGATTTTCATTATCTTGCCAGCATATTGTAGGTGAATTCATAACGCGTCGATTTATAGGCCTTGGTACCATGCATATCAATTAATACGTAGTCAAAGTGAGAAAATATTGCCAGTCCGTCTGTTTTCTTTCAAGCTTATCGCTCAATTTTAAAGCTATGATTAGTAAACTTCGCAAACGTTTGATTTTCAGTGTAGGTAGTACATATATGAAAACCAGCCGGATCGATTCACTATAACATATATGTAGCTCCCATAGGAATAATAGGTTGACAACTATGTTTTTGTATGACAAACTTTTTTGTTTCTAAAGATAGCTTAACTAAACTCACCAAATTAAAGTTTTATTTTGTTTTACATATGCTGACCAAATTTCATCAAAATCGGACTAATATGTATATCTTACTAACAGGTAATATCCCGGCCATTCCCAGTGAAATATTTAGAAATTAAGAAATATTAATATGAAATGCAACTAAATAGTGGAGCCACGTAACTAATGTTTTTTGTTTAGGGCTATGAAAATGTTTTTGAAAATGACAATAAATTGTCACACTCATTTGTCATTGACTTCCATTTCCCGCCCATGGCGACGCGGAGTAGATTTTCCAAAATCATTTGGCACTTTAAGCCAATTGCAAGAATAATACTAAGAATCCAGATTAAGACTTTCCAACTGTTTTCCGCCCGTTGTATTGCCGCCCGCAAAGTTCCGAGGTTTTTGTATTTACATTTGGAAATTAGTATGACGCCACGTGTTTTTTTCAAAGCCGGTAGCACATGTGACGAGTTATTTAATGTGAAGTGCTTTGAAAATTATTTTCAAAATGATTAAATGAGAAACTGAAGTTTGAAAATGAGTTTGAAGTCAATTGGACAATAATCAAAAAAGTTTCATGAAGCATTTCTCTACTACAGTCGTACTGGCCGATTTACTAAAAGAAAATAGTCGTTGATTGTCATACAATTTTTAAATGCCATTCTTGGTGTAATGTGACGTACATGCGCAGTGAGAGCCAAAAATAGCTGCCTTCTTGTCGTAACCTATAAGCTCTCTCAATCGTGCGCCTGGCGTAACCTACCACGATTGACAGAGCCACAGGGAACGACAAGAAGTTTGCAACATTTGGCTCTCACTGCGCATCTACGTCACACTTTATGGAAATCAGCGCGCGCTATTGAACTTGTATAAAAATCACTGACTTTTTAGTAGGCTAATTTCCATGAATTTGGCAGCGGTATTTATACAACCCAAGTTTCTACCGACCGCTCCAAGGCCAGGTATAAGATAAATTAGTCCGATTTTGATGAATTTTGACCAAGACAATGAAACTTAAATTTTGTGAGTTTGGTTAGGGTACCTTCAAAAACAAAAAAGTCTATCATACAAAAACATAGTTGTTGACCGTTTGGTCCTATGTGAGCTATACGAAATAGCAATCCGATCCGGCTGGTTTTCAAATATGTACTGCCTGCACCAAAAACACATTTTTTGCCAAGTTTCACAAGCCTAGCTTGCCTAGACAAAATGGCAACATTTTACCACTTTGACTGGGTATTATGTAATATGTATGGCACGTACACATACAACATATCAATCGACGCGTTATAAATTTGCCTACAATTTGCTAGCAAGATTTTCAAAATCGGACTAGAATTACAGCCATACGAGCCAATTTACTAAAAGAAGTCAGTGATTTTCATACAAGTTCAAAATCGCGGGCAGAATTCCATAAAGTATAACGTCACACGCTTGGTCGCCGTATAACGGCGAACAACGGACTTGCGCATGGCGTAACCTAGTGTCTCTCATCCAGTGCTGCTAACTTTTGATGATAAAAAAGCTGTTATTACCTGGAAAGAAGGCAAAAAAGCGTAAAACATTCTTGAAAACACACAAAAGAAACGCTTGTGTTTTATTCATAAGATTTTCAACAGCTCGACCAATTCTTCGCGACTAGCATCGGTTTCGCAATCGTACGTCATGTTCGTACCGATCATGCGAAGATAATTTCAAGGCACTCGTAATCATCGCATTACTTTCCAAGTCTTCGAAAACCATATCTGTATATTGTATCAAAATAAATAATATAAAAATCGGTATAATCCTTTCACTCACAATAAAATATACCATATGCTACGAATGCTGTTAGTTGTGCTTAGGCATTTGGTAATGGTTGTGTTACCAATTTTATTGTTAACTTTATTTATTTCATAGCTTAAACGCAATTAACAATGTGTACACCCAGGCGTCTCCTATTGATGTGTGTGAGATCGCTAGAGATCCTCCTATTGTCTAAAGATGAGTATCGTTTTGGTTGATTGAACTATCGATTATTTTAAGTAAATTAATAATTATTGTGGAATGATACATGCAATATGCCACAGGCTCATTGAGTTTCTTAACTTGGATTTTACCAAGTTAAGCTGGCTAAATCGCGCTCAATCACCGCGTTGGACCATGACAGAAAAAACATTTGCAGGGCAACAGCTGCCAGTTCAAGGAATTTGCGATTGCCACCAGAATCCTTGTATGTAGAATCTTTGATCGAAAACTTTTTACTGTTATTGACGTTTTCCCACTCAACTAGATTAATATCCTTGTACTGCCGCTCAATCTCTGCCATTTTGTCTACTTTGAGGAGTTATTTCCGTTATTCCTTTTTTTTTGGTTGATTAAATTTTGTCGACGAAAAAAACGCCAATGTTTTAAAAATTTAAAAATTTTCTGGGAGCCTGAAATGAAAATCAAAATTATTTTACGGTCGGTAGAAGAATCTAACAAATTGGCTACCTCTTCTTTAGCAGCTTCATAAGCTCAATCACAAGAATGGAGCAGCGGGCACGAATTTCATTTTCAAGGACTGCATCGATATTAACAGAATGGACGTTCTTTGCAAATTTATACCCTTGATACATATCGGATTCTGCATGCACACCCAAGTTTTCAATTTTAAACATGTCAAATTCTTCGTTCGGGAAATGATTAATTTTTTAACGAATTAATGGGAAACATTGTCATTTAGCAATTCTGTTGCTTTGAAAGCACTTATTAACTTTCTGCATGTCCGACAGAATTGGTTTCAAAAAAATTAAATATAAGTGATTAATTTGGTGTCGCTCACTCTTAAAATTTTCAATGGAGCCTTGGGGAATATAAAATAAAATTACATTAAAATAAAAATAAATTAAAATGTTTAATGAGTAAATACACTGTTGTAAACAACGACGCTATAAAACTTTTTATTTTAACATATAATGTGATTATACATCTATATACGTTTAATCTATATATATAAAAGAGTTCGTGCTGACTGACTGACTGACTGACTGACTGATTGGCAATCATCGCACAGCCCAAACCATAAGAGCTAGGATGCTGAAATTTTCACAGTGGGTTCCACCTATGATGAAAGTGCACACTAAGACGGGATTTTGGAAAATTCCACCCACAAGCGTGGAAACTCGCGGAAAACTGTTGTATGAAACTTTTTTGTTTACCATCCAATCGGCTCCAAACTCATTTTCAAAGATCTGCACAAAAATTAATTTGACACATATTTCACCGATTTTGGAAAATCCACCCCCATGGGCGGAAAATGGGAGTCTCAAGGTTGTATGGGCGAAAGTCCAATTTCAGTCCGATCACCTTTAAATTCATTTTCAAAGCTCTTCACGTAAAATAATTCGACACGTGTATCAGCGATTTTGGGAAATTCAACCACATGGTCGGAAAATCGGTGGAAAACTCTGGCATTTGACATTTTTAGTTTTCATGCGATTGGCTTCAAACTCATTTTCAAAGTTCTACACATAGACAGAATAGACGCGGTGGTCAAAGATTTTGGAAAATCTACTCCCAAAGTCGGAAAATTCGTGGAAAGCTGTTGAATGAAACATTCTTGATTATCGTCCGATTGACTTCAAACTCATTCTGAAAGCTCTTTACATAAAATAATTCGACACGTGATCAGCGATTTTGGGAAATTCAACCACATGGTCGGAAAATCGGTGGAAAAGTCTGGCATTCGACATTTTTAGTTTTCATGCGATTGGCTTCAACCTCATTTTCAAAGTTCTACATAAAGACAGAATAGGCGCGGTAGACAAAGATTTTGTAAAATCTACCCCCAAAGTCGGAAAATTCGTGAAAACTGTTGTATGAAACTTTTTTGAATATCGTCCGATTGACTTCAAACTCATTCTGAAAGCTCTTTACATAAAATAATTCGACACGTATATCACCGATTATTGGAAATTCATCTCTATACTCGGAAAATTTGTGGAAAGCTTTGGCTCTCGAAATTTTTAGATTTTATGTGATTGGCTTCAAACTCATTTTCGGTGTCCAAAGATTTTGGAAAATCTATCCCTAAGGTCGGAAAATTCGCGGAAATCTGTTGTATGAAATTTTTTTGATTATCGTCCAATTGACTTCAAACTCATTTTCAAACTCATTTTCAAACTTCTGTTTATCATTCAATTATTTTGAAACTAATTTTCAAAGCACCTCACATTAAATAATTCGTCACATGTGCTACCGGTTTTGAAAAATACACGTGGCTTTATACTAATCTCCAAATATAAATACAAAAATTTCGGTACTTTGCGGGCAATACAACGGGCGGAACACAGTTGGAATGATTTAATCTGGATTCTTAGTATTATTCTTGAAATTGGCTTAAAATGCCAAATGATTTTGGAAAATCGCTCAATTTTAAAACTATGATTATGAAACTTGGCACAAGTCTTTATTTTTGATGCAACCAGTACATATATGAAAACCAGCCGGATCGAATCACTATATCATATAGCTCCCATACGAATAATAGGTTGACAACTATGTTCTTGTATGAAAAACTTTTTTGTTTTTGTAGATAGCGAAACCAAACTCACCAAATTTAAGTTTAATCATGTTTTACATATGCTTACCAAATTTCATTGAAATCGGACATATATATCTTATACCTGCCCTAGGAGCGACCGGAGTTGTTGTATGCAAACGCTGAAAAATGTGCTGGAATGCCTGAAGAACGAAATAAAACTACAATAAATGAATTAAACACTACCCATTTGACTTGTTAAATAGCATTGCCATTAAAAGTGGCTAATTTGCATAGATTTTTCATACAACAAGTCAAGTTACAACTCCGGTCGCTTCCACGGCAGGGACAAGATATCCACTCTATGGTTGATGCTATAAGATTACATACATGTAAAAAGGTTGGCAGCTCTAGACCGGAGTTAACAGCAAGCTAACAGCTGTTAGCATTAGCAGAGACACAGTCGATCAGAGAGCGTCAAAGAGAGAAGATCAGAAGCAGATTTCAAGCCGCAGTAATATTTAAGCAAAAGTTGTATTCATTAATTTGTTAAACTCCCACGCGGGCATATAAGAATAATAAACAGCATTTATAATATAAACTATTCACATTTGGGGGCTCGTCCTAACAAAGTTGCCGGTGCCGCAATTAAGTGTCCAATTGTTAAAAAGTGTACGGAAACAAAATACTAAAATACTAACGTCGAAAAATTTCATCATACACATGAAAAAGTGCACGGACAAAATTTTCTAAGAACAGCAATTTTCGGAGAACAGTTAGATTTTTTTTATTCATGAAGAAGCAAGTAGCGAATGCTAAAAAAGTCTCGACGATTACAAAGCAGACGTTGAAAAGGCGATCGCAGTTGCCTGAGGAGAAAAAGAGACAACCGTATACTCGATCTATCGCGCATACAAAAATGGCAGAGCAAAGCAAAGCAGTGGCGCCAAATGATGAAGGGGCAGTGGGTTTTGACGCATCCGGAGGCAACAATAAAGTGCTCGAAAACAATCTCATGTTGCAGCAGCTAGTGCAATTGTTAACGCTCATAATTCAAGCTGAAGAGGTTAGCAACGATAATTCCAAACTGGTGGTGGAGAATTTTTCAAAGACAATTCCGGATTTTGATGGCGACAGTATCCCAGTGCAGCAGTGGTTCACTAATTTCCAGCTGAATGCAGTCGCGTATGGACTAAACGACAAGCAGAAATATGTTCAGGCTCGCGCCAAAATGACGCGCACGGCGAAGCTGTTTTTAGATGCAACAGCGATCTACAAATATGAGGAACTGAAAAGTGCATTGGTGGTGGAATTTCAGCGCGCATATGTGTGTAGTGTTGATGTGCATAAGGAATTGGCCGATCGTGTAACGAAAACGGAGGAGAGTTTTCATGCGTACTTGCTGCAAATGAAAAGCATTGCATCACGCGAAGTTATCGACTCGGAGTCGGTTATTCGTTATATTGTGCGTGGATGGAACTTAAAGTCGGATTTTAAGTACAATTTGTATGAGTGCAAGTCGTATAAAGAGCTGATGGACAAATACACGGTGTATGAAAGCGTGACTGAAACCGAGCAGACCACAATGCAAGACAGACGAGGTTATCAATCGAATCATAAACCAGCAAGAAACGAGGGGAATCTACAACAGGGATGCAAAAACAGAAATACACACTGACGCTTCAAAAGATGGCTTCGCGGCTGCCTTGCTGCAGTGGTATGATGGTCAGCTGTACCCTGTATTTTACTGGAGCAACAAGTAAACAGAAGCTGAATCTCGCCAGCACAGCTATGTATGTGCTAGAAGCCAAAGCCGTTTTCCTGGCATTTAAAAAGTTTCGGCAGTATGTACTTGGCGTACCGTTCAAGTTGGTTACGGATTGCGCTGCATTTAAGCAAACAATGAATAAAAAGGATGTACCACGTGAGGTGGCACAATGGGTCGTTTACCTTCAGGATTTCGATTTGGAGGTAGAGCATCGAGCCGGCGATCGACTCAAACATGTTGACAGTCTGAGTCGCTACCCTCAGCTGGTCATGCTGGTCACATCCGAAATCACAGCTCCCAATAAGAAGGCACAACAAACAGATGCTATGATAAAAGCTGTTTCGCAGATACTCACCACAACCGCATACGAAGATTTCAAATTAAAAGGCGGGTTGCTATTCAAGGCAGTTGGTGGCATTGATTTAATAGTGGTTCCAAAGCTTATGGAAAAGGAAGTGATCACCGATGCGCATAACGTGGGACACTTTGCTGTTCAGAAGACAATGCACACCATACAGCAGCAGTTTTATATACCGCATTTGGTGAACAAGGTTCAGGAGATTGTCAACAATTGCATTAAATGCATTATACACAGCAAGAAAACTGGAAAGAAGGAAGGGTATATGCATAGCATTGAAAAAGGAGCAATACCGCTGCAAACGCTGCATGTTGACCACCTAGGCCCAATGGATGCCACTACAAAGCAGTACAAGCACATTTTCGCAATGGTAGACGCATTTACAAAATTTGTCTGGTTGTACCCGACGAAGACGACAAGCTGCGAAGAAGTCATCAGGAAGCTAACTGATTGGGCTGCAGTCTTCGGTAGTCCAGCTCGTATTATCAGCGATCGTGCAGCGGCGTTTACTGCGGGTATGTTTGAGCAGTTTGTTAAAGAAAATGGCATAGAGCACGTCTGGAGCACCACTGGAGTACCAAGGGGTAATGGCCAAATTGAACGTGTTAACCGATCAGTACTGTCAAGCATCTCAAAACTGTCGTCTGAAGAACCAACAAAGTGGTTTAAGTTTGTGCCACTGGTACAAAAAGCGATAAACAGCACTGTGCACTGTACAACAAAGAGGTCACCATTCGAATTGATGTTCGGCGTTAAAATGAATAACGTCGTAGAAAACCGTATCAAGGAAATGCTGGGAATGGAAATGCTGGAGAATTTTGACAACGAAAGACAGCAAGCGCGTGAAAATGCCAAAGCAGAGATTGTAAAGGCGCAAGCAGTACGACAAACAGCGTAAAAGCGAGTATGGCTATAAAGTGGGCGATTTGGTGGCAGTTCGACGCACGCAGTTTGTAGCAGGAAGAAAGTTGGCAAGCGAGTACCTTGGCCCATACGAAGTATCCAAAGTTAAGCGCAATGGGCACTACGATGTCAGGAAGGCTATGTATGGTGAAGGACCGCGCAACACAGCCACTAGCTGCGACAATATGAAGCTATGGAGGTATGCGGCTGACACTGAGGATTCTTGGTCATCGGAGGCCGATGACTAGATCAGGATGGCCGAATGTAAAAAGGTTGGCAGCTCTAGACCGGAGTTAACAGCAAGCTAACAGCTGTTAGCATTAGCAGAGACACAGTCGATCGGTATAAGTCAGAGAGATAAGTCGTCATAAAAAGAAGTAGCAGAGCAGAGATCGGAAATTAAGTTGAAAGTTGTATTAAGCCGTGAATGGAGAATGATATATGAAAAGGAACAGTTGTAAAGCCGTGAATACCGTCTGTCTGTCAACCAAAACAAACATTAATCTAAATACATTATAATTATTAGTTCTAATTTCAAAATAATATTAAATAAAGAATATTGTTAATAAACAACTATTCACATATATATTTTCCTTCCTTATTTAGTTTTATTCAATTATGTCAAGTTCATAACCATTATACATTAAATTTACCATATCCTCTCTATAAACTTAACTAATAATTGCTTGTGTTTTCTAACAAATCTTTTTGTAGATAATAGTGGATCTGATGAAGCTGCATGTTGAACAGGTCCTTATTTTGTCTCTCTCGTGACACCTTGCAGGTATTCGTATATCTATATCTCTTGTAGTCCTTGTTTTTGCTTCCTGGGCTTCTTCTGAAAATTCTCCGATTGGCAGGCATTGGTATTCAGTAAGATCTTTTCCGTGAGCCAAAATCTTATGAACAGTAGGGGTCAAAAGCTTATGGGGATAGTTTTCCTACAATATTGCCGCAGTTTTCATTGCATATTGGTTAAATATCGAATTTAATATTACATTCAACCTTTGATGATTTCAACATCAACATCATATATACCCTAAGATCCTATTACAAGTAACCATTAGGTAACTAAACGGATGAAAAAAGTGCAGGCATATGAGCTTAGGTAATAGGGCTTGTTAACTCAGGAAATTGGGTAATAAAAAGGGTACTGACCTGAAAGTTAAAAACGGGGTGTACATTTTACATAAGAACAAACTACCTACTTGGAGTGACTTTCATGTTTAAATAGGTAAATATTTAGGTTTGATATTCAATTCTTATATATAGGTAGATATGGGTATTCAAAAAAGCGCCTTGTTTCCCAAACATGTTTACCTGCACATATCTACCCAATAGGCTTTTGTCGCCCACGACCATGAAACGCACTCCGTTCTGCAGCGGTACAGTCATATGATGTCAGGTGCGACCATTTTTTAATTGATAATAAGTAAGAATGCTATAGTTGAGCATACCCAACTATAAAACTCGCTGTACACAGGTCAAAAATTTCCGATCGCGACTTCGTTACCTTACACATACACACACATACACAGCGACGGCGCAAGCCAGGCAATTTAGGTGGCTGTGCTTCTTCTTCCTCCCGCGCTGCAGTACTGAATCTTGTTTGTTGAATAACTTCCATAACTTCCGTGTTTCTTATCCGATCGACTTGTAATTTAAACAGTAGATTAAAAGTGGCTAAAGTATTGTACGTGCTAAGTCCCAAAGCTATATCTTGAAAATTGTTACTGCAAAACGGTTTTTATCCAAAAGCGGCAGAATGGGGGGAATATCTCGGATTCAAAAGAAACTTGACCTGCAACTGCTATACGCGAACCTACATTCCAAATTTGGTGTCTCTAGCTCGTATAGTTGCTAAGATCGACGCGTTCACACATACGAACGGACAGACGGACATGGTCAAATCGAAATCTCTTTTGATACTGATCAAGAATATATATATACTTTATAGGATCGGAGATGTATACTTCTGCCTGTTACATACTTTTGCACAAATCCCATTTTTTGGGTACAGAGAGTAAAACCCGGAGAGGCAGCTATGGGTATAGTTTTATTTTTGGAATAGCTTCAGGAATGTTCACAGAAACTTCCTTTTATGTTCACGCTGCGGAGCTCGGTGGGACTTTATGTTAAAAGTTTACATGAAGTTGGAAAACTATGTTAAAAATATAGTCCAGTAATGTACTTATTAAAAACACAATAATGTACCAAAATTATAATATTTATTACCATTCGCATTAGAATCGTACCATCTTTTATTAAAAAAAAATATTAAGAATCGAGTGAGCCGTTTGGTTATAATACCTTGGCAAAGGTGAAAAATGGGTAACATTATTGACAAAAAAGTGAAAGCATTTGTCCACTTTGGGGACCTGTTCCGTCCAAACAGATAAACCAAATCCCAAAAAAATTTCACATCCATAAACTCTGGCCAATTCTCTATCAAACTGCATTTGCCGTTTCACATGTGCTCACCATGACCTTTTTCATTTTTACCACGTGTTTCGGCCAAAGGAGCCACTGTGCGACGTCACGAGAGGCAACAAATACAAAAATATTAAAAAAAAAATTTAAAAAAATGCAATAACGATGTTAATGATTGAAATACACACGGGTACATTAAAAATAAAATACTCTCATTTAAGTACATATGTTAAACATACCCCAGTAAAATGGGTATATGTATGTATGTGCAATGCCATATGTCAATTTTTTTTTAAAACAGTAACTTCTTTTATAAAGAGATCATTTTTTTTTGTAATTCATATTAGTAAATACTATTAAAATAACCAACAACTTAATCCAAATTATATTCTGATAAGCTATAATTAATTATCTAACTTTTCCTTCATAGAAAATCGGTATATGTGCAAAATCACATTTTGTCAAATAGTTCAAATTATTTAAGAAATTACCTAATGTAATTAATGTCTTACATTTATTTAATATGAAATTGAGTTGCCTTTAGAGGTTTTATCCAATGACAGTCGACGGGGCAGCGAATTACCTAAGTTAGTTAGTATAGACTGGTCAATCTTTGACCATTCAACCAAAATGGCATTTTTAAGTTGTTTTAATGTTTCATATTGCTTCACGGAGCCGAAAATCTTCTGTGAGAGGATGGTCCACAAATCTTCTATAGGATTAAGGTCCGGGCTTAGAGCTGGCCACTGCAGTAAGGGAATTCCATGGGACTCAGAAAACGCCATTGTATGCTTTGAAACATGTATCGGCGCATTATCTTGTTGGAAAACCCAGCTATCGCCATGATGCTACTCCGCAAAGGTTATCAGCTCACTCTCCAGTAACTCCGTGTACATTTGGGAATTCATTCGACCTGGCACAAAACAAATGGCAAACTTTCCTTTGGAGCTAAATGCAGCCCATACCATGAGAGATCCGCCTCCATGATTGCGCTTATAGCAAGTCTGCCGGGGATGTCTTTTGTCTCTCCAATACTTGTGGTGCCCATCTGGGCCATCCAAATTGAACTTTTTCTCGTCACTAAATATGACGGATTCGAATTCAATGTCCTAGAACTTGTATTTTTCATGAAAGGCCAGTCGGCCTTTTATATGCCGTTCTTTAAGATGCGGCTTAGGCACTTTAGATTCATAGTTCAAGGCCAAATCCTTTTTTAAAATTTTGTGTATACGTTGTCGACTAACAGAAAGATCTAATTCTCCCTTTATTGAGGAACAGCACATCATATCCTGGGTTGCCAGATGCCAAATGTTACGTTTGGTACGCTCACTAACGGAAGGTTTGGAACTTTGCGCTTATTCTTTTTAAAGGATTCCGGATTCTTCAAAAAATTTGCAACGGTATTGCGATGACGATTTGTTAAAGATGCAATGTCGCAAATTTTTACTCCATTTTCAAACATTGTTTTTATCCGAACCTGTTATTCTATAGAAAGTTCGGTTCCACGCGGCATATTTCTCTATCATTTAAGTTTGTTGTTGTTTTATATGCTTTTATAAATTTATATGATTTCTTACATACTCTAATACATATGTAAATTTAAGAACATATAACAGGGATATGGGAAAATTGTCACACATACCTTATAATTGTAAATACATTTATAAATTTTACTGTACTCCATTTGTCGGGATGAACTTTTGCAAAACCAATTATAGGTTTCAAAAATAAACATTTCAATTTCTTAGGCAAATGTTTTCTACAAACTTAGCTAACGGCAAGTTAGACAGAATGGCAGACACATTTTACCAAAAAAAGCTGTGGTGCTCCATCTTTAATTCCTTGTAGACACTTCTGTTTGTGCCTGCCCTAATGTTCTAATGCCTACTAGAGCCCTGCACAAGTGCACACTAAATCGTGTTAACAGTCAGAAATAACACTGTGCACACGTTCAATACGACGAATGTGTGTTCGTCAAATGATAATTTCAATTCCTTATGTTACATTCATTTTTCGGACTCATTAACTCAAAGCTGAGCTGTCGTGTGACTCGAGTCATTTCGTATGATGCGCTCTCACACTGTTACGAAAATCTGTATGTTCGTGAGAGCGTCTCTGTCCCAAGGACCATGAGAATTTACCGGTCACTGGTCGCCGGTTAAGTGGCCGGTTACGCGTTTTCAGCGAATTGCCACTTCAAATCGGACGGCAACAAAAAAGTTCTGTCAACATTGATTTTGTTGTATGAAATTTCCTTGTTTGCTTTGTCTACAACGGGGACTTGCATTTTTTTTTTTGTATTTCGGTGTTCTATTTTGCGACATAAATTTTTAGTTCGGAGCCAAATTAAAATCGGTTCGTTTAAATTTATTACAATTGGTTATACCTATCTATATATATAAAAGAGTTCGTGCTGACTGACTGACTGACTGATTGGCAATCATCGCACAGCCTAAACCATAAGAGCTAGGATGCTGAAATTTTCACAGTAGGTTCCATCTATAATGAAAGTGCACACTAAGACGGGATTTTGGAAAATTCCACCCACAAGCGTGGAAAATCGCGGAAAACTGTTGTATGAAACTTTTTTGTTTACCATCCAATCAGATTCAAACTCATTTTCAGAGATCTACACAAAAATTAATTTGACACATATTTTATCCATTTTGGAAAATCCACCCCCATGGGTGGAAAATGGTGGTCTCAAGGTTGTATGGGCGAAAGTCTAATTTTATTCCAATCACCTTAAAATCCATCTATAATGAAAGTGCACACTAAGACGGAATTTTGGAAAATTCCACCCACAAGCGTGGAAAATCGCGGAAAACTGTTGTATGAAACTTTTTTGTTTACCATCCAATCGGCTTCAAACTCATTTTCAGAGATCTACACAAAAATTCATTTGACACATATTTTATCCATTTTGGAAAATCCACCCCCATGGGTGGAAAATGGTGGTCTCAAGGTTGTATTGGTGAAAGTCTAATTTTATTCCAATCACCTTAAAATTCATTTTCAAAGCTCTTCACGTAAAATAATTCGACACGTGTATCAGCGATTTTGGGAAATTCGACCACATGGTTGGAAAATCGGTGGAAAAGTCTGGCATTCGACAATTTTTAATTTTCATGCGATTGGCTTCAAACTCATTTTCAAGGTTCTATAGTCAAAAATAATAGGCGCGGTGGTCAAAGATTTTGGAAAATCTACCCCCAAAGTCGGAAAATTCGTGGAAAACTGTTGTATGCAACTTTTTTGATTATCGTCCGATTGGCGTCAAACTCATTTTCAAAGCTCTTCACATTAAATAATTTGACACGTGTATCAGCGATTTTGGGAAATTCGACCACATGGCTGGAAAATCGGTGGAAAATTCTGGCATTCGACATTTTTAATTTTCATGCGATTGGCTTCAAACTCATTTTCAAGGTTCTATAGGCAGAAATAATAGGCGCGGTGGTCAAAGATTTTGGAAAATCTACCTCCAAAGTCGGAAAATTCGTGGAAAACTGTTGTATGAAACTTTTTTGATTATCGTCCGATTGGCTTCAAACTCAATTTCAAAGCTCTTCACATTAAATAATTTAACACGTGTATCAGCGATTTTGGTAAATTCGACCACATGGTCGGAAAATCGGTGGAAAATTCTGGCATTCGACATTTTCAAACTCATTTTCAAGGCTCTATCCAAACACATAATAGGCGCGGTGTCCAAAGATTTTGGAAAATCTATCCCTAAGGTCGGAAAATACGCGGAAAACTGTTGTATGAAATTTTTTTGATTATCCTCCAATTATCTTCAAATGTCATTTTCAAACTTCTGTTTATCATTCAATCATTTTAAAACTTATTTTCAAAGCACCTCACATTAAATAATTCGTCACATGTGCTACCGGTTTCGAAAAATACACGAGGCCCTATACTAATTTCCAAATATAAATACAAAACCCTCGGTACTTTGCGGGCAAGACAGCGGGCGGAAAACAGTTGGAAAGTTTGAATTTGGATTCTTAGTATTATTGTTGGCTTAAAATGCCAATTGATTTTGGAAAATCTACTCCGTGTCGCCACGGGCGGGAAATGGAAGTCAAGGACAAATGAGTGGGACATTTTTTTGTTGTTTTTTCCTTTTAACAAAGACATTTTCATAGCCCTACACTGAAAACATTAGTCACGTGGCTCAACTATTTAGTTGTAAGCAGTCAAATTCAAGAAAAAAATGCATTTTCATCTAAATATTTCCCCGGGCAAGGCCGGGATATTACCTGCTAGTCTATATATATAAAAGAGTTCGTGCTGACTGACTGATTGGCAATCATCGCACAGCCCAAACCATAAGAGCTAGGATGCTGAAATTTTCACAGTAGGTTCCATCTATGATGAAAGTGCACACTAAGTCGGGATTTTGGAAAATTCCACCCAAAAGCGTGGAAAATCGCGGAAAACTGTTGTATGAAACTTTTTTGTTTACCATCCAATCAGCTTCAAACTCATTTTCAGAGATCTACACAAAAATTAATTTGACACATGTTTCACCGATTTTGGAAAATCCACCCCCATGGGTGGAAAATGGGGGTCTCAAGGTTGTATTGGTGAAAGTCTAATTTTAGTCCGATCACCTTCAAATTCATTTTCAAAGCTCTTCACGTAAAATAATTTGACACGTGTATCAGCGATTTTGGGAAATTCGACCACATGGTCGGAAAATCGGTGGAAAACTCTGGCATTCGACATTTTTAGTTTTTAAGCGATTGGCTTCAAACTCATTTTCAAGGTTATATGGGAAAAAATAATAGGCGCAATGGTCAAAGATTTTGGAAAATCTACCACCAAAGTCGGAAAATTCATGTAAAACTGTTGTATGAAACTTTTTTGATTATCGTCCGATTGACTTCAAACTCATTTTGAAAGCTTTTTACATAAAATAATTCAAGACGTGTATCAGCGATTTTGGGAAATTCGACCACATGGTCGGAAAATCGGTGGAAAAGTCTGGCATTTGACATTTATAATTTTCATGCGATTGGCTTCAAACTCATTTTCAAGGTTCTATGGGAAAAAATAATAGGCGCGGTGGTTAAAGATGTTGGAAAATCTGCCCCCAAAGCCGGAAAATTCACGGAAAACTGTTGTATGAATTTTGATTTTATTATGTTCCAATTGACTTCAAACTTCTGTTTATCATTCAATCATTTTGAAACTAATTTTCAAAGCACCTCACATTAAATAATTCGTCACATGTGCTACCGGTTTTGAAATATATAAATAAATACTAAAACCTCGGTACTTTGCAGGCAATACAACGGGCGGAAATGAGTTGGAAAGATTTAATCTGGATTCTTAGTATTATTCTTGAAATTGGCTTAAAATGCAAAATGATTTTGGAAAATCTACTCCGTGTCGCCACGGGCGGGAAATGGAAGTCAAGGACAAATGATTGGGACATTTTTTTGTTGTTTTTTTTTTTTTCAAAGACATTTACATAGCCCTACACTGAAAACATTAGTCACGTGGCTCAACTATTTAGTTGTATATCTTACGGTTGACGAAAGCAGTCAAATTCAAGAAAAAAATGCATTTTCATCTAAATATTTCCCCGGGCAAGGCCGGGATATTACCTGCTAGTTATCTATATATATAGAAGAGTTCATGCTGACTGACTGACTGACTGACTGATTGGCAATCATCGCACAGCCCAAACCATAAGAGCTAGGATGCTGAAATTTTCACAGTAGGTTCCATCTATGATGAAAGTGCACACTAAGTCGGGATTTTGGAAAATTCCACCCAAAAGCGTGGAAAATCGCGGAAAACTGTTGTATGAAACTTTTTTGTTTACCATCCAATCAGCTTCAAACTCATTTTCAGAGATCTACACAAAAATTAATTTGACACATGTTTCACCGATTTTGGAAAATCCACCCCCATGGGTGGAAAATGGGGGTCTCAAGGTTGTATTGGTGAAAGTCTAATTTTAGTCCGATCACCTTCAAATTCATTTTCAAAGCTCTTCACGTAAAATAATTCGACATGTGTATCAGCGATTTTGGGAAATTCGACCACATGGTCGGAAAATCGGTGGAAAACTCTGGCATTCGACATTTTTAGTTTTTAAGCGATTGGCTTCAAACTCATTTTCAAGGTTCTATGGGATAAAATAATAGGCGCAATGGTCAATGATTTTGGAAAATCTACTCCCAAAGTCGGAAAATTCGTGGAAAACTGTTGTATGAAACTTTTTTGATTATCGTCCGATTTGCTTCAAACTTATTTTCAAAGCTCTTCACATTAAATAATTTGACACGTGTATCAGCGATTTTGGGAAATTCAGCTCCATGGTCGGAAAATCGGTGGAAAAGTCTGGCATTCGACATTTGTAATTTTCATGCGATTGGCTTCAAACTCATTTTCAAGGTTCTATGGGCAAAAATAATAGGTGGTCAAAGATTTTGGAAAATCTTTCCCTAAGGTCGAAATTTCGCGGAAAACTGTTGTATGAAATTTTTTTGATTATCGTCCAATTGACTTCAAACTCATTTTCAAACTTCTGTTTATCATTCAATTATTTTGAAACTAATTTTTAAAGCACCTCACATTAAATAATTCGTCACATGTGCTACCGGCTTTGAAAAATACACGTGGCTTTATACTTATTTCCAAATATAAACACAAATACCTCGGTTTTTTGCGGGCAATACAACGGGCGGAAGACAGTTGGAAAGATTTAATTTGGATTCTTAGTATTATTGTTGAAATTGGCTTAAAATGCCAAATGATTTTGGAAAATCTACTCCGTGTCGCCAGGGGCGGGAAATGGAAGTTAAGGACAAATGAGTGGGACATTTTTTTGTTGTTTTTTCCTTTTAACAAAGACATTTTCATAGCCCTACACTGAAAACATTAGTCACGTGGCTCAACTATTTAGTTGTATTTCTTAAGGTTGACGAAAGTAGTCAAATTCAAGAAAAAAAATGCATTTTCATCTAAATATTTCCCCGGGCAAGGCCGGGATATTACCTGCTAGTAGATTTATATATGAACCTCTTATTTTCTAGCTATGAGTTTGCCGCCGAAAAAAAATCGTAAAGATGAGCTTTGCTCCTCAACAAGGTATGTAATTTAAACATTATTAATCAGGTATTAAATATTAGCTATGCTTTTAGCTCAAGAGACAAAGTGCCAAAAATGTACGAAAACCGTTGATGCACATTTGTCCAGGGGTCAATATTAGTCTGTATGCCAAATTTGATGACTCTACCTGTACAGGTGTGGGAGATATAGGTTTAGCTCCTTCCACGGTGGCGGTGTCTTTGCTATCGATCTACGGTAGATGGCGCGCTGCTGCTCGAATGCGTTGGCGGGTAATTCTTTAGAATCGAGCCGCCATATAAAGATTACGTCAAAATGTCTTACTTTGGTCTTAAACGACGCGTCTCAATATTAGAAAGCAAATTCTGTCGGCAGGACAGGACTTTATTTTCGAAAAAATGAAAAGAATGCAAATAAAAATTGACCGATATGCGAATATCGACACGACAGTTGTTCGTCTTAGTGTTGGTAAACGTCAAACATCTACCAGAGTTTCCAGATTGTTAGATATAGAACCGCACAAACTTGAACTTGTTGATATTTTGATAGTTTAAAATAAAATATAAATCTCGATTGTTGATCGAAGTTCCATAACTGACAGCGGTGCGCATTTCCGCAGTACACGGGACTTGCGCAAACAAAATGCGATAAATGTAAGGTTGCGCTATGTTTTAACAATGAAAAGGATTGTTTTCAAAGTTTTCGCTTGAATTAAGGACAGACTTTTTCACACCCTTCCGCTATTTTCTTGGTGTTAGTAATATTTTTCTAACTTCATAAAAAATAATGTAAAGGATTACGTCCACCCGTCGCCACGGGCGAGAAATGGATATTGAAGTCAAATGAGTGAGATTATTTGTTTAGATAGATCGGCTTCAAAGTCTTTGTCACAGCCCTACGCAACAAATCATTAGCATCATTTGCCTGAACTATTTGGTTTCCACGGGAGGGAATTTTGTGATACTCTATGACGATAGAAGTCAAGTTCAAGATTATGCACTTTTATTTAAATATTTCGCCGGGCAAGGCGAATTTCCAGCTATAAATAATAAATATTTATAACAATTACAATTTAATGAAATTTAATTATAGTAAGGAAATGCGAGCAACGCCGTGGACCTAAGCTAGTATATTTTTTTAAATGATGAAGTTTCATTCGCCCGGCCGCACTATCAAAATGTTTGCTGCATAATTTGCCCGTATGATCAACTTGCGCCATCGCTGCGTGTTGTGCAATAAATAGACACAACGTTGCTTCCTGCTCCACAGTTTTCGAAGGCGAGCTACCAAAATCTATTTTATTTTTTTGTTGGAAGCAGCCATCGCTCTTGTGTGTGTGTTTTTTAGTGGTTGCATGAGCACGCAAATCACTAAGCTTTGCAGTAAATGTGGTCTCGCAGTAGCTGCAATGCACAGTTTTCTCGTTTGTGTCATCCCTGCTAAGCCAATCCTTAAATTCTTCGAGCTGTAGGCAAGCATCACGGCACTTTTGTTTATATTCTTTTGGCATAGCTAAATATGTGTAAATCACCAGTTACGCGCATTTTTTGTATTGTGATGATAGTTTACCGTAAAGTAGTGGTGGTGGTATTGGCAAATATCTATAAAAACGTATGATTAAGCTGCCACTCTTAAGGTGGGCATGTTGCCACATATGGGGCAGTCGGCAGTTACCATAGCGTATCAGTATCATATGGCAGCTGGCCACAAGATTTTGTGATTGAGATACTTGCTCTCACGATATAGCAAATCAAAGATTTATATGGTAGAAACGTGCCATATAAGTATATATATATATTAAATATCTATATATATAAAAGAGTTCGTGCTAACTGACTGACTGACTGATTGGCAATCATCGCACAGCCCAAACCATAAAAGCTAGGATAATGAAATTTTCACACTAGGTTTCATCTATGATGAAAGTGCACACTAAGACGGGATTTTGGAAACTCCACCCACAAGCGTGGAAAATCGCGGAGAACTGTCTGTATGAAACTTTTTTGTTTACCATCCAATCGGCTTCAAACTCATTTTCAAAGTACTTCACAAAAATTAATTTGACACTTATTTGACCGATTGTGGAAAATCCACCCCCATGGCGGAAAATGGGGGTCTCAAGGTTGTATGGTGGAAAGTCTAATTTTAGTCCGACCACCTTTAAAATTCATTTTCAAACTCTTCACATTAAATAATTCGAAACGTGAATCAGCGATTTTTGAAATTTCAGCTGTGGAAAAGTCTGGCATTCGACATTTTTAATTTTCATGCGATTGGCTTCAAACTCAATTTCAAGGTTCTATGGAAATAATTAGTTGATGCGGTGTTCAAAGATTTTGGAAAAACTACCCCCAAAGTCGGAAAACCGTTTTATGAAAAATTTTTGATTATCGTCCAATTGACTTCAAACTCATTTTGAAAGCTCTTTTCATAAAATAATTCAACACGTGTATTTTAAATGTTATGTGATTGGCTTCAAACTTATTTCCAATTCAACGGGCGGAAAACAGTTGGAATGATTTAATATGGATTCTTAGTATTATTCTTGAAATTGTCTTAAAGTGCCAAATGATTTTGGAAAATCTACTCCGCGTCGCCACGGGCGGGAAATGGAAGTCAATGACAAATGAGTGTGACAATTTATTGTTATTTTCAAAAACATTTTCATAACCCTACACAAGAAACATTAGTCACGTGGCTCTACTATTTGACGAAAGTAGTCAAATTAAAAAAAAAAAACAAGTAAGAATGCTATAGCTGAGTATACCCAACTACAAAACTCCCTGTACCCAGGTCAAAAATTTGCGATCGCATCTTCTTTAACTTTAAATACAGCGCGAAAATCACAAATCGAAATGTTTCCCTGAAGACACCTTGTTGACAGACCAAACAAATGAGGCGAAACAAACTGGCAGGACCCAAGGAGTGGAGTATGATCGACTATGGCATACTCTGTACAAACTTCGCGAATTATATTTTAGAGTAACAAATAAATACTTACAGCAATGTGACCAGAGTTGAATGTCCTTGTAGATAATTATTTCCATACAAAATTTGTTTTCGACCGATAGTTCCTATTATTTCTATATGATAAAGTTGTCCGATTTGGGTAATATTTTAACACAAATTTAGTAGCACAACAACACTTCAAACCCGAAAGTCTGGCACAGATAGCTCGAAAAACAAAAAATTTCAATATCGTGAAATTAAACACAAAGGCGGTGCCACGCCCATTTTTCCATGCCACTTGATATTATATGTTCTTGAGTTATTAATTAATACCCGAAAAAAGTATCCACTTTAACTAAAATGCACTGATCAAGCACCCGTTTCATTGTTGGTAAACTAGAACAATTTGGGAATTATAAGGTGCATCCACTGTAAAATTCACTTTGAAGCTGCGCTTTGCAGCCATATCGAGATATTCATTTCTCATCTGTCTGATCCGCTTTCCCCCCGGGCTACAGTACTTAGATGTTGTTTTATTCTCCTACGCTACGTTTATGCACGTAAACACTGCTGCTGCTGCTGTTGTTGTTGGGGCAAAACTTAAGCCTCGTAGCCGTAGGATTTGATGATCTTGTTAAAGGGTTCAGCAGCCTTGGCAATGTTCTCGCGCGCCTTCACCGTCAACTTCTTCATCTCTCTGTTGTGCTTGAGGGTGACACGCAGATTAGCCTTGCGCTTGCGCTCCAGGCTCTTGATAACATCCTGTTAGTGCCAGCCCACCTCGTGCAGTATTTGCGATCGAAGCGCAGAGTCAGCACGCGCATTGCAATTGGGACAACAATGCGACGACGCTTGTCATAGGGCGATGGGATACCATCGAATACACGCAGACGTGCAAGGGCAGCCTGGCCACGCTTGGTCTTGTGTGGGATCATGCCTCGCACAGCCTTATAGAATTTTCTGGATGGGGCACGGAAGTGGAAGGAACCCCGAGCTGGATTCACGTTGCAACGTTTGCGCAAGTAGGCCAAAAACTTAATTTTGTTTCTGTAGAAGTGACCGGAAAAGTTCAGCTCCTCGCAGCGCACCACAGCGACCTTGCCGCCCTGCAACAGGTACTTGGCGACAACGGAGGCCAGGCGGCCAAGCAAATGGCCGCGACCATCAATAACAACGGTCCTGTTCGTTAAACCAGTCATGTTTAAGAACCGCACGGAAAGAAAAAGAGAACCGCACGGAAAGAAACTTGTTTGTTGAATAACTTCCGTGTTTATTATCCGATTAACTAGAAATTTGGACAGAAGACTAAGAGTGACTAAAGTATTATACATCCCAAGTTCCAACGCTATATCTTGAAAATTGTTACTGTAAAAAGTTTTTATTGAATAGCGGGGAAATGGGGGGCAATATCTCGGATAAACTTGACCTGCGCCTGCTATACACGAACCTACATTCCAAATTTGGTGTCTCTAGCTCCTATGGTTGCTGAGATCCTTGCGTTCATATATACGGACGGACAGACGGACATGGCCAAATCGAAATCTCTTTTGATGCTGATCAAGAATATATATACTTTATAGGGTCGGAGAAGTCTCCTTCTGCCTGTTACATACTTTTGCACAAATCTAATACCCCCTTGTTACCCATTTTATGGGTACAGGGGGTAAAAATGCACTTTCATCTAAATATTTCCCCAGGCATCTAAATTATCCCTTGGATTCCTTGTTAAAAACCAGACGCGCCTAAGTCTGCGCTTTTCGTGGAGTAGTGCGGCAATCTGGGGGCTCCATAGCTGTATTTCCCTGTCCAGGATCCCGGGACGCTGATGCTCGACGCTAATTCGCGGAGCCGCATATGCCGCTGCGTCATGAATGTTCTTGGTGAACGCGTCAATGGCAGCTTCGACGACCTGGCAGCTGTCCAAGATTGGGTTTTGGTTGGTATGGCCAGCCAGTTTCGGTATTTGTCAGCGTCAGTCATTTTGTAGATCAATCTCCTGCGCGTTGACTTTACCACTACTGGGGCGAGCAGCATGATTGCGCTGTGATCAGAGAAGAGGTCCTCAACTGCCACAGGTTGTACCCTACCTGGGTCGACGCCATGGGAGATTGCAAAGTCCAGCACGTCTGGCACCTTCTGCGGATCGGTGGGCCAGTATGTTGGCGCTCCAGTGGAATGACAGTTTAATCCTCTGGCCTGGATTAGCCTGTAGAGCGCTTGTCCCTTAGGGTTGTTGGCTCTGGAGCCCCACTATAAGTGCTTCTCGTTGAAGTCGCCGCCAACAATGAATCTGCACCCCAGTTGGCTCACCAGCTGTGCAAATTTCGCGTCACTCGCATTATGCCTCGGTGGACAGTAGGCAGCAGCTATGGTTAGCTTACCAAGCACGATGCTGACACTTATATACGCGCATTGCACCCAGTCCTCCTGGATAGGTGGCAACTCGGTGTTTAGGAGATCACTCCTGACCTGGATGGCTGTACCGCCTCGTGCTCTACCGCTGGGATGGTTGGCGTAAATAAGGTCATATCCTCTTATGGTAAAATACGACCTTGAGGAGAAATGTGTTTCGGCGATGAGCAATATTTTTACTTGTTTGGTCCTGCAGTAGTGCTCGACCTCAGGCCTGCTTTTACACGGGCCGTTTGCGTTCCATGTAGCTATTTTCAAGTTTATTTGCATATCTTGGACATAACTGTGGCCAGCATACTGCTCATTTGATTGCACATCCTGTCCAGCATCCAATCCATCATCTTCTCCATTCGCGCTAGCGCCAGGTCTAATTGGTTGTCAGTCCTTGGGGCCGACTGGGGTGTATGATTGTCCTCATTGTTGTTGCAGCCTCTGGCAGGGTAGGCATAGCTGAATCCTGGAGTAACTCTTGGTGTAGGTTGCTTGCCTGATACTGCGTCCTGGAAGACTTTGGTGCTGCTAAGCTCTTCGCCTTTTTATACGCTGGGCATCCCTTATAGGAGGTGGTCACCTGCGCAGTGCAGGCAGAAGGCCGGATCCTTTTTGTCCTTGCCGCATATATTTTTTGCGTGATTGTCACCGCACTTCACACATCGCTCCTCCAGGCGGCAGTAGCGTTGTGTGTGCTCGAATCTTTGGCAGCGATAACACTGTACCACATCGTCAAATTCGAGCGGGGGCTCAACGGTGACTACTGACCGGCATGTCCTCTTTGTTGTTGCTGGCCGGCTCGAGGTTAGCGAAGAATATGCTGTTGTACCGTTGCTTGGTTGCCTTGTTGACGAGGTTGTGTACATCGCTGGCGATGTGGCCGTCAATATCCGTGCAGTAGTGCAGTCCCCTCATGACAGCACGATATCTCTGGGCTGGAAAGTTTGGTATCGTTTCCCTGTCTCGTCTCGCTTGACCAATCAGGTCGCGTACAAGGATCAAGCGAACGGCGCGGCTCACGATTGAGAGACAGTAGGTTACGCCATGCGCATGTCCGTTAGTCGCCGTTATTCGGCGACCAAACCTGTAACGTCACAAGTCATGGAATTCAGCGCGCGCTTTTGAATTTGTTCGAAAATCACTGACTTTTTTTACTTTATCGGCTCGTGGGGATGTAATTCCAGTCCGATTTTAATGAAATTGGGTGGGCATATGTAGAGCATGATTAAACTTAAATTTGGTGAGTGGGGTTACGCTAACTACAAAAACAAAAAAGTTTTTCATACAAGAACACAGGTGTCAACCTATTATTTGTATCGGAGCTATATGATATAGTGATTCGATCCGGCTGGTTTTCATATATGTACTGGCTGCATCGAAAATAAAGACTTGTGCCAAGTTTCATAATCATAGCTTTAAAATTGAGCGATAAGTTTGAATGCAAACATTCGGCCTGGCAACATTTTCTAACTTTAACTACTTATTATTTAAAATGTATGGCACCTACAGAGCAGCAAGACCTATCAATCGACGCGGTATGAAGTTCCCTACAATATGCTGGCAAGATTTTCAATCAAGATTTCAAATCGGACTGGCATTACATCCCCACGAGCCGATACAGTAAAAGAAGTCAGTGATTTTCGAACAAATTCAAAAGCGCGCGCTGAATTCCATGACTTGTGACGTACATGCGCAGTAAGAGCCAAAAGTTGCAGTCGTCTTGTCATAACCTATGAGCTCTCTCAATCGTGCACAAGGATGCCATCTTGACCCCTTATTATTTACGTTGTTCATAAATGACCTTCCTTGTGTCATAAATCACTCTCCGGTGCTAATGTATGCCGATTATGTTTAGCTTTGTCTGTCATCTACTGATTTCTTACCTGGTCAAAGGTTGCAAACTGATCTTGACAGTTTTTAAGCCTGCTGTCGGGTAAATTTATTAAATCTGATTTGTGGTAAGTGTAACATAATGTCCTTTTACAAGCGAATGCCCCTTTTCAACAATTATAGTCTTAATGGTAAGCCGCTTGATCGAATTGAGTCGGTTGATGATCTGGGATCCCAAGCTTAAGTTTGACAAGCATATCTTTTCCACCGCTAGTCGTACTAGTGTCTAGTGTCTTGGGTCTTATTAAGCGTTGGTCGAAAGAATTTAACGATCCCCATGTTACTAAAGCTCTACATACTTCTCTTGCGCATCCTATTCTTGAATATGGGTCTTGTATTTGGTGTCCCCAGTACAAGGTTTATCAGGATAGAATAAAATCGGTACAAAAACAAATTCTTCTCTTCGCACTCCGGGGTCCTAACTGGAATCCCAATACGGCAAGCAGGATTCTTACCGTAGTTGACTCTTACTAAGAAGCCTGCTGTCTCTTTCTGACCGTAGAACCATGCTTGGTGTGGTTTTTCAACACAAATTTATTAATGGGGAAATTGAATCTTCTAATTTAATCAGCCAAATTAGTTTTGCAGTTCCGATCAGATGTTCTAGAAACTTTCTTCCACTTTCTCTTCAAACTTGTAGTTCTAATTATGCAATTCATAACCCCTACCGAATCTTATGTTCTAACTATAACAATCTTTTCCGTCTAGTAAGTAATGCTACTTCAATTTCTACACTTACAACTTTACTCTTACGTTATTTATGTAATGCTTAGGAACTTATTTAATATAATTTTTATTTAGTTGGTATTTTCATATCCGCGATCTTCGTTACCGTACGTTATGCGGCGCGCCCCTTGGTCGGTTGGCGGGAGGTTGGTAGCACTTATGCTTGGGTCTGCGCGATAAACAAGCCCGTGCTTGGTGTCACTTGTATTTAATGATCGTTAGTACATCAACGTCAAGAAGAATTCACAAAATCGCTTACTTGTTCTTCCGCTAATCTCCTAACTGTTCTTTTACAATCACATCCCACGGTTGAGAGACAATAGATTATGCCATGCGCATGTCCGATGCTTGCCATTATTCGTTGGCGTAAGGGTGTGACATCACATTACCTCAAATCTTCCGCGCGCATTTTAATAATGTTTAAAAATTACTGACTTATCTTAGTATATCGGCTCCTGTGGCTGTAATTCCAGTTCAAATTGCCAGCATATTGTAGAAATATTCTTAACGCGTCGATTGATATGTTTTATGTTTAAATAATGCGCAATCAAAGTGAGAAAATGTTGCTAATCCGTCTACTTGCGTTTAAACTCATCATACAATTTTAAAACTTTGATTATGAAACTTGGCGCAAATGTTATTGGTGTTGGTCGAGGTCTTTTCTGTTTACCGTGCTTGTGTTGTTGTTGCATTTGTAAGTTCAAAACAGTTGTAGTTGTTTAACCCTAAGTTACCTTCTTTTGTTTTGTACAAATGTACCCATAAAATGGGTTAAAAGAGGGTACTAAATCTGTGGAAATGTATATAACAGGCAGATCGAGACATCTCCGACCCTATAAAGTATATTTATTCTTGATCAGTACCAAAAGAGATTTCGATTTGGCCAAGTCCGTCTGTCTGTCTGGATGAACGTGTCAATCTCAGTAACTGTAAGAGCTAGAGACATCAAATTTGGAATGTAGCTTCGTGTATAGTAAAAAACAAAAGTTATGTGAATAGTCCAACATTTACACTCCACACTCCACATCTGGAACAAACAAACAAATAAATAAACAAAAGTTAGCTTGTAATATAACATTATAAGTTATAACAGGAGAAAATAAATAAATAATTAGAACACGTAACTTTCTTGACTCAATACAAACCGGAATTGCTTGGACCGAATGACCTTGGTCTATTGTGGATTCATGAAAATTCTACAAAGTTACTAAAACACGATTATTTGTAGACTTTTGTGTATGAACGGGTCACGCATTCGATGGCCTTCGGTCTCAGCTTAAATAGTGAATATTCAAGATCTGGTAGTATAAATGTTTATACTTAACACATACAGTATGTCAATTAATTGTTTGCAAAATGAAAAAAGGCATGCAAATTCAACTTTAACATCATATTTTATTAACATAGGCACTTTTTTCCAATTTTTTTTTTTTACAGTCATATTAGTTAATGTATTACTTATAGGTAAAACAAAACAAACTTACTAAAATAATAACAATAACCAAAATAAAACAAGCAACACAAAAAATGACAAATTTCTGACTGTCAATAAATTGTTTGCAAAATGCAAACAGTGACTTCAAACTGACCAACGGGACTTCTAACGGGACTTTTACCGTAAATTTAAATGAGCTATGGTCTTTGCAATGCTCTGTGTATGTAATTACTTTGATTTTGACTTCGGCAGCGTGCATAATAAGCTAAAAAAAACGGATTTGACAATGCCTGGGAAGCGAACAGATGATAATTTGATTCAATTAATGTATTATAATTATCATCAAGGTAAAACGGCTAAGGAGTTGGCTAGTGAATTTAAAAGAAAACTGCGGACAGTATACAATATAACAATGCGTGCAGAGAAACAAAATAGACTGGAGTTGAACAACTCAGGAGGCAGGCCATCAAAGCTAAATCACCGTGATGAGTCGAAAATACTGCGAGAAGTTAATAGTAACCCCCAAATAAGCTTGAGAGTGTTGGCCAGTACATTAAAAAATGACTGCAATAAGAGCGTGAGCCACGAGACTGTACGTAGGGTCCTAAACCTCCACAAGTACTCCTCACGTGTGGCAAGAAAAAAGCCATTGCTTTCTGCAATAAATATGGAGAAACGCTTGACATTTGCTATTGACCACGTCAATAAGCCAGCGGACTACTGGGATAACGTAATTTTTTGCGATGAGACAAAAATAATGTTATTTTGTCACGATGGACCGAGCAAAGTTTGGCGGAAGCCCAAAACAGCGCTGCTGGAGAAGAACATAGTGCCAACAGTGAAGTTTGGCAAGCTCTCTGTTATGGTGTGGGGTTGTTTCTCCTCAAAAGGTGTTGGAGTGCTGCGAATTTTCAACGATGTCATGACCAAGGAGTTTTATTTGGATATCCTTAAAAAGGAATTAACAACAAGCGCACAAAATTTCGGCTTTTCTGACGCCCAAAACGCGAGTACGATGCACTATAAATTGTATCAGGACAACGATCCCAAGCACAAATCCCTGCTGTGCCGGACCTGGGCGCTATACAATTGCAGCAAAGTGATAGATACCCCTGCCCAGAGCCCTGACTTAAACCCCATTGAAAATTTGTGGGCGTTTTTAAAGAAGAGGGTAGCGAAACGGAGCCCAACAAATAAAAGTGCGTTGATTAAAGCCATACAGGAGGAATGGTCAAATTTACCAATTCTATATGACCTTCAGGCACTTGTGCAGTCCATGTCACGACGGCTTCAAGCCGTAATAGATGCTAGTGGCAAGCACACAAAATATTAGATTATTTTTTTCTTTTAATTTTCTAGTTTTAGCCATTTTTGCAAGCAGTGCTTGAATTTTGCAAACAATTTATTGACAGTCAGAAATTTGTCATTTTTTGTGTTGCTTGTTTTATTTTGGTTATTGTTATTATTTTAGTAAGTTTGTTTTGTTTTACCTATAAGTAATACATTAACTAATATGGCTGTAAAAAAAAAAAATTGGAAAAAAGTGCCTATGTTAATAAAATATGATGTTAAAGTTGAATTTGCATGCCTTTTTTCATTTTGCAAACAATTAATTGACATACTGTAAAAAATTTCGCATGCCAATGGAAATCAGTCTAAATATTGTCGACGCGAGACCTGAAATCATTTATAGAAAAGTCTGTCTCTGGTCTACCTTATGTTTTAATTGTTCAGTAAATATTTTAATGGAAAAGTGCCGGTCTTACCTGATTCAATACTGAAATACTAAAAAATATTTGTTTTTTCCTCTAAATAACTCGTAATTGTTGGTGATGTCACGGGACAGCTACTGCAACTGGATTTATTTTGCAATACCCTAATATGAAAAGGTATTTTGAATCGCTCAACAATCTGCCAGCTTGTTCACCTCTAATTAGTTATAATCTAAGGGATATATTTACGTAACAAGGCCCAATTTATATTAATATTATTTATTTATTAAGAATTTTCTGTTAGATCAAAAATTGCGGATGTTATCCATTTTTCTAACTTGAAGTTATTGTTACTTATCGGCAACCAAAATATGTTAACATAAATTTGTTTAACTTTTTAATGTTTGTCAGCTGAACTATATCTATAGTGTATTAATCTATCTTATGCACGAGACAAGTGTATATGAAAGTCGTATTTGTGAGTTTCGACGTTTTTTAAAGAGCTTTCTTGCTGGAATGAATGTGCGACTGCAGTGCCAGAGTAAAGTTTTAAAGAAATTAGCGAAACAGCTGCGAAAGTCTATTGACAAACGCCGCCATTTATATTTACTGTGCGTCATGGGACCTGAGCTGCGAATCACAGCTCCCCTTCCCATCAAATGCTGCCTCTAAGCAACCTGTTGCAATCGTGTCAGAGTTCAAGCCAACATGCTTGTGGTTCGCCTGCAACATGTTGCAACTGTTGCAACACCGGCAATTGTTTTCAAAATATGATGGACTCCAGACATGCATCTGGATACTCGAGTACAGTAATATTAGGAGTAATAACACTAAATAAGTGGGAATGCTCGACTAGGAGTTATCATGTACCGTGGTCTAACTAACTGCCCACATGCTTATTTCCCTCATCTCTGAATTACAGAAAATCGATTGTTGAATAACTTGCTTGTTTGATATCTGAGATTTATTTATTTATTACGAGTTCCTATGCATTATGATAACCGAGATATTTTATAGATAAGGTACTAAATATAAAATGAACTTAATCATCGGATTCTACATGCCACATTTGAGACCCATGGGTCTTAAACTGGGATCCACGGATTTACACTTAGCTGTTGATGCTGATTAGTAAACAAGTTTACATTTTAATATTTTCAATACTTTAGATGTTCGTACATTTTGATTCCTTGATTTGAAACCATTCCTTAGCATTTTATTGGCACTAGGTATGAAGCAAAATATTCGAGCTCAGCAGCACTTCTAATGAGGTAATGTATTAAGTACTTAAACTTAATTATATAAGTTGATATATGTATGCGTAATATGCGTACAATGATTTTCTAAAATTTTTGAAGAAAATCATGAAATTTTAATGTCTAAATAATTCAATTTTAATCAGCTGGAAAAGCGTTTATGTAAATAGCAGTCTCCGGCACCACTTCGGTGGTCCGGGGATCACTGCGCAGATGGTGGGTAGCATTGGGGCAGAGCTCAGTAGACAATCAGTGCAAATAAGCAAAATGTTAAGATAACAATACGTTCAACAAGTTGATCGAATAAGTGTAAATTAGGAGAGGCGCACTGTAACAGCCGCAGCAAAAGCAGAAAAAGCGTCAGCAACAATTGTCAATATTAATAACACAACACACAACATGTTGCATGCAACATGTGGCTCAAACATATGCCACAAAGGCGTTGTTAGTAGTTGTCAGATAAGACAGGGGACCAATGTACTCATAAAATGAGTAAAATTATAACCTAAAAGCCCAAATGCACAAATGCTTCAGGCAGACGAAGTCATCGCCCAACACGTCAATCGATACCAGGAAATTAGAATAAATAATGATGTAGTCATGTAAATTCGACCCCGTACCCAGGTCTAAGCTTCCCAAACACATCTTCGTACACATAAAGAAGCATCAGTCAGTACAGAGGTATTACAAGTGAGCAGTGACTGGTGGCAACATCAATGTGACATTTTTAAAAGTGAATTTAAAAATTGGTATACTACTTGTTATAAGAATGCTATAGTTGAGCATACCCAACTACAGAACTCACTCAAAAAATTCCGATCGAATCTTCGTACACTTAAACATACACACACATACAAACACACAAGCGACAGCGCAAGCGAGGCACTTTAAGTGGTGGCTGCGCTGCTTCATCCCCCCACGCGCTGCAGTACTGAATCTTATTTGTTGCATAACTTCCGTGTTTATTATCCGATCGACTGAAATTTGGACAGTAGATTAATTAGTTGCTATATCTTGACATATATCAGACATTGAAAAATCGGCCCTAAATATTCTACTCAATTATTAGTTTGGACTGAGAGTAAAATGTCAAAATATAGAATTATGAGCTATTGAATTAAGAAAGCATATTAATAATAAAGAAATAATTAAGGAAACCACAAATTAGGTATGATTTGGTAATTTGTGGAATCGCAAAGGGACGTGAAGTACTGATTTCTTCTGTATGTCTAATTTGATGACTCTATTTTTGATTTTTTTGCGGTGGATTTTGAAGCAGGACTGTTGAAGCACATTTTTGAACGGGAGTCTGTATGTTAAATTTGGTGACTCTATTTTTGGAGCAGATCTGTAAATGGATTTAGCGGTAATCTGCATCCCAATTTTGGTAACTTTAACTATAAAAATGTGAAATAAAAAGCTTTTCGCTAAATTATTGTAAAGTGGGTGGTGGTGGGGTAACCTTGACACTTTATAAACTGAGTTTGATTGCTCCAGCTAAAGGGCTTGTCAAATAATTGGGTTCATAGGGGTAGGCAGACAGACAAAATTGAATATACTCATTTAAAAAAAAAATTTTAAGCAGAGTATCAATTGTGAAAATTAGGTTTTAAAACTAACTTAACTTTAAGCACGCATTGCCCACAGATCCCCGCCGAGTCGACACCACTGCGCGACCACAGACCATCAACGAACTGCTTAGTCACAGTTGTTCTTATACCATCCGCTGTTGTTGTTGCCGACAACATGTTGCGACGCCGTCGCTGGTTCTGTGCTGCTGTATCCGGAGGTTCCACTTGGCTGGCGTTGTGGCTAGCGCATCAGTCGCTCTCGGAGCGTTGTCGTAAACGGTCAGTTAGCGCGGCAGGTCAAAGCCAGCAACGTGTGTCCAGCGTAGTAGTCGTCTTCAGTGTTGGAAGGCATTTAAAACTCAAACAGAAATCGCAAGACAGCACAAGTTACGAAGTAAATTTGAAATTGTACAATTTTGCAATGCGCAAATAAGCCGCCAAATAATATCAATTGTTTTGTTTTCATTTTTTTTAAATGTGAGTGTGCGCACCTTGATGTTCCATCATAAATATATATATATATATATATATATATATATATATATATATATATATATATATATATATATATATATTATATTATTATATATATTTATATATTTTTTTTTGCTGTGAAGATAATTTTTTACAATATTTTTACAAGTTTTGAAAATTCGCGGTGAAAACGGAAAATATAAATCATGCATAAAGTACAATATCGTATAGTGACCGCACCAGGGAAGTTGCAACAAGGCAAAGAATTCCCAAAAACCATGACCAAAAACCAAACCTGACAAACAAATTTAAATCAACGTTGAAAATGAGCATAGAAAGAAAGCGTCACAGAATTTGCTAGCGAACATTATTGTAGCTGTTTGTTGTTGTTGCTGCTGTTGTTGTTGCTGCTGCTGCTGGCGGCTTTCGCCACTTTACGAGCAACTTCCTTTTTAGCCACGGGGCGAACGTTGAAAACCAGTATTTTTAAAGTGCTGCCAATGGGACTAGTGGTAGTGGTAGTGGTAGAGACCCAGACCCATGCCGAGGCCGAGCTAAGGCTGTGGCGCACCAAAATAAAAAGCCGTTTTAATTTGGTCAAAGCGTCGCCAAAACATAAACAGAACGAACGAACACATGCGTGTCGGGTGTCCCGTTCTAGCCAGGATAAATGGCCGGCGGAAGCAAATGATTTGCAAGTCTGCAGCCATTTGCAGCCAAGGTGAAAGCTGACAGACAGACAGTCAAACAAACCAACAAAGCCCAAGCCCAATCGCTGTGTTCAGAATGTGGCGTAGAATGCTGTTTTGGCTTATGATAAATGAGGCTGTAGGCCAGCGGTCCGTAAATCATTTGGCCAGTAATACTACTATGACAATTTCACAAGAACTATTTCAGACATGCCAAAGTTTTCTTCACTGTGTGTGTGTGTGTGTGTGTGATTACCTTAAACTGTAATAATTGCATTATTTTAAAGCTTCGCTTATTTTTGAGTAACAAGTTGGAGAGGAACTTCTCGAATTTGCCTCTCCATGGAAGTGGAAGAACTTGCCGATCGATCTAACCTCTTCTGCTGTCACATTGTCATACGTGAATAAAAATGCGTACATGTATGTATGCACACATACATATTTACTTGTACATACAAGTATGAACATCATAAATATGTTGTGTATGTATGTATGTATGTATGTGTATGTATATGCAAATGTGGAGCCGGCATCTTAAACTCGACTCGGTTAGAAAGCCAATGAACAAGTTTTGTAGACTGTGCAAATAATTTTCTAATTTTACGTCGTCGTCGTCGTTGTTGAAGATCGTAGAGCGTGGAAGAAAATGTGGACGCCAAGTCTGAAGTTAAAGTTATGTATGTATGTATCTATGTACATCTACTTCATACCACAGCCCACCCGAACACACCAACACCGTCGAACCGTCCAAAGCCGTTTGCTGCCTTCGGGGGGAAATTTAAAACGCTAAAACGTAAAAGAAAGAAAAGGCAAAGGAACTTTAGGAAGCATTGCGATCAGCGCATATGCGTACATACATACATCTATATGTACATATGTATGTGGGTGGGTGGGGCAAGATTCCAAAGATTGGATCAGTATTCCGCCATATTCAGCGTTTGATTAATCGATCCGAGTGAATCTGAACTTGGCCATATGTACATATGCCGGCTAACTGCGTCATCAGAACCAATACACAAAATTTATATGTATGTATGTACATACATACATATGTATATAATAGAAATAAGAGGAAAAAGGGAGTCAGTCATATGCGGTGAGTAATAGAATAGTCGGTACGCGATCGGGTACGGGAACGGAAGAGGTACCCAAGTAACAGACGGGGCAATTACGAGGTAAGCCAAAATACCAAGTTAATGGATTAGAAGTGGGGTGGAGCTTCGTCAGCAACTTGCAAGCGATCAATTTGATAAACATGATGATGTTCATAATTATAATAATTATGATGTTGTGTGTGTGTCTCTGTGTTTGTGTGTCTGTGTGCATGTGTGCCTGTGTGCATGTTGCTGTGTAGTGGAATGAAATAAAAACGAAACAGTGTGCAAAGCAAAAATCTTAAGACAACAACGACTCAGGCAGCCCAAAAGAAAGGTGAAAAGAAGCAACAAGACGACAGGTCGGCGTAAATGTGTATGTATGTATGTATGTATACAAACAAATATACATTGATGACGACGGTCTCTCCGCTTCCAATCTCTGATTCCCTAAGTCTGTATGTACACACATACATACATAGAATATGTATGTATGTATGTAATATACCTGTTTGTCCACACTCATACACACAAACACTTTGAGTGCTGTATAGAATAACTAAGCAGAGACTGCGACGATGTCGACCCGATTTCAAACAACAACAACAAAAAGAGCAGCGTATTATAGACGGTGGCTTATAAAAGCGACGTCAAAGTTGAACCAACTAAAGATGAAAACCATGCACATTTACATATGTATGTATGTATGTACTCGTACAAGTACATATATATATGTATATATATATTAATATATGAATATAAAAATACACATTCAAATTTTGAAAAGTTAGTTGAATAAAATTAAAATAAAACATTAAATATCAGTAAGAATAACAACAAAATCGAAGATAAAGAAAACAACCAAGAACAACAATAAAAAAAAATGAATATCACCACATACAAACACGTTTACCTATGAATGTATGCATATTTTGTCGAAATTAAGCTTACAAGTTTTTTTTTGAGTGATTTTCAACACTGGTATTTTCTTTTCCACACACAAAGAAACAAAATCAAAAGACTTCAACGTCAGGCAACATACTTATTTGTACTTACGTGTCGCTTGTGCCGACGCACAGTGTCTCGATTTGACCTTTTACTTTGAAAAAATCAAATCTTCTTAATGAGCATTTAACAGTAAATTTGAAATAGTTTTAGATTTTAAACATCGGACGGAAGGATTCTTGTCAACAGGTGGTCAAAATTGGATTTTTTTTTCATAAGAATTTGCACCATTGAACTGAATTGGGAACATGATGTTTATTAAACAAAATAACTAGTTCGATTTTAAAGATCACCGGAAAAACTAATAATTTTTCCCAAATATCAATATGGAACATGTTTCCAGTCTTATGACCTCAACCGCCGAAACGAACTCTTAAGTAGCCAGTAGTAGCAGCCACTATCTATGAGAGTGCGGTAGTTGTTTTACCCTTTCTTACTATGATCTCTTTGATTTTTGCCACGTGACCTGGCCAAACGAGCCACTGTGCGACGTCGACAGCGCGGCGCGGAGCGGCGGAGCTCGGCTCGGCATGGCACAATTAGAATGCCAAGTAGAGACGTCACGCCGCTGCTTGAGTTGCTTTTCTTAGCCGCGCCGTCGCAGTCGTACTCTCTCGAGCAGCAGCAATAACAACATGTCTCTCTCAGTGTGATTCGCGCGCAAGTTTCAACTGTGTTGTTCATGCTCTTCTTTTTTTGTTCTTCTTTTAAAAATTGTGCGCTAATTATTCGCATTTGTTTGTAGCGTTTGGTGTATGTATAAAACATACTTGTGTATGTATATACATTTATACATACATACATATGTCCGTACACTGTGTATGTATGTATGTATGTATTTTTGGTGTTCGTGTGCATTCGCGCTTGCGTTTGACTTGCTGTCTACCTGCTGTCGTTTCCATTGTCTGCGCTCCTTGTTAAACTGTGATCGGACTCCGGCACTGACCTGACCTGAACCGTGACCCGTTGCGACAGGCCGTCAATTTGCATGCCACTTGTACAGGATTCTGTTATCTCTAGCGCTCTCTCTCTCTCTATATATATATATATATATATATATATATATATATATATCATATATGTATGTATATCGTTCGCTCTGCCTGTCCTCCTCGGTGGATCGCGCCCGTGCCTACATATGGATTACAAGCTCGTCAAGTGCGGAGGCCGCATCAGGTGCGCCCGATTATGACAGGTAAGCGAAAAAAATGACCCATCTTACACATTATCTTGCAAATTGCGTTCCGCGATTTCCGTCTCTAAATTGAAATCGTGTCGACTAGACTACAAAAGGAGACTTTACGTCAGCGTACTCTCCCCCCTCCACGGCTCTCCCTCTCTATCTTAAATCCTCTCTCCAATTGCCGTTAAACGACAAAAATATCAAAAGAATCTGTTTATTCGTCTGTCTGTAACGTATTTGGGGGTCACTGTGTCAACAGTTTCAGTCATCGCCTTACGTTCTCATCCCACCAGCCTCCTACTCACCATCACTTCCTTTCCTCCACCCAAGGCCTTACATTTTCCCGGCTGAACGGTAATGAACCGACTGCAAGCTTAATTTCTGCTATTTCATCTGGTCCAATAGGCTATGTTCGTTTGCAGAAATGCTTTTCAAATATATACATATGTATATTCCATTTTCGACCGATTGTTCATATGATCTGACGATATCAGAAAAATCAAAACAGTATTTCATTCAACAACACGTTTTTCATCCGATTGTTCCTATAGCATCTATAATATTAGTAGTAAATATCCGTTCACAAAAAAAGTGACTCAGCTCACTGTTTTCTTCGATTAGTAAAATGGCATGAGGCATGGGTTCTTGCAATAAGGTTGAAAGATCAATATGTTGTACCTTTAAGCTATGGGCCATTTGCCGAAAGCAATCGAAGAAGATGCACGAATTTATGGCAATATATTTCATGGCGCTTACAAAATTATTCACGCACCTGATCACACCTCGTTACCTGTTTTTTTTGGGTCAAAACACCATAATCATGCATTAGCCACCAAAATTTACAAGACCCATCAAAGAACGGAGGTTTGCCACGATCGAAAAGATAGCAGAAAATGGACAAAGTCACAAAAAGTCGTATGTATACCTTTTTATTTGAAAAAAACAAAGCACCAAATTTTAAATGGCTGATGATGCCAACGTATGTATGTTGGGAGCATAGGCACTAAAATTACATAGCAAAAAAAGTAAGCATGCTCTAGTCGAGTATACCCGACTACGAAAGTCCATGTACCTAGGTCTAAAACTTCCAATCATTTATGGGGAAGTGGGTGCGGGAGGTGAACAATTTTTGATGCAGTTCTGTAAAGGAGGTCAAAAGTAGTCTGCATATCAAAGTTGGTGACTATAGTTTTAAAAATTTGGAAAATATAGGTTTCCGCCAAATTGTCGTGGAATGGTTGGGAGTGGGAGGCGACTTATCGAGGGTATATAGTATATCTACATATATGTATTAAAAAATTCCACCTGACTGCCTTTGGGCAGCCCAAACGGTAGAAGCTAGAAGCCTGGAATTTGTACGGTACCTTCTTATTATAAAGTAAGGTGGAACTTTCGAAAAATATAGTTAAATATATATCGGGGGAGTATGAGAAAATTGTATGAAAATCTCAGTATGCGCCAGTGCTGCATGACAATGTGAAAGTGCAAAAGAGATAAAACATCTCCTGAATAGCTCTATCGGCCTTAAATCTTATAAGTGCGACTGAAATCGCCAAATTGCCTATGTCTCTCAGTCTCTGCTTATGCTTTGCTATCGTTCTACGGTAGATGGCGCGCTGCTGCTCGACATGTGTTTTAAAGGTCATTCTTTAGTATACCGCCCCCAGGATTGAAAGAGCCTATAGGTTATGATAAGAAGTCTGCAACTTTTATCTCTCTCACTGCGCATGTACGTCAAATTACCCCAAGAATTACGCGCGCGTTTAAAAATTGAATGATAAGTAACGATTTTTTTTTGGTAATACGGGCCAACACGACTGTAATTCCAGATTTGAAAAGCAGGCTACATTGTAGTAGAGTAATGCTTATCGCGTCGAAGTCAGCAAATATTGCCAGTCCGTTTGCTTGTATTAAAAATAATCACATAATTTAAAAGGTGTGATTATGAAACTTCGCATAGATATTTATTATCAGTGCAGACTATACATATTTGAAAACCAGCCGGACCGAATCACTATCATATAGCTCCCATTGGAACAATCGGTCGACAAGTATGTTTGTGTATGAAAATCGTTTTTGTTTATGAAGATAGCGTTACCAAACTCGCCAAATTTAAGGTTCATTGTGTTGTATACATGTTGACCTAGTGTTGTTATATGTAAACGCTGCATGTGCCAGTATATGAAAGATAATACAAGCATACATATGTAAATGACATCTCGACTGGCGTTACCATATTTAGAATTTATTTCATACAGTTTTAGCATTAAAAATATATAACTTAATAAAATAATGTCTTCCATTGACATTTTAGCAACTAATTTGACTTCAATTTAAGAAAAAATATATCATCACCCAAAATTTCCTCTGTAGTATTTGATCTCGGGACCGCCGCGCAGGTGCTTCGGCAAACCAGCAACTTAGTTAACTCAGGCAGTTGACTTGAGAATTCAGAAGGACGAATATACTTACAAATTTGTAAGAACAAAACGGTATAGTTCTAGTACGATAATTCTAGAATTATAATTGTGTAGCCCTACACAAAAGTCCCTATGCATGTGGCTCAACTATTTAGGAACGTCTACCCCCATGGGCAGGAAAATTGTGGTGCACTATTTTTATGAGGCAAGAAGTTTCAGGCAGTACATACATATTTCGGAACCGGCCGGTTCGGAAGACTATAAGATATAGCTGCCACAGGAGTGATCACCATTTGACCATTTGTTTTATCAAAATTGGACCACCATATCATATATGTAGCTGCCATAGGAGCGATCGTTCGATCATTTGACCAAACTCACCAAATCGAAGTGTGATAAAAATCAAACATCTACATATATCTTATAGATGCCATAGGTTGAAAATTGAGTTTTTGTATAGAAAACATTGCTGGCAGAGCATTTGTATATCGCTGGCACTCCTTGTTTTTGTATTGGTAAAAAGTTTCCCCAATGCCAATCATACTGTGCTCCAGAGCTGTGTCTGCGACTGTTTCTGTGTCTGCGGCTTTGTCTTCGTCTCCAGCTTCAGCTTCTACTGCTTCGGCGGCTCCCTCCATGCTCATCAGCAATGTGTTTTTGTTGATGTAGCTGCTGGTGCAGCTTGTGCGCATTTCAGTTTTCCACTTTAGCCACCTAAACGATTTTCTTTTAGTGTGCGTTTTTGTCATTCGTTTTGTACTGCTTTATTCTTTTATTTTCTGTTCAACTTTGTGCTGTTCGGTGCTTTTCTGTTCCGTTTTGTCTCATTCCTCTTGCTTGTTGGCATGCCAAAGAATTTGAAGGATCTAACAAGATTTTTCTTTGAGCAATGTATAGGACCAGCATCAGCATCATCTCTGCCACCTCAGACCGCGTTTGCGTCTTTTTTTCAGACTCCCCCCAAATTTCCGTCATGGCCCCGTTTTCTGGTGTGATGACTGTTTTTGTTATGCACCTCTGATTAAATTGTTTGGGAACCTTCGTTTATAATTTGATGTGGTATGTCTCTGGTGCTCTCCGTCCGCCATCTCCATTTCCATTGACGCATCTATCCGTCTAGATTTGTCTTCGTCTCAGGGAGCTGAGAGCTTGGTTAGCTTCAATCTGTGTACAATTAAGCGGCATTTATCTTGATCAAATTTGCTTCAACTCCGCTTATCGCAAAGCCAAATAAAAGCCACACAAAGCGGGGTACAATGTCTCAAAAATAACCGTAATCGCACTCAGAATAAACATATGTATGTACATATATGAATTTCTTAAGCTCAGTTCATACTCTATTATTCTCATGTATCGCATCGAATCTGTAATCGGTATTCGCAATGTCCCAAGCAATCTTAGTAAGCAAGTTGCGATTTCGACACGTTTTTGAGTACAAGCTATACAAGAATTTCTCGTACAATCACAGCGTACGTGCATGTCTCACACTATGATTAACCAGTGTCAGTGCTGAAAGTCAACTCGGATCAAGCAATTTGAGCGCATTGCAATTAAAAATCAGTTGCTGATGCCAGCAGTTCGTCAAATGGGCCAAACATAAAAAAAAAGAACGAATATCTTTGGCGTGCCGGAGATACATATGTATGTGTATGTATATGTATACCCTTGCAGCACAGGTTTTTATACAACTCTACTGATCGTTTATAAACCAGCTATACTATATAGGCGCGCGATTTTTATCAAATTTAATCAGCTAGTATTAACTATTATGAAACTTCAAATAGATGAGTTTGGTAAGGATATCATCATAAGCAAAATACCCGACTAAAAGGCTCCCTGTACCCAGGTCAAAATTTTCCGATCGCATCTTCTTTTATGCGACAGTCTGTCTGTCTTTCATTTTGTGAAGTTCTACAAGAGACTTGTTTGAATTTGAATAAGAAAAAATTAATGCTATGTATTAAATATATAGTATTAGCTAGATTATGTAGCAGTATACAATTTTTTGCCAAAGGTCTACAGGGTATTAAGACAGCTGTGAAGACAGCTACAAAAGCATCTCCCTGAAGTTGCGCGTCTTTCATTGGTGAAACGCTACTAAATGTATGCATGAAAAATGCATTATAGTCACCGCAGACAACGCGTCGCGACGCGACACTGCAACGACAGATCCTGCAGAGATGCAGAGTTTATAGTGCGCTTGTTTTCCGACAACATCCTAATGATGACACGCCATACAAAACAACAGTAGTAGCGCGGTGCAACGTCAGTGGGCGTATGCAACACCGAATGCAGCGCATTTCAATTGCCAGTGCTCGATAAGCACCGAAGCATTCGAAGCTGAGAATTTGAACTGGTGGGGGTGGGGTGGCTGGTTGGGGAATGCAAATGCATTAGACCTAAGCTGGCAAGCAAAGAGATTTTACCGAGAAAATTGCATGTGTGTGAAAATACTATTAGGCTAATGCAATGAGTCGATGCTATCTGGCTGGATATAGAACTTACATATATGTATATATACACTAAGCGAGCAAATAGTTACATCAGCTGTATTGGCTGCTGCTGTTTGGTCTTATCTCTATTTCCATTTTCGTTATCGCTTATGCCCCTTAGCAACATGCTTCATACAACCTAAAAGAGCAGCAATTCGAATCCGATTTGCTTCCTAATGCATCTCTCATAAACTATGTAATACCAGACCATTTTCACCTGCTAAGGCCAACAAATTAGGCAAGAACTAAAGGTTTTTACTTAATGGTACAAAATTAAAGACACTCAACTGCAAATTTTGAGTAGTGTACAATCGGCATTGTATGTTCTTCTTACTTGGGATGCAGAACCCAAAGCACCCACCATATTTAAATGCTCTTAGAAAAATGATATTAAAATTATATTAACACTTTATCTGCATATGGTAAATACCAACATGTGTGGCAAATTTGGTTGATCTAGCTTAAATACGAAAAAATTAGTGAGTTCATACGGACAGACATCTGGACATCTGTTGCCACCCTAGAGCCAAATACCCCAAATTTGGTACACACTTTGGTATATGTCCTCGGTTTATAAAGTGTTAAGATTGATATACTATAAGAACAACGATTTAAAAATGATTGCTACTCAGCGAAGATCTGAAGATGCAGATCAATCTGATAACAAAAAAAATGTGAATACTATTATCTGCTCAGGCACAACCTGTATATGAAATTTTAAGTTGCCATTCAGATATTTCGCTAGTCAATTGCATTTCATGATTTCCGAGAATACAGTCGTTAATCAATCGCAATATAATTATAGTATAAGCAATTGTACCTGTATACGGCTTGGACCAAAAATCTGTTCGTCATCAAAAATCATTTGTTTGTTAATCAATTAAAATCACAATTTGCCAATGAACGTATACAATATTCGTACATATATATATACATACATATATGTATGTGTGCAATAACCCAGCGGACAATAATACGAATTTTTAGCAAACATTCAACTTAATTCACGCAAATGGACTTAAAAACGAACACTGCGAGCGTGAAGCAAACATTTGCTTAACTAATGCAAATGATCTGAAACACAAGCCATTGTCACCAAATTTGATATACAGTCTGCTGTTTTTTTTTTCACGTTCCCTTTCAACCCCACATATAGCTACATTACACATAAGAAACAGAGTATTCTGCAGTCGGGTACATCCGACTGCGAAGGTCTTACTTGTTTTCATTTGATTCCTTCGTTAATTTCCTGACAATTTATGTCTTTTGATGATGAGACTGACCATTCACCATTAAAGTGATTAGGCTCTGATTCTTTAATAACTTTTGCCTTTTTTAATTTTATTTATTTAATTATTTGATCCTTTCTAGCGCTACAAGCTGAAGCTTATAAATCTTTTCAGATTTACCATTTATAAGTTTATACCTATTACATATTAATTAACTTTAGAGTTATTATTAATTTTTAATATTATTATTATAATTCATTTAAGGAATAGTTGCTGTTCTGTATGTGGGTTTTTATTCTTGTTTTAAATTGCGTGGCGTTATAAATAGTTTTTAGATGATGGGGAAGTCGATTCGAGAAGCGAATAGCATTTATAAAGAAATGGCTTTCAGAGGTTGAAGTTTACTATCTATTGCAGACTAGATTGTTTGTCCTCGTGGGCGTTGAAAATCTAAGTTTTTCCAACAAATATGCGGGTTCCTTGATATACAATATTTTGTGCAGGAAGATTAGTGCTCATTTTGTTTTACAGGGGTTGATTGCAAATTACAATATATGCATTACAAAAACAAACAATATCAAATATAAATTTTAAATAAAATACAAAATTAGAAAAGCAAATTAACATTTTTCTTGCAATGTCCGAAAAATGATCACAAAGGCTCAATAATGATATCTTTTGCTAGTATCGTAAAGGGAATTTAAGTTGTAGTTTTACCCGATTAGGATTCACGTAACACTAGCATGTGAGATCTTCACGAAGTTTTTGGCCGCTGGGAAACTATTCATAAGTATATATGTAAATGTATACGGAAAACCCCAACCCCAGTGATCTGATCGGTCTTGGGTCCGGACTTGAGGCATGTCGTTGCCAGTCACAAAAAAGAAAGAGAAATAGCATATAAAAACAGGTATCCATTCTTCCCTGTGCTTGCTCGACGGGCACTAACAAAAGCTTAATTAGAAAAAACTACAGAAGCATCAGCTACGAAAACAAAAGTAACTACAATGATCTGGGCAAAGTTGAGGCAAATAAAAATTATAAATCTGTGAAGCTTCGATTTTTGTGATATTGTTGTTATTGTTGTTGTAGTGGTTCGTGTGTTCTAACAACCCGTTGAGAACATCATAGCATCTGTGTGCTAGTTGTTTAATAATAATACTACCTGCTTTAACCCCAGCCTTACCCAGCAACTCATTATACCCTATCAGAGGGTATTATAATTTAGTCTCGAAACGTGTAATTGACAGAAGGAGACGTTTCCGACCCAACAAAGTATATATATTCTGAATCAGCATGAATAGTCGAGTTGGTATAGATATGTCCCTCTGTTTTTATAGGAACTAGTCTCTCAGTTTTAAAGCTATCGTAATGAAACTTGGTACAGACATTCTTTTTGCGGCAGGCAGTACATACATATGTATGTCGGAACCGGCCGGATCCCACCTATATAACATGCATATATGTAGCTACTAGAGCCTAAAACACTAAATCGTGTTAACAGTCAGAAATAACACTGTGCACACGTTCAAAACGACGAATGTGTGTTCGTCAAATGATAATTTCAATTCCTTATGATACATTTATTTTTCGGACTCATTGACTCGAAGCGGAGCTGTCGTGTGACTCGAGTCATTTCGTATGATGCGCTCTCACATTGTTACGAAAATCTGTATGTTCGTGAGAGTGTCTTCTCTCACTCTCTTTGTTGTGTACTCGCTGAATTGCCACAGTGTGGAATCACGATTGAGAGACACGATTGAGAGACAGTAGGTTACGCCCACGATTGAGAGACAGTAGGTTACGCCATGCGCATGTCCGTTAGTCGCCGTTATTCGGCGACCAAACCTGTGACGTCACAAGTCATGGAATTCAGCGCGCGCTTTTGAATTTGTTCCAAAATCACTGACTTTTTTTACTGTATCGGACCGTGAGGCTGTAATTCCAGTCCGATTTTGAAAATATTGCCAGCATATTGTAGGGAACTTCATACCGCGTCGATTGATAGGTCTTGGTGCTCTGTAGGTGCCATAGATTTTAAATAATAAGTAATTGAAGTTAGAAAATGTTGCCAGGCCGAATGTTTGCATTCAAACTAATCGCTCAATTTTAAGGCTATGATTATGAAACTTGGCACAAGTCTTTATTTTCGATGCTACCAGTACATATATGAAAACCAGCCGGATCGAATCACTATATCATATAGCTCCCAAACGAATAGTAGGTTGAACACTATGTTCTTGTATGAAAAACTTTTTGGTTTGTGAAGGTACCCTAACCAAACTCACTAAATTTAAGTTAAATCATGTTTTACTTATGCTCACCAAATTTCAGTGATTTTGGAACAAATTCAAAAGCGCGCGCTGTATTCCATGACTTGTGACGTCACAGGTTTGGTCGCCGAATAACGGCGACTAACGGACATGCGCATGGCGTAACCTACTGTCTCTCAATCGTGGTGTGGAATATGCGAATCACACATTCTAAGAAAGGAAAGAAACGAAAACGGTAAACGGCGTTAGACGGCGTTACTGACTTGTCTTAATTTAAGAAAATGAACAATAGTTCGTATGAAATAACCCTTCAAAACATTAACTTTTGGAATTGGAATTATAGAGACAGCTAAGCTCTCTGCTTTTGCTGCTCTATGCATGTTAATCATTTTCTCCGATTCGCACTCACACTTGCTTTCGATTATGACTCGACTGGATACTAGAGTCATGATCATGCATGAGTTGTTAGCCCAAGTGATTGTACAGACAGTGTGCGTATTGGCACTTTGGCGTGTATCACATGATTTGTTTGAGCGAGATGGGATAATTTTCTGTTTAGTGTGCACTCATGCAGGGCTCTAATAGCTACCATGGGAATGATCGGTCACCAACTACGTTTTTGTATGAAAAACTTTTTTGTTTGTTAATGTATCCTTACCAAACATACCCAAACCGAGTCTTTAAAGAGTTTATACAATCGGAATCAAATTTGGTCAAAATCAGACTACTATATCTTATAGCTGCCATAGGATCGATTGAAAAATGAGTTTTTGTATGAAAAACTTTTTGTATTTCATTCAAGCTAAGTGAGAGTTTCATTATACTTTAAATGGTTTCCTAAAACTTTTTCAAAATCAAACCACATAGGAGGAATCTGACGAAAATTGAGATCTGTATAAAAACATTGCTGCTAGGGTATATAGCTCCGGCACTCCGAAGATGGCCGTTCTTTCTTGCTTTAATTTCAAATAATTATATTGAATCAATTGTAACAAATTCTCAAGTTTACCACAATTAAAAGTTTCTAGAAAGACATGAACATTCTTTGCTTTGAAAATTAGTTTGAAACAAATACCATGATAACCAGGATCGTTGAAATTAAGGGAGGACAGAAAGATAGACGGTTAAGGCTAGATCGACTCTTCTATTTATACTGATCGAAAATATATATACTTTATAGGGACGGAGATGTCTCTTTCTGCCTGTACATACATTTTCACATATTTAATACCCCCTGTTTACCCATTTTGTGGGTACAGGGTACAGAGTAAAAATAATAATTTAGAGATACATATACATAAACTAAAGCTTGAAACATTTTTAAATCTCCTTTGGGTATAAGATCAATTACACTGTTATTGTAAATCAAACCAAAATATTCTTCAATCTTTCTAAAAGTAAGAATTCCATTGAAAAAACGTTCTTTAATCAAGAATTTCATTAAGTAACAAAATCCAAGATAATCGTAGTTCTGGCAAAGCTACAGGTTGATTTAAGTACGAAATTGTTGAATAATTTTTTTAGTGTAGGGTTGCCGTAAAGAAGGTAAGCCTGCTCATTCGTATTGGGTCACATGGCCTACAAAAATCAGTTCCAAATTGAAACCAAAGCTCATTGCGATTTTGTCAGTATATTCGTTCAATCAAATGAATTGCTGGATGAATTTATACAATTTGTAATTGAATATTCACATGGCTATGCAATTCCCATTGCTCAAAAGCTGATCTGTGGCCTGCCATTTGGAGTCGGGTTGCCGGAGACCCGAAAACCCGAAAACTGAATGCCTTTGCGCAAGTTTTTAATGAATGAGCTGACATTTTGTTGGCTAGTTATTGCAAAGTTCAATATTGGTTTGCATCAGTGTACACATAAATTAAAAGTACACCACAAAAGGGTTAGCCCGAATATGGACGTACAACAAGGTCGAATCAAAAGTAATCTGACTGAAAGTTTGTTAGTAAAAAGTTATTTCTGTGCACAGCAGATAGCCAAGTTACCGACATAATTACATCGGACAACTAAGCTTGCATATTTGTACATACATATTTACATACTCCGTTGTGCAACACAAACAGCAATGTCAGCACTGATGGAACTTGCTAAATGCAAAATATTTAAATGAAGTGTATGTAAGTGAACGCAACGCAGTTCAGTTACAGTTGTTGATTCCTAGTCTCTGGTCCTGTTTTGGTCCCGTCTGGTCCCAGCAGCTTTCTACAAGGCTGCTGGTAGCCAAAGGAAAGTCGATCATAAATATTTGCCTAACAACACATCGTAACAAATTGAAATTAGCAGCCAAAAATGCACAGTGGAATAAATGACATTTTATGCTAAAAACATTTAAACGAATTGAGAATACCTTTATATACGAGGGTACTTTGATAGGTCAGCCACTTTTTAATAAAAAATATTTATTCCACAAAAAACTATTTATTTTTAAATATAGACTTCAAAATATTCAAATATGTAAGGACCATGCAGATCCTGAAATTTTAGGTCCTATTTATGGTTGGATATCGCAAGGTATGATCGACAACAAAAAGACTATAAAAATACCAATACCTTTTGGCGCGATACATTTAGATCAGCATTTTTCAATTTTCTTATCCCTTCTAAAACTTTGGTTTTGTCAAGGTCCTTAAAATATGTATTTGTTTCAGTAATAACATTTTCAGCCACATCTTTGTGTTTGGAAACAGGATATATTCGCAGCGAGCTAGGTCTGACTTATCCACCCTTTTCTTAATTTTGGGGGATGATTTTTTGTCACAAAAATGTAAGGTGTAAATCAAGTTTTAAATTCGAATGTACTTGAAATTAAATTTTAAAATATATTTACGGGATATTATGTATTTATTCAAGAATGAAACAGGATTGATAAACCGAAAAAGGATAAATTCATCAATTGCAAATAACGAGTAAACAGCATCATCCGCAGCCAGGCACGACCATCCTGATCCGTCTTCTGAATGATGAGAATGAGAACGAGAACTTATTACTAGGAGTTAAGCGCCAAAGCATGGAGCACAAAGCTCTGAGCTCCAGGCTGTACTCATGTGTGTGTAAAAAGTTTATTGAGGGTATTTGTAATGTCTGTGTACCTTAAATTTGTTCTGTGGCATGCAATGGTCACACTGACCATGAGAGAGGGGGAGGGCAGCTGTCACATTAGGTCAGGTCAGGTAAACAATGAAAATGCCCTCCCTGGATACACAGAAATCATCTTTGTCAGAATTGTTTGTTACTTTCCCAAAAGAAAATTGCGTATATATTTCGTTAAAAATTTAGTGATTGGGTCCAACCAAAGACAATTCAAATAACGTAGTGCACAACAAGTAAGAATGCTATAGTCGAGTATACCCGACTACGAGACTCCCTGTACCCAGGTCTGAAAATTCCAATCATGTGCTCGTCTCTTACACATGCACGCACACATACACAAAGCCGCACACACGCGAGCCACAGCGTACGCGAGGCATTTTAAGTTGTGGCTGTGCTTCTTCTTCCCTCCCTCGCTCCAGTGAATCTTGTTCGTTGAATAACTTCCGTGTTTATTATCCGATCGACTTGAAATTTGGACAGTAGATCAAGAGTGTACCGAGGTAATGTACATGCCAAATCCCAAAGCTATATCTTTAAAAGTGTGGCTGTAAAACGTTTTGATCGAATTGCGGGGGAACGGGGAGAGATATCTGAGATCAGAAACGAACTTGACCTGCTCCTGTGGTGTCTCTAGCTCTTATAGTTGCTGGGAGCCTGGCGTTCAACCATACGGACAGACAGACGGTCATGGCCAAATCGAAATCTCTTTTGATACTGATCAAGAATATACATACTTTATAGGGTCGGAGATGTCTCCTTCTGCCTGTTACATACTTTTGCACAAATCCAATACCCCCTTTATACCCATTTTATGGGTACAGGGAGTAAAAATGGCATAAGGGCAGCTTGTATTTCGTTAAAGCGCACTCTGGACTTGAAATCGGCTTTGAAAGCGTAAAACGCTAACAAATAGAATGCGTTCTCAGCCTCACGACTTTTGAATAAAAATCTCTATGCAATTAATATCACAAAATGCAATGCGAGACTAGCGCGTTATGGATTTCTACGCTCTCTATCATGCTCTGTCTCACTCGATGATGATGGCAATTAAATTTACTTTCAGTCCAAGTTTGCACTGACACGTGTATTTCTAACCTGGATTTATGAAGCTGAATATAATTCTCTTGTCATGCCATCCGATTAAATGTAGGATTTTTTTTGACCCGGACTATTTCTCGTCTTTGTGTATGTGTGTGTACGAAGATGCGATCGGAAATATTTGACCTGGGTACAGTGAGCTTTGTAGTCGGGTATACTCGACTATATAGCATTGTTACTTGTTTTTTGTTATGAAATGGCTAAGGTACGAGCTACAGTAAGCCGTTCTTGCTCTTGTTGTTGTTATTATTGGTGATGTTGTTTTTGCGGAAGGAGTGTAGCTCAGTCTCTATGTCTGCCATTTGACTCAAATTTTGCCATACCAAGGAGTTATGTATGTATCTATGTAAGCTTATGTATGTGTGTGTTGGCAACCCAATTCTGGGGCTTACGTTCTGTTTTAATGGGCTTGGGAGCATAAGTCGTCGCAGTCAACAGCAGCATCCTCATTAAAAACAAGGTACGGCGTATTATGTATGAATGTATGTATGTATAAACTATGTACATACAGATGTATGTATGTGTGCATGGGTGCACGTGTAGGCACATACATGTAGGTAGGTAAATTATAGCAACAACAAGCGCTGCTCAGGCTCATCTTCAGCAACAATAATATCGAGAACCGCCAACTAGTTTGAGTGCCACCACTGCTGCTGGCGCTCCCGGCATCGGTACCGACACCGACACCTGCCCTGCACCCGCACCTGTCGCCGTCGCTTCCTAGCTCCCTCGCAAAACGCTCTCAACACAATTGTTTCTTGTTTACAGCCCGAGGCGCAATTTTTAATTTAGCTCTCTTCATCAGCGGCGTTTTCGTTTCGGCTTCAATAAGGTTTCGTTTCCATATACATATACATATACATATACATATACATATACATATACATATACATATACATATACATATACATATACATATACATATACATATACATATACATATACATATACATATACATATACATATACATATACATATACATATACATATACATATACATATACATATACATATACATATACATATACATATACATATACATATACATATACATATACATATACATATACATATACATATACATATACATATACATATACATATACATATACATATACATATACATATACATATACATATACATATACATATACATATACATATACATATACATATACATATACATATACATATACATATACATATACATATACATATACATATACATATACATATACATATACATATACATATACATATACATATACATATACATATACATATACATATACATATACATATACATATACATATACATATACATATACATATACATATACATATACATATACATATACATATACATATACATATACATATACATATACATATACATATACATATACATATACATATACATATACATATACATATACATATACATATACATATACATATACATATACATATACATATACATATACATATACATATACATATACATATACATATACATATACATATACATATACATATACATATACATATACATATACATATACATATACATATACATATATACATATACATATACATATACATATACATATACATATACATATACATATACATATACATATACATATACATATACATATACATATACATATACATATACATATACATATACATATACATATACATATACATATACATATACATAT